>OY284482.1:1317897-1695112 GCA_958336345.1 Dorcus parallelipipedus
CCAAAGTCTTGAGAATATTTTGTTATATTTTCGTAAGTCTGTGTCATCTCCATAGTCAGCAACATAAGTTCAAAATTTGTAAATTTTTAAGGAATTTTCGAAGAAAATTTTTTTTTTTACGAAAACAGCTGAGCGAAACTAATATATTTTTATATTATTGTAATCATCTCTCCGCGGGACATCAAAATTTATAAGAATATACAGGTTGTTCCATTTAAACAAAATCGCATTGCATGCACCAACATTTTCTGGAACACAGATAATTTTAATGTGCCGTGTGATGTCTAGTATAACTTTCTTAATCTTTTTTTTCTACTTGTTATTCCTATAGGCTCCACAGAAGAAATACACACCGTTGGGACACCCCGTACAAAATTCCATTCTCCAAGTTATATTTTTCGATTTCGCTTTTCTCTACTTTACTACGTTGGTTTTCCTTCGTTGTTTGGTGAAATTCGCGTGGCTGCTAGGCCACTGTACTCCAACCTCCTCTACATTTTGAAAATGGATTCGTCTGACGAAAACTCGTTTCTGCGCATTGTGTATTTCTTATAGTAAGAAATCTCTAACATAAAGTACATATTATTTTTTTCATAATTTTCAGGAACAACATTGTTTAATAATTACACACATGATTATACCAAAACAGAAAGGCACTTCAGATTCCTGTTCAACAATGAATGAAGAAGAAATATTCGATTATCAAGATCAGCATAATTTAATTACAATCGGATGGATTCATGTATGTGCAATTATTTTATTTATTTAATGTTAATATCTCAGTTTATTTTCAGACTCATCCCACTCAGACAGCCTTCCTGTCTAGTGTAGACTTACATACACATTGCCCCTATCAACTATTAATGCCTGAAGCAATTGCTGTAGTATGTGCACCAAAATACAATGAGTAAGCCTTCTATTGCATGATATAATATTTTGGCAGTCACTAAACGTCCGCCGGCGGAATTGTACGTATAAGTAGAAAATAAATGAATCATCTACTACCTACAAATGAAGTACGCGTGACATTTTCAACAAAACAAAATAAAAGAAAACTTGTCATTCTTGTCATTTTTTTTATCTGTGGTGGTTGCCCAACGGAGTCCTAAATTAAATAAAGTATTTTCAAGTCGAGTAATCATTGTCATTTAACCGAAAATTAAATTATTATTATTATTATTATTTAATTTCATTTTCAATAATTTTTTTTCTCAAAATTTTTCCCATAAAACATAATAAATTTTTGATGTGGTTGGATAGAGAATTCAATGAGCTATCAGAATCAAGAAAAAAAAATTGGGGGTTGCTATTAAAAAAAATGTCGATGACGTCATTACTCGCAAACAAATGACAGTCAAAAATTGATTTTCACGTGAAAATGTCTGCTTTTTAAAAATAAAATTTACCTGTCCGAGCGTTTTTTCGAAATGTCAAAAATAAAGAAATTACGAATTTTATTCCATACTTTAGAGCAGCGATGGGCACGAGCTCGACGAAAGCTCGACCCCCACCCTCAATTACTTGCGACGATCCCGATGTTTCAGACAAACAAACGCCGGTATGTAACTGACTCAGTCGTATCAACGAAATTAAAAACAGAGAGCGCCGAACGAGTTAGTTCATGTTGATTTATTAGCGTTTAACAGTGTCGTACAAGTTCGAGACCATTTAAAATTTAAAAACAAGCCTTTTTTAAACAATATTTTAAACAATATTTATAATTAAAGCTGGTTCTTGTTCGATGAAAATTGTATCACAAACTCTTTTAAACGGACACTAAATGGCGCACAAACACTTAACGTTTCGCAGTCGTTCGAAGCTGTCGAAAGTGTTTGTGCGCCATTTAGTGTCCGTTTAAAAGAGTTTGTGATACAATATTTATAATAATTTTCGACTTAATTTGATATGAACAGCATCAAAACGATTAGGCCGTCTACAATTTCATATTTTGTGGAACGAAGCCGACTCCGCCGACTACTCCGCCGCGGCGCGCCGCACAGTGGAACGAGATAATGTAATGCTTTGGACATCGGTCAGAAACTCAAGAGTCAAATTCAGAAAATCTTTTCATGTACATTTGTTGCTTATAATAGTATGTTAAAACATTTATAACTTTCTTTTAGATTTCTTTAAAAATAAACCGCATAAATGCTAGAAAATAATGTCATGCTTAATTCAGAACAGTATTTCAAATTTGAATTTCTCCGTTGATATTTTTCCAAATTGCATCAAACTTTTTACTTAAAAAAGGATGTCTCAGGACATTATCCTAGACATATGAAATCTGTGCTCCAATGAACCGTTCAGCAAGAAAACAAAAATTATTAATATTAATCTATTATTGACAATTTCGCAAAACTCTCGCAATATCGCGCTGTATAATGTGCTAGATTAATACACTACAACACTAAGTTTCAAAATGATACCAACAGTTTCTGCGACTTCCTGCGACCTTACAAAATATTTACATTTTTATGTACAGGGTTTCTTTTTGATATTTTGCATCCTATTTAGGGGTTTTATTGTAACAGCTAGAGAAAAGCTTTAAATATAAAAGTTGTAGGATTTCATATGTATTATCTTTTAGAACTATCACAGAAATCAAAAGCGCATCGAAAAGTGGAGGAAAAAATACAATTTTTGTTTTTCTCGTTTAACATTCTATTTCCATTTCTCCACTTTGCGTTACGCTTTTGTTTTTTGTGGTAATCCTAAAAGATAATACATATAAAACCCTATAACTTTTGCATTTAAAGTTTTCCTCTAGCTCCTACAATAAAAGCTCTAGGTGGGGTGCAAAATATTAAAAAAAGAAACCCTGGACATATATTCCAGCTATAGGTATTTGAGGTATTTCTTATAGCGGGTGCCCAGAAAAGAATGGATTACAGTTAAAGAGTAGCTTCCTTGGATCAATTTAGACCATTTTATTTTAGTACAATTTTGTTTCATTAACAAGCTACGATCTTTTAAGAAATATTTCTTTACATCAGTTTTTCATGGAAACTCGCTTATTTCTTGAAATATTTACTAGAAAACTTACATATGGGTGTTTTCCGTATTGCTGAATTGTTTATTCTTTGTATAAATGTAGGGGGCGCTGTCAACACTCTGACATTCTTTTGTTTTTGGCTATATTTTATTTGTGTAATGGAGTCATTCAAAAAATGATTTGTTAACTTTAATTTAAAGGATATTTATTTTTCATTAAAAAAGATATACTTATTGTATGAGGATAAAGTGAACCATTTTCGAGAATAATTACTTTAAAATTAATGATGCAGAATGTATGTACTAGGAAAATTTACAGTTTATTTAACACCTGAGAAACGTCAAATTCTCTACTGCCTCTTTCAGTTTGTCGATATCTTTTCGAGCGTTCAAGATTTTGTGTTCTTTTAATTTTTCATTTCGATTATTCAAATATTTTCTTCATTTTTCCATTCTTAATGACGATTAGATTCGTAAGCTTTAGGTGTTTGTAAACAGAAATTTTAATTTCTATCAAGAATTCTTGTTGGTGAATTTTTGTGTAGAAATCTTGGTACCTAATGGCAAAAGTTCATACGTTCCCTTTATTAGTAAACTACTAAATTTCATTTCGTAGAGTAATAATTTTTTGTAAAAAAATGCGATACCTATTATGGACCATGCTGTATATTATTATATGTATTTATACTTTTATGTTACAAATTTTAGCTAATTCTTCGCTAACATACGATATTAATGTCAAAAGATTAATTGCAGTTTCCATTTCTCTTTCGTTATCCCTCTCTTCTAACACACGGCTTGACATTACATAAAACGAGAAATTTATTATTATTTTGTGTATGAACTGTTGAATTAATCGTAGTCAAATTTTTACCATCTATTGCAGATGACATTGATAACACATATACAAATTTTCATATAAATCTGTACACCTATGTAGCTATGTCTATATAGCTTCCATTACATCGTTCCACTGTGCGCCGATACCCTGGTCACCTATTGCTTAGCGTAATGGGGGATCATTTCCCCTCTCCTGCCCATCGCTGCTTTAGAGGCTCACTGTATGCAAGTTTTAAAATAATAATAATAATACAACTTTATATCATTTTGAACATTTTAAAATGAATCTAATATAACTTTACATCACTGGGTGTACAAGTTACAGCCGCGTCAATTTTTTTAATATTACAGCGTTTGCTGGGTGGTTGTAATTATGAACTGATACTTATGGATGATAATCAGTCATAATTATTATTGTATATTGTATTATTATTATGCGTAAGTATCAGTACATAATTACAGCCACCCAGTAAAAGTTTTAGTGTTAAAAAATGGGCGTCCACTTTTTTTGGTCACGACTGTATTTACTATTTACTGTTCACTAATAAAATTAAAGTGGTAAAATACGGTATATTAAGCGCAGGGCTGTACAAAATAATTTAAAATATCGTATTTTTATATCACTAGAGTTGGTCAATGAATCGGATCTTTATATAATACCGAGTGGAAGATATACTCTTTGTTAAATTAAAGTTCACATATCTCAGTTATTTGACTTTTTTCGAATATGGTGTGCATAAAGACATTAATAGAATTCAATTTTGTTTCATTTACGATGATAAAATATAGGATGTTCCATTTCGAAAAAGTTTGTAACACCTCGAAAAGCGCAATTGTTTTTCTATTTTTATTATTATAATCAGCGGAAAAAGACAAAAAAATTGTCAATTTGATCGAGTCTTTAGCTCCAAAGATAAAAGGTGCCGACTTACTTTGAAGCAGCCCGTATAGCAAAATTTAGTAATAAATATCAGGATCTACTAGATTTCACGAGACAGAGATCTTGCCGGCCTGGGCAATATTTTATTTAACGCAAATTTTCCCCGCTTTGGCGCTAGTTACTCGAATAAGAATTATCATAAATAATGAAAGAAAAAAATCGCAAGAAAACTAACATGTGTCCAACAATTATTGTAGTCCTGGGTGGCTGTAGAATCAAATACCGTGCGGTTTTTTGAAAACCAGGCCAGAGTTGGGTTTGGAATCTCCAAACGTATGTCTTAAATAAATTCACTCTTGACAATTAATATCCAGATTTTTCAAGGAACAAATGTTGAAGTATTTTTAAAATTGTGACCAGAATGCTTTCCAATGAACAAAAATTGTTTATATTAGAAAGTTTTTTTTTTGATCTGTGATGATTGCCCAACGGGGTCCTAAGTCAAGGATTTGTCAGGATCTCAGGAGCGGGAGTATATTTGAGTGTGTGTAAAGTGTTCCATGGCTTTGTTACTTCCAACCTTCTCGCCGTTTAAGGGAAAGCAGTGTCGAATTTTATCCCCAACACTGAAGGGTGCCTGAAGTCGATACCGACCACCCCCGAGAAAAATCCTGAGTACGATTCGAACCGACGACTATGCGATTGCAAGGCCGGTCCTCTTACCACTGGACCGTTCAGGCGTTATATTTAAATTTAATAATACGGATGCAATTATGTTTTGCAAGTGAAGGACAATATTTCGAGCATTTATCGTGATGTTTTGACGTTAACATACAGGCAAAATAATTTTGACGTTTGTTTTAAAAATAATCTTATCTAAGATCTGGCCTGTTTTCAATAAATCGCACGTTATAAATGTCGATTCTTACTTGAATTGACGTCTCAAATATTGACTGTCAAACAACAAATATATTCTTGTTTACCTATTTAATGTTTTATTGCAATTTGAAATAACAATTAGTTAAAAAAGTTTGATTCCACAGCCACCCAGAACTACAATAATACGCAAATTCGGTGTCTTCTATATGAAGCGGTTGCATCTAAATGGATTAATTGCTGTGAAAATCTCTTTTAACGCTGTCATATGTATACTATCTTATTATGAAATAGTACTAATATGTATTTTCATTTAATTTTTATTTTCATAATTTTTTTCTTTTCATTATTACCTGGAAAGTCAAATTAAAGCTTAAGAGAAAGCATTTTAAAAATGGGCACTTTTTGAAAATTTTTGGAATTGAGGCGGATTAGATTGGAGATTCCGGAAAGAGGGCACTTTTCGGTTTCTGCGGATTCTCGCTATTATGTATCAATATTTTGCCGAACGCCGGAAAATAACTCTTAAGACAATCAGTTCCGCCGGATTTTAATTAAAATAATTTTTTTCGGCAGACAAGGTTCCAAAAACTTCGTCAATTCCGCCGTTCGGCGGAATTTGTAATTTATAGGTACAATGCCGCCGGCGGACATATAGTCACTGCGTAATATTTTTCTGTCGCCCTTGAGAGACTTTTTTTTATTACTCATCTTAGTTTGGAAATTATTTCTTTTCAGCACCAGTAGACCAAAAGTACTTTAATTAATACATGAAGAACATCGATCTATTGATGTTTCATGAATGTATAAAACATCAAATTTTCAAATATTTAATATTTTACATTTTTCTTAATAGTGGCAGAAAAAAAATGTGCAAAAATTGGAATGTTTTGAGTAACTTATAATAGCGTTTTCAATTCACTGCTAAAACATTCTCAGAGTATTTTCATTTTGTTTTAGCCTTATGTAATATTAAGAGATAGAGCTACTCTGAGAGTAACTCTACTCTAGAGCAGTAAATCGAAAATGCTATTAGTATTCGGCTAAAAGCAGATGCTTTTTGCACTTGCTTCATGAATAACTTATATGCAAAAGTAAATATAATTTTTAGGACAGCTTTCTTTACATTGACGCCAGACTATGGTCTAGATTTCGTAGCTAATTGTCGACTTACGGGCTTTCATCCACATCCCACGGATCCACCTTTATTCATGGTAACACATAATGACTTAAAAAATTGTTTGAATAAATAAATTATTTTTAACTTTTAGAATACAGAGCATGTGAAAGTGGATAACAGTTCACCACTGGAAGTATTAGATTTGCGCTAAGACTTTTGCACTTGCAATATAATCAGGGCATTAATAAGTTAGTCACAATTTCAAGGAAAATCCTTGCGGAGAAGACTTTGCAATTATATGATATCTTAAAGTATCTTCACAGGCTTACTGCTTTATTATCTAATATTTATATCTGTAAAAAATAAGAAGTTATATACGCAAATTTTTATAAAGTTGTGTTTTCTAATGAAGTTTACTGCTTTTACATTCTGTTTTATTTACAATTTTCTACCTCTAGCTTAGGTACTATCAGATTTACAACTACAGGGTTATTCATGCAGATCTTCATTAAAAGTTTTCAAAGAAGAAGTTTAGATAGAAATTTGAAATTTACGGAGGAGGGATACTTCGAAAGGATCTTTTCAAGCAAAATAAAATTGACTTTCAGTCATTTCCGGTTATGGTAATAAATTATTATTACTACAACCGGAATTATTAATAATAATAATAATACTTTATTTCCAACAGGTAACACCCAATTACAGGAAATATAATAAATAAGTAATTTAATCGTACAATTCGCGGCAAAAAGGAAAAATTTATGCATATTGAAGATAACCTAGGCACTAAAGTAAGACTTTATATAATACCAAAACTACTAACAATAAGTGACTTTGCAATGACTGAAAGAAAACTGGCTAGCTCTCGAACAAATTAGTGGCTTCAAAAGATATAAGTTATAGAATCAGCATTGATGTCCCATCTATTAGAGATGCGATTGAAGTAATGACTGTAATAAGGGCACGTGGGTGTTTGTAATAATAGTTTATTCTTGTAAATTACACTACATGTACAGTCGCAGCGCAATGTAATGAAAGAGTAATGGGGGTAACCGGCCAGCCGACTTCGCCCGACGGAGCTGTAGCCCCGCCCGCGCCCGTCCGAAATTCTTAGTAATAGGGTCCAGTGGTTGACCAATTTCACTGGCAATTGATTATAACGCACGCACACATTATTCGTTGATTTTAAATAAGGTTTGTCCATTCCATGAACAGAACTGCAATAGATAATATAAAAGTTAATTAGCCGACATCGTAATTCGTGTCGTAAATATTCTAAATATTAATAATTATTTGATGCTCTTTCATAAAACAAAATAAAGCTATAATAAAATATAATAGTTATTGCGAAACAAAATTATTAAATCTAACTGACGCAGAAAGAAAAGACTTTTAATAAACAAATGTTGTAATTACTAATTAAAACAGAAAACAATAACGATGAGATAAAAAATCGTTGCCTGTCAATAAATAACCACTTCAGATTTGAAATATTAAATTTTTAAGTTACTGCAAAAGTTTACGTGATTTAACTAGAATTAGTGAATTTAAATTATGAACACCTTTTGAAGTTTTGTAAATGTCATTTTGAATAAGCATTTGTGTGAATTGCTCTAAAGCGATTTGCGGTAGATGATATTAGCTTAGCTGCCGAAATACGTATTTACGTGTTTTATAAATTGTGTATGGTCTAGAGATTTTTTGCTTTCTGATATTGTAATATTTCAAAAATTTGAAGCTAGACATTTATATTTAAATATTAATCGATTCGAAAAATTCAATTTTTTCTGAAAAGGGAAATTGAGGGGTACAGAGTAATTTATTAAAAATAATACAAAAAAATATGTGCAATGAAAATATACTGAATACTTATGTTTTAAATGATTTTCGTTTGAGGTAAATAATAAAATTTTATTTTATGCTGTTATGTTATGCTTTTATATTATCCATTAAGTATTAATAAAAATTCAAAGAAACTTTAATATCAAACCAAATTTAATGACGTGGTTAATCTTTTTGTAAATCGGACTTTTTCAGAATGAAATTACTATTTCTATTAGCATTTTAAGTTCTCTGTTTGGATTTTATTGTAATAGTTCTTAATATTTTCATCTTTTATTTAAGCTTTGATTTAATTTTAATATTGCTTTGAGCAAATTAATTTTTTTGTTGGGGTTTAATTTTCGTATTTTTTATGTACTTTTTTTATTTTAGGATTTATTTAATTTTCTTGTTCTCAATAATTTTTTAAAGGTCTTGCATCTGTGGTTAGTTCTCCTTGTAGGAATCGCGACAAAATGGGAAGAAGAATGGGACAACGAGAATCATCCGTAGCTACAAGAGGATATATTTTGGTTTAGCAGAATCAGGAATGTCCATAAGAAACATCTCTCAGCAAGTGGATATGTCAGAAAGTCAAATTCGAAGATGGATCAATAGAAGACAAGAAGACGCTTCCCTCAGAACAGCACCGAAATCTGAAATGGTTATTTATCGACAGGCAACGATTTTTTATCTCATGGTTATTGTTTTCTGTTTTAATTAGTAATTACAACATTTGTTTATTAAAAGTCTTTTCTCTCTGCGTCAGTTAGATTTAATAATTTTGTTCCGCAATAACTATTATATTTTATTATAGCTTTATTTCGTTTTATGAAAGAGCATCAAATAATTATTATTTCCTAAGGATTAATTACGAATGATATAAATATTTTCATTAATAATATTTAGAATATTTACGACACGAATTACGATGTCGCCTAATTAAATTTTATAATTATCTATGGCAGTTCTGTTCATGGAATCGACAAACCTTATTTAAAATCAACGAATAATGCGTGCGTGCGTTATAATCAATTGTCAGTGAAATTGGTACCCTATTACTAAGAATTTCAGACGGGCGGAGCTACAGCTCCGTCGGGTGAAGACGACTGGCCGGTTACCCCCATTACTCTTTCATTGCATTGCGCTGCGACTGTACATGTACAACTAACCGCATCAATGGCCGATGGAACACTGAGGCCGGCGTCGTTGTTTATGCGCAAGTCATGCACCGAGCTGCTAGAGTACTTACTAGGTAGATGGCGTCACTTACTATCGGCAGGTATTACCGACGTTTTAAGGAGACCTTAAATTTAAGTCGTGTTTAGATTGTGACATTTCTGCTTGCTCTGTATAACATCAATCACATTCTAAACACGAATTAAATTTAAGGTCTCCTTAAAACGTTGGTAATACCGGCCGTAAGTAGTAGATAACACATCATCATGTACAATCATGACGGACATATTATTGAAATGGGGGATTTAAATAACACATTAGTACGGCTTGAAGCTGTATAGAACGTTTGATTTTGGCGTGAATTAAGTCTGGGAATAAAGACATTTAATCTATCAAGCAACAAAGAGTAATCATTTTTGTAGCAGATTAAATTATATAAGAATTTTATAGCCGAAGAAATACGTCTTGTATGTAAGGATGCACAGTCATATCTAGCTAGCAAATTTTTTTGGCTAATGCCTTGGTAGGGATATTCTCCATCTCGCAGGAAGCTTAAGAATTTGAGAAATTTCCTCTGGACTGCCTCAATAAGCTGAATATACATAAGTAGAGAAGATGGGAAACCAAACAATGGAGCAATATTCAAGTCTTGATCTTATAAGACGGAAGTATAAGGTACGTAATGTTGTTACAAAATTCTCTACCATCGCGAAAGATGAAACCGCAGGTTTTATAAGCCTTGGAAACGATTTTTAAAATATGCTGTGCAAATGTTAAGTTAGCATCACATGTAACACCCAAATCAGTAATACAGTCAACTCGTGTTAAGCGAATATCATTAATAGAGTAAGTAAACAAGGGAGTAGATTATTTTTGCACCAATGAACTATAGCGTCAAGATTATTCTGAAGAATAAGGCAGTCAGAAATAGAATTGATTTTTAAAAATATTTTCATGTCATCAACAAAGAGCAACTTACAACAAAATATAACACTATTTATATCGTTTATAAAGAGTAAGAATAATAAGGGGCCAAGGTTTGGCCCTTGTGGCACCCCAGAGGTTGGTGAGTTTTTATTGGACAAAATAATTTGGTATTTAACAGTATTCCATCTGTCAATGAGGTAGGATGAGAATAAGTTAATTATTCAGAAAAACCATAACAATGTAGCTTTTTTAATAAGATGTAGTGATCGATTTTATCGAAAGCTTGTTGAAAATCTGTATATACTATATTGACTTGATCTTTGTTGTCTACCCATTCAGAAACATATTGGGTGAAAGAGCATAGATTCGTCACAGTTGATCGCTTTTCCATAAAACCATGTTGATCGCTGTGTATACATAATTTTACTGAGTGATAGATAGATTTTACTAATAGACTTTCGAAAACGTTTGCAAAGTTGCAAATGATAGTGATTGGCCGGTAATTTTCGACACAGCACAGTGGGCCAGTTTCTTCAATTTGCGGCCAAGATTCCAAATTATGAAATCATCAGATCTTATCGAAAATGTGCATAAACAGAAAGTCAAATGTTCATACTTTAAGGGTGAATCATCACTTTAGGCCATTGTTCATTACCTGCTAGCCAGTCGCCGAAGTGAATACTTCCGACGCGCCTTATTCTTGCGAATAATTCTGTGAAAATAAGTGATTGTTTTGGACGTTTTTTGAGGAGTTTTACATTTTTTTTTGGCAGTTTGAACCATGGAGGATGTTCTTCAAATTAAGTACTTTCTTTTCATATATAATTTAAAGGAATTTGCTGTCTTTATTAGGCAGTCTTACATTTAGCTTGTCAAATTTTTGAAAGAGTGTATGAATTTCACATTCAGCTTGACTTTTAAAAAATGTCCCGCACAATCTCGCCGTGATTTTTTTTTAATTTGAAGCTTAGATCTTCCTCTAACTGTTCCTGCAAAAATTGGCTGCCCCGACCTGCCCCCCGGCTCACATAAAAAATTATAAATTGACGCGTACAGTTCTGCTTAACAGTAATACTATTCTAGATTGATTCTCCAACTTTCGAAATTTTCTGAAACCCAATTCTGAAATTTTACTGAAACCCAGCCCCAAACTACCTCAATTCTAATAGTTAATTTTTTAAAATATTTTCCCTTAAAAGTAATGCTATTTTAGGCTGATTTTGAAACTTTCAGAATTTTGGTCCTACTTTGTACTAAAGCACACTCCCAAACTACCCCTATTCTAATAGTTAATTTTTTTAAATTATTTTTCCCTTAAAAGTAATACTATTTTAGGTTAATTCCGGAACTTTCAGAATTTTGGCCGGAAAAATTGAATTCTGGCCCACTGTGCACAGCTTTGATATTTCTTCTTAAAGATTGGACAAACGGAAGCCTCTTTCCAGATTGTAGGAAATATAGAGTGTTTTAAAATTAGATTATAAATTAGAAGTAAGGGTTTTACAGTGTAAACGCTGTTGAAGAATAGAGCAAAGGAATTGACAATATCCTGAGGAGTTGACAGGTCGAGACCATCATATTTCATTAAGCCTGGAATCCTGGTGGAACCCTTTTTTTTGTTGTATATGTTACGGACAAAGACGATAATTCGGTCAATGACGTTATTGGCCGGTCAATAACGTTAATGTCCGTGTCTGTTTCAGAAACAGTAGATGCTGAAAGCTGGACTGAAAACAGTAAGCTCATTTCTTATTTTTTATCAATTCAATAGGAAATATCCATATACGAGTATACCTGGCCCACCAAGTACATAACATTCTATTGAATTTTTGTCGTAGATGAAGGCCAAATACAATGTTTTACAATATTACCACTTGGCGAAGAAGTTAATAATGATGATAAATGCCTTAATTGCGAACGTCAGGGAGCGTAAAAGATCCAGAGAATCTTTAGAAAAACAAACCACCAAAATGCTGAAGCTATCTAATAAATTCTGCGATGTTGAAGTTGGAACTACGGTTCGTGTACCCATACCGGACGTAAACAGCATTCGTGGTTCTCCCCGTAATGTACTAGCTGTTATCAGTAGTGTAAAAGATGGTATTTATAAGCTTTGTGAGTTTATGTGCTGTTGAAAACATAAGTCACAGAATAATGTTGAGATTTTAATCCCTGCGTTGAAACGTTTATTTTACAGGAGAACCTCGGCGATTCCGCAAAAAAATAAAGAAATTTCCCTTAGAAAAGCTACAGCTGAATATAGTATTTTAGGGGGACAGGGTTACAAGAGTTGTCACTGCAATGGCGGATGTAAAAACTTTTTTTTTAGTTACTTATGTTACCAAGTAAGATATAATAAGTGTGAATAATATTTTTTCACATAGTACCTGCTTCAACGGTGCACATTTGATAAATAAAAATAATAAAAGAAAATATATCGTGGAGTTTCAATAGTAATCATAATACCTAATCATATCAATATTCTCCAACAGTTTTTGGCTATTATCGTTAATGACCGGGCAAGGACGTTAACATGAAAATAGAATGACAATTTTAACAACATTGTCCGCCTGCAACGGGACTTAACCTTAATGTCTGGTTATTAGCGATATTGGCCAGGAAAAATGAACATTCACGTTATTGTCCGGCCCTTATCGTCAATGTCCAATTACCGTCTTTATCCGTAACATATACTGCCAAAGACTTTTGGGATTTGAATGTATATTTTTTTCAATGTTGTGGATATAGTTGTTATATGCGATATGTATTAGTTGCTTACATCTGGATCGATAGAACTTAAATAAATTTAGATAACCGTCAGATTTGAATTTCTTGTATTTGTTGTGGACATTAGCTTTGATTTTAAGTAAGTTTATGATTTCTGTGTTAAACCATGGTGGATATTTGCTAGAATGACGAGACCGCAGGCAGTACCTGGAAATAAGTTTCAAACACTGAATAAATGAAATCGTAAAAAACAGAAGCTTCATTAACATCGTTAATTTTTTCCAATTGGACCAAACGATGGACAGCAAACAATCATATAATGCAAAAAATTTCGCCTTCCTAAAGTTAAAATTGGAAACTTCATTATTGTTTTCAAAATTGATCTGGAAGTGATCGTCAAGGTAGAATTCCAGTGCCGGATGATACAAGTCTTCATCTACCAAAGCTCCTTCAGACTTTTCAACAATACAACATACATTAGAAAATACAAGATCAAGGCTACGGTCACAATTATTAAGAATGTTATTGTATTGTTGTATGTTAAGAAATTCTTAGAAGTTATTCAGCAACACAGTTATACTATTTAAGGAGGCGCTTCGAAACTGAGGGGCATTGAAATCTCCCACTATAGTTACTCTAAGGGCAGAAAAATCTTCTGTATTACTCAACAATTCAATAAACAATTCATAAAATCGTTGGTTTTAGAAGAAGGGGGAATATATACTACCACAATACATAATGGAGTGGGATTTGAAAATAATTTTGCTGCAACTATATCAATAGAAGGGAGATGATTAGTAATACCAGAGAAATCAAGTTCACAGCATTTAAGTTGTGTTTTAAGAGCTAGTAGCATACCTCCACCTCTGGATACACCTAATGCACTTTTGCATCTGTCTTTCCTGTACACAACATAATTATCTGCGAATAATTCACTAGAATTAATGCTATCATCTTACCAGGTTTCAGACAACGCAATACAATCTAAGTTACAGAAAGATGCTACATTATACATTATTATTTTAGAATTTAAGCCGCGAACGTTTTGATAAAAAAGTAACGGAAAAACATTGCAATTGGGTGTGGCTACTCGTTTAAAGAAACAATCTTCGGTAGGGGAGAGGGGGGTACCTTTGAACACGGGGTATCATTGAACATGGCTAATATTTTTCGCGTAAAAATAATTAATTAGGTGCAATTGCTTGAAACATAGATGACACAACTATCTTTACTTCCAACGGAAAAATGACAGTCGTCTTGTGGTTTTCGTTTTGTATGGAGGTAAGTGTTTGTTTTTATGGTATTGAAGTAATTTTTACTTGGAAATTCTGTAAGTGGATAAGTTTTTTAAAGCTTTTCTCCCTAAAATGTTTTATACATTGCCTTTTTCTCTAACATTCGTAGGTTCTTTCGCGTTGTGAAATTTTTGTGTGAATTTATTATTACCCAAGTAAATTGATTAAAAAATGACTAACGTCCCGTGGGGTACCTTTGAACACGGTGAATGGGGCACGTTTGAACTGCTCAAATGTGCCCCACCCAGAGTGGGGTGTCAAACACTGCAATTCAGTCATCGTTCACTCGCAAAAATATTATTTCTGGTTTTCAGAAGACAGGGATTTGGCATTTCAATAGAAATATCTTCTGTGAGAGTGACTTCATCGCTGCAGAAACACTGTATCCACTATCCACTAATGTTGGAACAGATGGATCTTTAGGTCACAATAGCAATAATAGTTCCTGAAACAACTGAACCTGTTCCTAACAGATACGCCTGTGAAATACAGGATTGAGGCCGCTGATGAGGCTAAAAAAGAGAGCCCATGAGTCTAAAAGAGGCCATGAGTGGCCAAAGTACCAAAAGTAAAAAGAGCTGTACTTGCTGACAGTGGTTCTTCATCATCATGAATCGGATTATGATGATGATCACCAGTCAGACTCAACAGAAGAAAGTCAATAATTGCCATTAGATAAATTCCATATGGACGATTTTATCATAGTGAAGTTCTGTACGAAGAAAACTATTGTTGACTATGCTGGGGTCATAACTGATAAACGTGAGGATGAATATAACATTAAGGCTGGGTTTACAGAAAGGAAATCAAATATTTAATTACGATTAACTATTTGATTGAGCTTAAAATTCGTGTTGCCATAGAAATCAAATTGTCGAACTAATGTGTTGTGTATTTGTATTTAGTTAGTAGGCGTTGAGGCCAAAAACAAAAATAATAAATGTCCTGCTTTTTCCAAAACGTGTTCCACTTTTTATCGTGCACAATTTATAAAGGAACCCAACAAATTGGCGACGAGGATGACGGAAGTTAAACAAACATCAATTACATTCCGAGGACCAGGAGAATTTAATTACACAGCGCCAAATTCTTCTTGGATAGCTTGGTGGGAACGTTTTGAGAACGCGCTTGAGCTCGCGGAAATCACAGAAGAAGATCGACAAAAAAAACTGTTTTTTGCGGAGTTGGGCAATGCTTATTGGGACTTACGACGAATGGCTATGCCATAGGATATCCGTAAATTGCCATTGAGTGTGGCAAAACGTCTGATGAATCAACGCTATGGTGAAACACGTTCACTGGCAGCCCGGCGTCATGCCTTGTTTAGTGCAAAGCAGCGTCCAGGACAGTCAATCAGTAGTTTTTCGGTAGATCTTCGGCAGCTTCTGGCCGATGCTGAGCTTCCGCAGGCAGCTGACAATGTATGTTTGTGCGCGCTTTTTATCGGTGGAATTGTAAGCAATTCTATTCGAGCGGAATTGATTCGCCAGAACTTTGTGAGTTTCGAAAAGGCTGTTGATGCGGCGCTTTTGTGCGAATCGTCAGAGCGCGAAGCCGATGTTATTGGCGCTGGTAAGGTTGTAAGAGACGACCATGACTTATCAGAAGTGGCGAAAGTGACAGCAAAGAGTGTCAAAAAAAGTGACAGGTATGGTAAATGTTTTTGTTGTGGCAAGGCGGGACATTTTAAAGAAGAATGCCCTTTGAAGGAAGCAAAATGCCACAAATGCAAGCAGACGGGACACTTGGCAGTAATGTGCAATGGTCAGAAGGTGAGAAAAACGAATGATGTGAGACAAGTAGAAACAGTGAATACGTTAAGCGGTAATGAAAATGGTCAGATCAAGTTGAGACTGAGTGATCGGTTATGTGACTTTATGGTGGACACTGGTGCGCGAGTTACTATCATAAATGCTAAAACGTGGAAAGCGATCGGCAGTCCAAATTTGCGTGAGACAGATATAGTTCTGCGAGATTACAACGGTAATGACATAAAGATTTTGGGTGTGGTAAAAACTACTGTAGTGCACAAGAAAAATCAAGCCCAAATCGACGTGTTTGTTTGCGATGAACGTAAATCAAATCTGTGCGGTCGAGACGCGATTAAAGCATTGGGTATCGACCTAAATATAATTTTTGATTTGACAGTAAATGAAATTCAGCTCGAGTCGTCTATGAATGATTTATTAGAACAATTTGCGGACGTGTTTAAAGAAGGCCAAGGCACATGTCGAAAGGCGGTTGCTTCGCTGAAGTTCAAAAGCGACGTTGAACCGAAGAAATATAAGGCAAGACCGTTACCGTTTGCTGTCAAGGAACAGGTTGAGATGGAATTGGAGCAGATGGTTAGTGACGGAGTATTAAAACCCGTGGACAACAGTGATTGGGCAACGCCGATGGTCGTGGTTCCAAAGCCGGGAGGAAAAATTCGTCTATGCTGGGATTATAAGGTCACTGTAAATCCGCAGTTGGAAATCCATCAATATCCCCTATCCAGGCCAGAGGAACTGTTTAATATGTTGAATGGAGGGGAGAAGTTTTCGAAACTCGACCTGAAGAATGCATACCTGCAACTACCATTGGATAATGCTGCGCGTGAGTGTTTGACAGTGACTACGCACAAGGGCTTATTCCAATTCACGAGGCTTCCGTTTGGTGTTGCATCGGCCCCTGCCATTTTCCAACGTGTGATGGAGACGGCAATGCAAGGAATCGAAGGAGTAGCTGTGTATCTGGACGATATTTTGATAACTGCACCAGATGACAAAACACATATTTCTCGACTCCGAGAAGTCTTGAAACGCTTGCTCGACTATGGATTAAGAGTCAAGCCCGAGAAGTGCATGTTCCTAGCTGATGAAGTGACATTTCTTGGGCATATTGTGAATTGCCAATGTATCCGCACTTGCCCATCGAAAGTGAAAGTAATTGTCGATATGGCTGCACCGGAAAATTTAAGGCAATTACGCTCATTCTTGGGTATGGTGAATTACTATGGCAAATTCATTTCTCAATTAGCTACATTGACTGTTCCATTGAACGAGTTATTGCGTAAGGGTATGCCATGGACCTGGTCTAAACGTCAGAACGATGCGTTTACTGAAATAAAGAAAATGCTCATATCGTCAAAAGTTTTGGCGCACTATGATCCAAAGAAAAAGTACCTAGCCACTGATGCATGTGATTATGGCTTAGGTGCAGTTCTTTTTCAAAGAGACGGCAGTAAGGAATCAGTGATAGCATATGCATCGAGAACGATGAACGACACGGAACGTAAGTACGCTCAGATCGAAAAGGAAGCGTTGAGCATCATGTTTGGACTTGAGAAATTCAATCAATATCTCTACGGAAGAACATTTGTGCTTCAGACTGATCATCAGCCACTAGTAAAGTTATTTGGGCCGAAAAAACAAATACCGATAGTGGCGGCACGAAGACTTCATCGCTGGGCGCTGAAGTTGATGGCATATAATTACGAAGTAGAATACTGCCGTACTAATGATTTCGGAAATGCTGATGGACTGTCTAGGCTTCCTCAACCAGTTACTGAAGTAAGGGTAGACGAAGTAACAATTATACAGGACGAAAACCTTTCTGAGCTTCCAGTTACGGTAGAAAAGGTTGCTGTGGCTACAAAGTCAGATGCTGTACTTAAAAAGGTACTAAAATTCATGCAACAAGGTTGGCCAAATCATCTCAAACAGGATGACGAATTGCTTAAACCTTTCTTTAATCGACGATCGGAGTTGAACTTGTACCGTGGCTGTGTTCTGTGGGGTGAACGTACAGTTGTACCAGAGAATTTGAGACATCAAGTGCTCGACATGATTCATACTGCGCATCCAGGTGTGGTTAGGATGAAGTCCTTGGCAAGACAGCGTGTTTGGTGGCCGAAGCTTGATGATGATATTGAAATGCTCAAGCGACATTGCGTCGTGTGTCAAACGGTAGGGCCGAACGAGCGTAAGGTATCACTTCATCCGTGGGAGAGACCGGAACAAGTGTGGCAGCGCATCCACAACGATTTTTGTGGACCATTTTGGGGCAGCATGTGGTTAGTAATTGTGGATGCTAAGTCAAAATGGCCGCATGTCGTTGAAATGAGAAGCACAGAAGCCGGTAGAACGATCGATGTTTTAGATCGTATTTTCACAATTCATGGACTTCCAGAACAGATTGTGAGCGATAATGGGAGGCAGTTCGTGGCGAAGGAGTTCGAAAACTTCTGTGCTTTGCACGGAATTGTACATACACTGACTGCACCGTATCATCCTCAGAGCAATGGGGAGGCGGAACGGTTCGTACAGACGTTCAAGAGTAGTCTACACAAAGCCAAAGAAGCGAGATAACACAAAGAACAATCTGTGCGGAAGTTTCTGGTACAATATCGAGCTACTAAACATCCCGCAACTGGCAGAACTCCGAGTGAAATGCTGTTTTCACGTCTAATACGGACATTGGAAAACAAAACAAGTAATTCTATGTACCGTGTGAGCACACCACGTGGATCCTGGATGCGACACGTAGATCAGATGAAACCAGATGAAACTGTACCAGTAAACGATAATATCCATGAAGAAGCTGATGCAGAATTAACCAATAGGGAAGAATGTCAAGCTCAATGTTCGAACGCGAGTTCTGCGAAATTGGCGGAAAATTTTGATAGAGAAGGTGCAAGGACTAGTGATCTTACTGTGGACGTGCGCAACCATGGATCAAGACTTCAGAAGAATGGCGAACCGGTGCGTCGTTCAACGAGAGTGCGAAAACCGCTACAAATTCTTCGCTTGTGATTGAGTTAAAAGGACAAGCTTAGAATTTGTTTATTGTTCAGTTTTCTTTCTGTAATGTATTAGCTAAGTGGGGAGGGAATTGTTGTGTATTTGTATTTAGTTAGTTAGTCGGCGACAAAAATAATAAATGTTCTGCTTTTTCCAAAACGTGTTCCACTTTTTATCGTGCACAATTTAATTATAAAGGAACCCAACATAATGCAATGCTATTTTTAATCTCAAACAAATAGTTAATCATAATTAAATATTTGATTTCCTTTCACCCTAAACCCACCCTAAATATTTAAGAAAAAAAGGCAACAAGTTTTATTTTCCAGCCTTTGAAGATACCAGTACAGTGGCTTCTGCAGATATCATCAAGAAGTTGTCCGTCACCATGAAGAAAGGCACCGAAACAACATCGGGTTTATTGGAATTTAGGATAAACTTTAATAAATATAACTTCAGATAGCTTTTTTGTAAAAAAAAACTTAATAAAACTTTGAAAAAAAAAACGGACTGTTCAATTGTACTCCAGTCCCTGTTCAAATCTGCCCCATGGATGGGGTACCTTTGAACGATATGCACTGAAACAATAGATTAGCTGAATAATTCAAAGTATTGCAATTCTGTAGTTATTTCCACTGGGGGTTGGGAATAGACATATTTTATTATTGTAAGACACCTACGTCATTTTGTTTGAGTGCTTTTCAAGTTTGCAGTAATTTAAAATATGTAAATATGTTCAAACGTGCCCCCCTCTCCCCTATTTCATTGATATAACGGATTTTTAAGTTTCTCTCACCGTGACCACATCTGGTGTCGAGTTCAGTTTTCACACGCTTGTACTGATCAATCTGTCTGGGGGTCCTATCAAAGGATATTGAGATGGTCCTGAAAACTTCACTCTTCTGTAGATTTTTGGCATATTTAATAATATTGATAACATCAACTTCATTATTAAGCATAATATTGACTGGTCGGGGTCTGATAGGTCCTTGTGAACCATTCGGAGCAATGCCGACGCCATGGAACCGACCTAATCTATGAAATTTGATGCCACCTAATTTCAGGGTTAATAGTCCTAAATACATCAGAAATAGCCAAATTCTTGTATACCGTGCGCTGTTCCCTATTGATATCACTGGGTTGTTCAGGTAGGTTATACAGGGTCCGGCAATAGGTACTGACGGTTTTATGAGCGCTGTGGTGTGAGTACCAAAATAATCTGGGGGAAAATATAATGCGAAAATTCTGTGTGTTATGCAGTTTTAGTAGCCATGAATTCGTGACCCGTGCAGCAACGTATTTTTGCGTTACGGCGTTCATTCAAACGGGATCCATAATCGATGTTCAACGCCAATTTCGACGAGAATCTAATATTCCTCGACGTGGTAGAATTCCTTCGCGTAACACAATTTTGCAATGGCATCGACGGTTTAATCAAACTGGAAACGTGAACAACATTTACGGCAGTACTCAGAGAACAGTGCGTACGTCAGAAAATAATGAAAGGGTACCTCAAGTGCTAACTCGAAATCCAACGCGTTCAGCAGCGCGTCAAGCAACAGCATTAAACATTTCAGATAGAAATATTGTGTTGCGCGAAGAAATCCTACCACGCCGAGGAATATTAGATTCTCGTCGAAATTGGCGTTGAACCTCGATTATGAATTCCGTTTGAATGAACGCCGTAACGCAAAAAATACGTTGCTGCACAGGCCACAAATTCATGGCTACTAAAACTGCATAACATACCGAATGATTTTCGCATTATATTTTTCCCCAGATTAATTTGGTACTCACACCACAGCGCTCACAAAACCGTCAGTACCTATTGCCGGACCCTGTATATAATGATATTTTTGCAGCGCTTTTGCCTTTCCAGTGTCTCCTGTACTATGTCTTCAAATGAGTCTTTACTAATCAAAGACTTAATTTCCTGTAGTTGGGCATCAACATTATTTTGAACTTGGATTAGTAGAGTAGAAAATTCTGCTCGTTCTTTTATATCTCTAAACTGCGCCATGCTATTGGTGCAGCCAGTGCACATGACTTTCACCGAACGAGATTTTGCTTTGCGAGATTGTGATTTTAATGTCAGACTCGCATAGGCCAGTACAACCAATATGGAGAGAGCCTTGACAAACATCACATTGAATTGGGCAGGGACCCTTTGTTGAAGTAGTGGTCACAAATATAATAGAAAGTCAATTATGTGTTTAGCCGGTTTATTTATGATAAAAGTAATACACAACACGCAAGTAATATTTATAAGCATGCGTACACAAAACCAACCATGTAGCAACTAAACTAACTCTGCGCACTCTGCTGCGTCTCCGGTTCTTACATATTGCTGTGATATTAACCAAATTAATAAAAGTTTCATACATACCATACCATTAAAGGAAGGAAATCCAATTAAAATCTCTTTAATTCATATCAAATTATTATTTTACTACATCTACACGTACAGTTGCGGACAGAAAATTTCAAATGTCAGTGTCATTCCACTGACGTAAAAATTTAAATAGTCCTTGGTGTAAACCAGTCTTTACTGTCATTTTGATTGATGTTTGCAAATTAAATTTTGAAATTTATTTTGTCAGTCATCTATTAATTGATACCATGCCGGCCGTAACAAATTTTAACAAAGCTAAAATTCTAACTTTTGTCCAAATGGGTATGTCAAACATTCAAATATCAGAAACCACCGGTATACCAATTAGCACCATTTATTCAATAATCCGCAAATGGAGATAACATGGGACGATCGAACGGCGTCCAGGTTCAGGAAGAAAACGAATATCCACAGCCGATGAAGACGAAGCAGTAAGAAATGTCGTTAGAAACAGTCCTTTTTCTACTGCTGTTCGAGCTGTCGAAATTACCAATTTTCTTGGCTCCATTCGAACTGCCCGCCGTCGCATAAAGGCAGGCGGTCTTAAAAATTATGTAGCCGCAAAAAAAAATAGTTTAACGCCTCAGCACAAGGAAGCGAGGATAGGATTCGCCTTACAACATCTCGCACAAGATGAAGCTTTTTGGAGCAACGTAATTTTTTCCGACGAAAAAATATTTCAATCGTGCCCTAATGGTCACATAAAGGTCTATAGACCACGGAACAGTCGTTACGACGAACAATATGTTCAAACGGCAGAAAGAAGTGGATGTTTTTCAGTGAACATGTGGGCATGGATTTCAGCTGTTAGTCCTGGGGTATTACTGCATGTAGAAGATCGGCTAAACAGTGACACTTATATTAGGATTCTTGAAGATGTGATGCTCCCTTCAGTAGAACCATTATTTCCTAATGGTAATTTCGTTTTCCAACAAGATAACTGTCCGGTTCACACTGCACATAGGGTAGCGGCATGGTTTCAGAATCATAATGTAAATGTCCTTGATTGGCCTAGTTGCAGTCCGGATTTAAATCCTATCGAGAATATGTGGGGGCTATTGGTTCGAAATTTGAAACAGCGGCGATTGGTAGTTAGAAATAGAGAAGAGCTTTTGGCTACGATAACTGATGCATGGCAGGCATTACCACAGGACTATCACAGAAATCTGTGCTTCTCAATGCCGACGAGGTTGGCTGAAGTAGTAGAAATCAATGGTGCAAATATCAAATATTAATTTTGTTCAAGTTTTCTGTTCTTCTTGTTCAGTTTGTTTAGTTTTATCTCCCACTCTTTCGTATGCATTTGCATTCTGTGATTTATATTTTGCTGTCAAGATGACATGAGTAAGATTAAAGTCGAAAATGGGTTACTTGTTCGTAAAGTCTGTTTTACACTCATACGTCAGATGAATGACAGTGACATTTGAAATTTTCTGTCCGCAACTGTACATCACAAACAAAGCATCTGAAAATAAAATCATTATTAAAACGACGTGGCTAAACGTCCGCCGGCGGAACCATGCATTGCATTTCGAAATTCCACCGTCCGGCGGATTTAAATAATCTTAGCCCACAATTCCGCCGAAAATTCAATTGATTTGCGCAAGAACGGCGGAACATTACTCTAAAAACTGATAATACCGCCGAACGGCGGACTTTATTGAAGAGAATGCTTAATCCGCCGTTCTGATGTTGTGATGTTAAAGTAATTCACTATTTTAACAGTTTTATTTACAAGTTTCGAAGTTAACATACATCATGTTGAAAGTGGCCGGCCACTTTTGATCCAAATCATGTACTAAGCAACAAGGAGGTGCTCCGGCGTACAAACGAAAGGTTTCTGAATAACTTGACCGACGACATCACCTTGAGCATTGCATCCGATGCTCACCTCAAGTTGTGGACGGACGACGCATGCAGCTGAGGACGACAGATGCCAGGGACTTACAGCGTGCGGATGAAGACGACAGAAAGAGGGGACATGGGACTACAACAAACTTTTGGACCAACACCTGAAATTAGAAATATTAGTTTGGGACGTCAAAATTGTTCATGGGTTTATTTTGGGATATCTGTTTAGGAAAAGTTTGTATTATACAAAGAAACTGTATTATAACAAAATTTACATGACATTTTAAATTGACATTTATTAACGTCAGAATTAAATTGAAATTTAATAAAAAGAGAGGAAATTAAAATTCGATTTGAAAAAGCTCGACATGTTGCCATAAAAACGGTTAACATGGAAAATCAATATTTATACGAGCTGTAATAAAAGCAAACAGAATCAAAATTATCATTCACAATCAAACCTTTCAAGACAAAACATCCAACCATAATTCTCTCTGATTTTCCATAGTTCATATTTAATAAAAAGTGAGCAAATAAAAATCAGATTAGGGTAGGCGGTGTAAAGAAAATGTATGTCTGTGATTAACTGAATTAAGTAATGTAATACATTCATGGGCTTTATTGACGTTTTATTTAAGCACAGACATACATTTTCTTTGCACTGCCTACCCTAATCTGATTTTTATTTGCTCACAGGTTATTACTTTACATTCATTCATTAATAATTAATCGTTCATTTTGAGTTACCTTTTCCTTTAAAAATAGTTTTCTAGTTTAATATTTATTAATTTTGACGTTAATAAGATTCCTTTCAAATTTGACAACTTACAATTTTTTATAAATAAATTCTTTCATTAAATTGAATTAGAATACTTATTTTAACTAAGGAACGAGCTTGAGAAACTGGAAATGCAACAGTAAGTAATAAGAAAGTAAAAACTTATAATATTACTGTAAAAAAAATCTTTAGAGAACTGTCAACACATAATAATTAAATTCAAGTCAATTAACGAATACTATCGTTTACGATTCGTGACAATCGTAAGTGAGGTATTTAAACAAATTGATAAAGATTTAAAACTATATTAAAAATTATTCAAGGGATGTATCAAATTACGATTCGTGACAATCGTAGTTCGGTCATCTAAACAGAATAAAATTTAATATTTACAAATTCTTGAAATTTCTAATTAACAGTAAATTGGATACGATTAGCGACAATCGTAATCTATTTATAAAATAAATTATAAATTACAAAACACTTTTTCAAAATTTTTTAAAAATATAAAAAGACTTAACTGTAAGAACTCACGATCTACATAAAGCCTCACAATTAATAAGAAGAATCCTATTGAACAATAAATTAAAAAGGAAAAAGAAAGAAGTAATTAAATAAGAAATTAAAAGGATTCGATACATAATAAATTGGCTTCACCAAAACTAAGCCAAAGAAGAATAAAAATTAGAAAAATCATAAAATAAATTAAAAAACGAATAACACTACAATATGCTCATAGGGAGCGCCACGTAATTGAAAGCGAAGAACTATAATATAACTGTATATTAATTCGTAGGGAATAGTGATGAGCAAAGTAGCGATTTCTTAATAACGCCGCTATCCGTGATTGCTATTTTGAAATAGCGGCGATTTTAAACCGTTATTGCGATCGCGGGTTGAAAGCTTAACGTCTATACGAATAACAAGTAAATACGAGCATGTGCGATAGGTTCCTTTGTTGCTGGATGGCGGGAATAGCCACCAGCTTTGACTTGAATCAATTAACTGTGTTTGGATGTTAAAAAAACTACCAAGAAAACAGTAAATAAAAAAACTAATAACGCTTAAAATTCAGTTAAAAATCACTGCGGTAAGATGTTTCGTTGAACGTGAAGAAATCGATCAAGCGATATTTACTAGCAGTGTTTCGATCCGCTTTAAATCGCGGTTTTGTAATCGCCGTTATTTCAATAACAGTGCAGCTGGCGTTATCAGCGATTTGGTAATAGCGGCGATTAAATAACCGGTAGCGAAATATGGCTCATCACTAGTAGGGAAGTAATGCCGTACTTGTTAGGTAAACCAATTCTTAAATTATTTTTATTAATGGGGATTAACGGCTATTGTAAATAAAATATATTTTTTTTTGTTGGTCAATATTTCGTAATGTTTTTGTTACTTCATCAGGACCAAAAATTGCTACAATAATAAATTACATTGTATACTTATGAAAATTGAAGCTGATTATTTACTTACTGAAGTGTAAGAGGCTGCTATACCAAGAATTCGCCGAGGGTCGGTGCACGTTCATTTGAGATACGGGAACCAACTTACGGTGATTCGGCAGTCAATCGCGACAGCCACGGTGGATGTTATTTTGTTATTATTGATTGTCATTAATCATTATTATATATTACTTCAAAAAAAAGTGTTAACTTGCTCAAAGAGATTCACTGAGATCTACCTTTTAGAAGGTGAAAATAATTTATTTCTCCTTTCTTATTTGAAAATGTATTAGAAATTGAGAATTTTGAAGTTGATGTTTGAACAAAATTATTTATTTATAAAAATATTTAAATAACAAAAGATGGCCTGACTTATTAGATTGCAATAAAATTGTATAGTCCGTCAGTGTCAGATCTAAAATTGACAGTTACGTCATTATGTTTTTGAATACAAGACATTTCAAGAAAAATTCTGGTTTTATAAGAAGGTTCTTTTTCTAAAATTTTAACGTTATCAAAATTAAATCGATGGTCCTCATCGATTGTATGAATGGCTAATGCACAAGATCATTTTCCAATCCTACAATCACTTTTATGTTGTGTAAGTCTGTTCTTGAGCCATTGGCTTGTTTGACCTATATAACATTTGTTAGTATCACAATTAATTTTATACACAACATTAGAGTTAAGCAAGAGAGGAGTTGGATTTTTTAAACTAGTATAAATTTGTTTAATAGTTATAGGATTGTAATAAGCTATTTTGATTGGAATTGTTTTTAATAAAGAAGTTATTCTTGTGAGTAATATTTTTGCTAAAAGGTAATTTACTGTATATTAAATTTGATGTTAAAGTATTATTTCTTTCATGTGTCACGTCAGAATTACGTATGTCAAAAATTATCTTTTTTACAAGATGTTGTGGATAGCCATTGTTAACTAAAATATCTACTAATTTATTAAGATTTTTCTCTATTAATGATTCATGACATATTCTCTTAATGCGATTTCTCATGGCAAGGATGGTATTTAATTTATGTTTGAGACAATGGTTTGAGAAGAAGTTAATGAATCTTCCTGAAAAAGTCGGTTTTTGATACCAGTCTAAGATGATGGTGTTATTTGGCATTCTTATTAATCTGGTATCTAAAAATGGAATTGAATTATTATTTTCAGTTTCAATAGTACATTGAAGTTATTAATAGTATATTATTATACAAGTTTCACAAGAAGGCTTACTGTAACACGAGTGGGGTTGGGGCACGACTAGCGAAGTGTTACAATGCCTCATGTGAAACGTGTATAATATACTCCCTCTGTCCCAAATTATGGTATACATTTCTATAAAGATGTTTTGAATATGGATGGTTATATAAAATGATAATTTGTTAATAATGAATATTTATCAAAATCAAGAACTCTTGATGATTAATAGATGACTTTGCATGAATCTGTTCTATTTTAATTTTATCGTTTATCTCAATATTGTCAAAAGGTTAAATGACACCCGTTGTGTTTAGGTAAAAAAAATTATAAATTCGGAAAATAGCATTTGTCAAAGAAGAAACGTCAAATCAAAGTAATTAATATTAAAATTCAAGATATTATGAATAAAGAACAATTTCGCAACGAAGGGAATTTCCGGTATCCATTTTGTGTAGTCAATATGCAGTTGACATCGCAAAATATTACAAAATATTATTGGTCAATAAAACAAACGTTTTTCTTCATAACTCACTCTGATTACATTAATTTTGAATTTCAGTAAAGATAAAAAAAGTAAATCCAATATAACAGATTTGTATACCTTAATTTGGGACAAATATAAAACCCGCAATGTATACCATAATTTGGGACAGAGGGAGTACTATTTTTTCTACTTTGCGTCACTTATTGAACAAAAATATGAAAAATATTGGATCTTCTTAGTATATGGGGAATTTTAGTTGTAATGCGTGGCAACACTGAAAACCTTTCGTTTTAATCAAAAGTCACATTAACAAGTTATTAATTTTTCTTATCCAGCTTCATTGTGAGTATATGGTTAAGTAACAAATAAATACTGAGTTATTTTGTAAAATCTATTAAATATTTTCAATTAAAAATGACTAAAATTTCCCCAAAAACAGTGTCACAATGAGCTTCATTGTGAAACTGTTTTTGGTGTCACAATGAATCCATTGTGAACGCAAAGTAGAAAAAAATATTTAAGATTTCATTAATTTTTTCAGAGGGAACAGAACAAATCAAATCATCAACATATTTGTATATGAAAGGAAGTTGGAAAGATAGTTTTGGTATGCATTTATCAAGTATAAAATCCATAACAATTTTTGCGACTATGGGGCTTAAAGGTGAACCCATAGGAGTACCTTGTATCTGTAGGTAAATCTTATTTTGAAATGTAAAATAGCAGTTATTAAAAATAAATTCGATGATATTAAGAAATTCATTCTTAGGGATATTGCAATCATTTTTAATATCATTCCAGCTGCTAGAAATAATATCAACAGCTAATTCCATAGGAATATTAGTAAAAAGAGACACTACATCTAAGGAGATGAGTTGGTAATCTTCTGGAAGAATGACATTTTTTATTTTTTCAGCAAAGGTGAATGAATCCTTAATATTGTATTCATATTTGTTAGCCAAACTAGTGGTTAAAATGTTTGATATGAATTTTGCAAGATTGTAAGTTGGAGAGTTGATGCAAGATACTATCGGTCGAAGAGGAACATTGTTTTTATGGATTTTAGGTAAACCGTAATATTTAGGTAAAACTGAATTGTTGATGAATAATTTGTCTCGTGTATTTTTATCAATAAAATTTTTTGAAAATAATTTTTTAACTAAGTTGTTATTTTTTTGTTGTAAGCTAAATAAAGGATCTCCATTAACTTCTTTATAAACTGTGTTAT
Source organism: Dorcus parallelipipedus (assembly GCA_958336345.1). NCBI lineage: Eukaryota > Metazoa > Arthropoda > Insecta > Coleoptera > Lucanidae > Dorcus > Dorcus parallelipipedus. Next base: position 1,346,716 of record OY284482.1, read on the forward strand.
CATTCAGTAAATCAAAGGATTTATTAATGTAATCAGTTTTTGATATGAGAACTGTTACTGAGCCCTTATCTGCATTAGATAGAATAATGTCATCATTGTCTTTGATAAATTTTTTAGAACGATTGAAAATGTCATTGAATTCAGAAACATGACGATTATTATTAGTTTTTGAAGAATTAAGTTAATTACTTATGATATTATGTGTTCTATACTTTACATTTTTTCAGAAGATATTTTTGTTTGCTTTGTTTTGTTAAAAATTTTGGTCACAGCTTTGGTTTTTGATGCAAATTTAACAGTTTCTTGAGAAATCTTCAATTTTGTATTCTGAAATTTTCTTCAATGTTTCTTTTTTAATTATGCAAAAAATTATGATTAATTGCTTAGAATCATATTCTGACAATTACACAGGCTTGAACATTTGAAAAAACAAGTAAGACTAAAAGAATTTATATCCAGGTTATTCCTTACACTTTAATTTATAACACTACCGACTTTTATTGCCGTACGATAGTCTATACGTTTACAATAATTGAAATTTATCTCCGCCCACAATAATTTTATATCCGTAGATACGTATTTCGGCAGCTAAGCTGCCATCTTCAGCTAAAGTAAGCTAAAAATAACAAAATTAACACTAAAAAATAGTAAAGGAGACTGTGGTTTAAGAAATAATTGAAAATGATCTCCGCCCACAATAATATTAACAGTCAAAATCTACCAAAAATGCAAATCAAATAAAACGGAAATGAGTATTGGTCTAATAGCCGAAAACGGTTCTTATTCTCCCGAATAAAGAACTTCTGTAAGCATTTAATTCCCTGTTATTTGATACCGCTTGAATTTATCCCTGAAAAGAAATTATATACCTATATACTTTTATTAGAGATCCTGCCACTTACATATTTTGCATGTAAGGAGCAACTAAAAAGATAATTAGGGGCCTGTTTAGTAAAAGTTGCTAATTTTATTAGCTAATAATATTAGTCTCATAAAATAATATTATGAGTTTTCTTCTTTCTATTTCATAATCTTGGTCTTGAGTAAAGGTTTCCAATTGTTTCGGCCATTTCGACGAATCTGCTTGCAGTCATCGTGGTCGCGCCTACCATAACGCAGAGTCTTGTAGTGCTTTAGGACTACTGTCACGATACAGAATGTCAGCTGGATTGTCAGTAGCCCCCACATGATACCAGTTATCAGCGTTTGTCATCTCTTGGATTTCGCTAACTCGATTTGCGACGAATGTCTTCCAAGACGTAATGCTTTTATTGTCAAGTACGAAGCCGAGGCGGTACCATATGTTACGTTGGTCAGCTCGTTCGTGTCAATTTCATCTGTGGATTTCTCACGCCATAATATTCGTTGAAGAGAAATTTCATCTGGATTTATAAGTACTTGGCGATCCATTTTTGCTATATCAGCAATTAGAACAATTTTGTATGTCCGAAATCTGGAGACGATTTCGAACAGGTCCTGCTGCAGTTTTGGACCGATCATTAAAGTGTCATTTAAAGAAAACCCTGAAGATGACTTGGCTGAACCATCAAAATAACCCTGACCTTTGTAGTGAGGCTGCTGTCCTTCACCACAGCATGATGAGGTAGATAAAAGTGAGGAGTCGCTATTTGAGTAGCTTCTTCCTTCCCGAGTTTTTTCATGTGTCCCAACTCAAGATATTCCTTCAGAAAATTTGAATATTCAAGTTTGAGATCTGGCTCTTTTTCGAGTCTCTTTCCTAACGCGTAGAACCTTTTCACTGCTTGATCACGAGATTGTCCCAGAGGAGAAGCGTTAGGTTTTTTGGGCAACGATACAATAAATCGTCTTTCAGAATTTCTTAGATGTGTCTGCATGAAGTGTTTGTCGCAAGCCTTTTCAACAGGAGATAACACTGATGTGTGAGATAGAGTTTCTATTTCCCAAAACTGAGTAAGTTGATTTTCAAGACGAGAGATTGTTGAAAGTTTACACGAGATTTGAGATAGGGGTGTTTGTAATGGAGATGCCCTGCCAGACACAATCCAACCCAATGGAGTCTTCTGAAGCACACGTTGGTTCTTACCGAGTTCAATGCGTCCGATGCATAACAATTTGAAAAATAAATCAGCTCCAATCAATAGATCGACGCTTCTTGAAATGTGAAAATTGGGATCCGCTAATCGGAGATTTTTTGGGATTCGCCAACCAGCAGTTGAGAAAGAAATTTGTGGAAGACGTTCCGATATATTGTAGATTTGGAAATCGCTATGAATTTATTTCATTCTTACTCTGATGGATTGCGTAACCTATGAGACCGTTTGATTTATTCCAGTTATGGACATTTGAGCGGCGCCGCACAGGCGGAATTTCATAAAATCCTGGCCAAAACCCCAAAAAATAAAGTCGCTTAAAACAGTGTCCGCTATTTTTTCCCTAAATGTCGACATTCCGTTCTAACCAATGACATGATTACTTTTGATCACATGACCGTCATGAACCAGTTACAACAGAACAAAGTGTATGTTTAAACGAAGCGAAGCGTTTAATATTACTGCTCTTACGAAAACGTAAAGGTTTATTTTGTCGTGTATTCATTATTATTTTCCAAGTGAATTCAAAAACTGAAGGTATGTATCTATTTATTCTTAATATAAGTAGTTTTGTTTCTTTTTAACGGGGTCGTTTTGGAAGGTTATATATTCAAGTCTCAAAATTATATGTTTTTGTTACAAATTTTGTTTCGTCATGCTTATAAAGGTATAAGTGTAAACCAAATATTGGAAAAGGTTAGAGTTGCTAATATGTGCTAATGTACAGAGTGAGGCTTTAATAGTAAAACTATATACAGTGACCAGCAGAAAGTTGGCCACATATGGGAAAATTCTTTATTATTATTTCTCAGAAAAATTTATTCCTTATGAAAGTTTCTATATCTTCTCAAACTCAAGATGCATGCATCAAAGGTTGAATACCTCTTATAGTATACCGAGGGAATCAAAATATTTGAAATTGACATAAGAGTAAAGTACCTTTATTTCCCATGGTACGCGCAAATTTTATTTGGAAAAGTTATTCAGAATTATTATGAGATCTCAAATATGAAATCATGGCTGTCTATGATGAAAAAAAGAATTTCACGTATTTTTCAATGCAAAAGTACGTAGAAAAATATCTTTTTCTGGAATTCGTAACAAAAAGTAAAAAGGTTTCCATCTAAAAAAATTAAAGAAAATATATTTTAAACTTTAAACGGACACTGTTACAAATGGAAGAAGTTTCACTATAATGTTTCACGTTTCACTATAATGAAACGTTAAGTGTTCTTTCTAATTTTGAGTGTCCGTTTAAAGTTTAAAAGCTATTTTCTTACAATTTTCATCGGACAAGAGTCGACTTCAGTTAAAAAATTAAAATTATTTTTGTACCCCAACAGTACGCCATTGTACAAATAATTGAACCACTCCAAAATATGGTAAATTTATACTAAAAATGGACATGCCCGAACGTTTTTACAGAAAGAAAGTGTTTTAGAAAATATTTAAAATACTTCGGACTTTTTATTCACACTGTATAATAAATATGTAAGGTTGTTAAAAATTAATTATTAATTAAGCCTAAAATCTCAATAATAAGGTTTCTTTTTACTTCCTGAAGTGTTGTCAATCGTTTTACACAATTATTAAGTTTTGGCCAGGATTTTATGAAATTCCGCCTGTGTGGGCGGTCTGAGGTAACGACAATTTAGATGCAAATTCCCTTGTGACGAGATTTGATTGGAAGTCTGAGTCCAATAACACACGAGCAATATGTTCATTTCCCTTACAGTCGTATTGACAAGCGCAGTTGACAAGAGAATCTGCGTAGCCAAGTGAAAACTAGCACCGTGATATGAAATACTACCGAGTGACTTTTAATGATTGAAAATTATTTTATTAGATTGGCAACACTTTTCAATGTTTATGTTGGTGCTGGATTTTCAAATTCAAAAATTCAAAATTTAGGTTAGTGCACTAGATTGTCAAACTCAAATAAATTCGCTTATTGTCGAATCAAGAAAACCAAATAAATCTGATATTTAATTATCTCAATTTATTATCAAAATGGTTTTGAGCATAGAATAAAATACATTTTTAGTAATGGCTTATTTTCGAAGCAGAGTACAAAATGAAAATGGGCACATTCAGCAGACCTGAAAGTTGTGCAACTGTTGACCAAATTTCTGCTGAATGCGACCTCTCATAAGTTGATGAGTTGGAGGGGTCGCCATTTTTTGTAGCGTAACTTCTCTGCTACCTGACTGGAACATGTTATGATGAGTGAACTTCATTCAGCAGGAATGAGTGCTCAGTCTCAACTGTTGGAGCAGGAACTGTTACTGATATGTTCTTCTGAATCAGCCCAATAGTAATTGAATTTATTCACAGCAGCATGCCTATGACGATTTCATTGAAATATACCCTGAACAACAAATTGAGTTTTGCCTTTTTTCACAACACTGTTTTAGAATAGCCGTCCTTTATTTACAACGAACACGAATCGATTCAAATTCACTTAAAAATCATTGATTGCATTCCATTTAGTTATTCAGTTGGCGACCAGTGATAAGGAAGTGATTGAATTTCCCCTCCCGCACACCGTACTGATCAAGCTGGTTTTCTAAGTTAGTTATCAGTTTCATCTGAATTCATACGTACTTTGAGGTTATGTTAATTTTAGTTCCAAAACATCATTCCTTATATGAGTCTCTCTATTCACTTTAAAGTTAGTTCAGTTCAAAATCAGTTAATAAATGAACGTTTCTTGCAAACCAGTATTGTAGAAAAAGGAAAATTCACTGGTCGCCCCACTATTGCTGGGTTCGGTAATTACTCCATGCTTGCTCTATTCACTCCTTCAGCACTTTTGTCTCACTTTTACGTATATCAAAACAGCTGTGTTCTCACTCTACTTTTCACTCCGAACTTGCACCGCGTGAATTTCCGAACTCAACATATAATAACACTCAATATTGTAGAAAATGTTAATGATTCTGTACAACAGAAACCTCATGTTTCCTATACGAATCCACTCGGAAGATCTTGAAAAAACACCTTCATTTCTGATCATACAAATTTTCAATGGTTCGACAACTTCATCCACTCGATTTTCTTCAACAAATTCAGTTTTGTCAGTGGTATAACAATAATCTGCTAAATAATAGTGACCAACAAGATACAACTTTCTTTTCTGATAGAGCCTGGTTTCATCTCTCTGGGTTTATCAATTCACAAAATTTCAGGACTTGGTCAGAACATAATCCCTTTAATGTGATTGATGTAAAGGCACTACATCCACTTAAAATTGGCGTTTGGTTGGCAATGTCTTGGAGAAGAATTATTGGACCAATATTCTTCCGGGAAACAATTAATGCCTATAGATATCAGAGACTTATATTGAATTCATTTATAAACCAGTTAGACGACACTGAATTAGCAAATGGCTACTTTCACAGCACGAACCACAATAAATTATTTAGAGGAGTTTTTCCCAGGATGTTTAATCAGTGCTGGTTGGTGGCCTAGTTGCTCTAATATTCAATTAAATCCGGACTTCTTACTTCCTTATTTCAATAACTTGATGTTTAGAATACGTATTAAACAATTTGGAAGAATTGCAGCAGGCAATTGCAAATATCGGACAACCTAAAACGTTAATGTCTTCAATAACATATTCCAAAGGATTCGGTATTGCTTACGCAAAGGGGGGCTTGAGGATGTGCTCTAATATTCAATTAAATTTGGACTTCTTATTTCCTCATTTGAATAATGTGGTGTTCAGAATACGTATTAAACAATTTGGATGAATTGTGCAGCTGGCAATTGAAGAGGCAATTGCAAATATCGGACAACCTAAAACGTTAATAATGTCTTCAATAACTTATCTCAAAGGATTCGGTGCTGCTTACGCAAAGGGGGTTAACATTTCCAGGTCTTGAATAATAATAATAATCTGTTAAACAGTTTTCATCATCAATGTAAACATCAACTCTAACCTATAGCTACGCATTCCCGCAAAATTAACGAACTTTCAAGTAATGCCAATTCCTCAGTGTTCCCAACATACTAATTTGCTTCAATCATTAAAAGTCACTCGGTAGTACAAGGAACTGAAGATGAGTGACCTAACTCAGATGACGAAGTTGGTTCTTGTTTCTCCAGATGCAATAAAGTGTGATGCCTTTTGTTGCAGGTGCGACATAAACTTGACTTGCAGTGAACTGTTGAATGATTTACTTGCAGACAATTATAGCACAATTTTTTAGATTTAACTTGCTGAATGCGTTGATCTACTGTCTGAGAGAGGAATTTGTTGCAACGATAAATATTGTGACTATAAATACCACTAGTATAAATTTTTTTACCTTTTTTTTCTCTACTTGTTATTCCTATAGGCTCCACAGAAAAATACACACCGTTGGGACACCCGGTACACTAGCATTCATTTGTAAGCTGAAATTTGTAGTTAGCATAGACGTACAAAGAGATTGTTTGCTTATTAATTTCTTTTGTTTTGTATATACAATTTGTGAAATACCAAAAAGAGCTAAGTATTTCGAAATAACTCGTCGTACGAAGATTTAAAGGTTAATGTTTTTCAAAAAGAAAACTGTTAAAAGTTGATGAAAAGATAAATTAAACATGGACTTTTTTTCAAAGTAAAGTTGTATTCAGACCAACCGTGTCGGTTTATGTGAGTGATATTTAATACCTTTTATTAACTTGCCGGGTCACGGTACGTTCCATTAACTAAGAGCGAATTCTCGACGGAATTTGTAACTGTAATCATTCAATAATTTGTGATGTTGTAAAGAAATTACAGTTTAGATCGAATTAAACATTTGTAGTGTTGTGACTTTTCTTGTAATTTTACTTGTAACTATCTTAACTGTGAAATTGAAGTAACTTTTTTAGCTGTTTTGTGTATTTGTGTATCTATCCTCAGTGAGTAATTATAAATCTCCTGGATTTGTTGCAAAACTTTTGCGAATGTTTGCCCTAGCGCCTTTAAAACACTTTTTGAACCACTGAGTTACCTGGGGCAACAGCTGGTGAAAAGCGGCGCAAACTTGTCACCTGTTTAATGTAAGTTAAAATCAGGAGTAATTCAATTTAGAGTTTTGTGGTAACAAGTCTTCAAAATGCGGTGGTCAGGTTATCCCACGCTTCCTAGGCAGTATTCGCGTCCTAAATATTGTTACGATAATAATTGATTTAGGGTAAATAAATTGAATTAGGGTAATAGAGAGCAAGCGTTAATAGCAAATAAACAGTTTAGCAAAACCAAATCAAAAACAACACTTTTTAAGTTTAAATTTTCCTACAGGCCTGAATTAAACTTTCTTTATTTTAAATTATGCCTAATAAATTCTAGGATATAATGAGAACAAATAAAAACCAGTTCATTATGCAATTATGTATTTATTTTATCTATTTTTCTTTGTGGCACTATTGGGTCAAATTTTCATTGTTTTAACATGTTTTACAGCTTCATGTGCACGTGTTTTACAGCTTTATATGTACTGTGTTCCTTTTGCCACAAATCATACTTCAGCTCACATAAACGTCATTTCCGCTACCACGAACAAGTTTGTTGATTTGTGATTTCGATCTCTATCTTCCACCGCACCGCTCTAGTAATTCCATTATGCATTAAGCTGAAATAACTGTTCAAACTTATTTGTTCTAGAGCCCTGCACAAGTAAAAATGTATCTGATTAATAATCGTCAATTGCCTTACGCGGCGATGCGAGTAAGTAATCGTAAATACAGCATCGTGGGCGGGGCCTCGTGGCATCGCCAAGCATCGTCCCAGGCATCGTTACTCATCCAGGAAATGAATGCGTCTCATCTGTCCATATCTTCTCTCGGCATGAAAAACCACTTTACCGCCATGGTTTACACATTATTTCTTTTTCCTACAAAACTGTAATTAATTTTGTTAATATTACACGAACGTTCTTTTTCTTGAAGTAAAAATATCAAAATTGATTTGCTCTAAAATTTATAACTAATAAGAAGCATAAAAAATAGTTTTTCTACTTTGCGTTCACAATGGATTCATTGTGACACCAAAAACAGTTTCACAATGAGCTTCATTGTGAAACTGTTTTTGGGGAAATTTTAGTCATTTTTAATTGAAAATATTTAATAGATTTTACAAAATAGCTCAGTATTTATTTGTTACTTAACAATATACTCACAATGAAGCTGGATAAGAAAAATTAATAACTTGTTAATGTGACTTTTGATTAAAACGAAAGGTTTTCAGTGTTGCCACGCATTACAACTAAAATTCCCCATATACTAAGAAGATCCAATATTTTTCATATTTTTGTTCAATAAGTGACGCAAAGTAGAAAAAATAGTATATTATACACGTTTCACAAGAGGCATTGTAACACTCGTTCCGTTGGGCCACTCGTGTTACAATAAGCCTTCTTGTGAAACTTGTATAATAATATACTATTGTGTATGACCACGGTCCGTAGTGTAGGCCGAGCGTGGCCGAGCGGTCTAAGGCGCTGGTTCAAAGGCACCAGTCTCTTCGGAGGCATGGGTTCGAATCCACCGCTGCAAGTTGAATTTTTTTTTCTTGATAATTTTAATCCTTTTTAAAACCAAATACCATTATTAAATATAATTATAATTAAATAAAAAACTTATATATATATATATTGCCTTCACAGGTCCTGTAGGCCCATGATCCTCTTCCACCGCTTCCATCCACTTTCTTCTCGGCCTTCCCACTCTCCTATTTCCTTCCATTTTCTTATACAACGCCTGCTGTGTTATCCGTTCCGGGTTCAGTCTTGCCACATGCCCCAACCACCTCAGTCTTTGTGTTTTTACTACTGATGTTATATTCGGTTCATCGAACAGCTGCCTTACTTCTTTGTTTGTTCTTCGTAACCACATTCCTTCTTCCTTTCTGCCACCAAAAATTCTTCGTGATATTTGCCTTTCCCATATCTCAATTCTATGTTGCTCTCGCCTGTTCAGAGTCCACGTTACACACGCGTAAGTCACGGTGGGTCGTATCACTGTTTTATATACCCTTACTTTTGTTCTTCGCGACACCACTTTTGATCTTAATATAGAGTTCATTGCCCCCGCACATCTGTCTCCCTTTAAAAGTCTTGCACTGATCTCCTCGCTTTCCTCTCCGTTTGCTGATATTACCGTTCCCAAAAACACAGTGCTATTTACTTTTCCCACACTCAGTTCCCGATTGTGTCTTAGCTTGATCTTTAACGTTTCGTTCCTTTGCCCTCTATTCATGCCTTCTATTGTGTTCATTTCCATGTACTTTGTCTTTTGATTGTTTATAATTAACCCCACCTTCCTTGCTTCATTATCCAGCTCGCTTACAATATTCCATAATTCTTTCTGTGATCTTGCCAGTATTGTTACATCATCTGCGTATGCTAGTATTTGATAACTTTTATTATGTAATGTGCTTTTTCTATGTATACCCGACTTCCTGATCACCCTTTCTAACACTAAGTTGAACAATGATGTTGATAAGGGATCTCCTTGCCTTAAACCTTTTACAACTCTGAATATTTCTGATTTCATTCCATGCACTAAGACTGTATTTTGCGTGTTTGTCAGCGTCATTTTTATTAGATTAACTAATTTCGTTGGTATCCCTAATTCCATCAATGCATTGTATAACTGTGATCTGTCTATCGAATCGTATGCCTGTCGGAAATCTATAAATAGTGCGTAAACGGTTTGTCTATGTTCATAGCATGCTTCGCGTATTAACTTTAAGGTGAAAATTTGATCCATCACCGATCTGTGTTTTCTGAAGCCGCATTGATACTCTCCTAATATTTCTTCACTGTATTTTGTTAATTTTTCTTTGACTAGCGTCGCTAAAATTTTATATGTCGTATCCAAAAGTGCTATTTCTCTATAGTTTGCGCATTCCGTAACGTCTCCTTTTTTGTATATAGGTCTTAAAATGGCTCTAGCCCAGCTTTCCGGCATGCTTTCCTTTTCCCATATCTCTTGAATTAGTTCACCTATCTTCTCCAATGTTTCGTTCCCTCCATATTTCAGCAGTTCAGCTCTTATATCGTTTTCTCCTGGACTTTTGTTATTCTTCAGCTTTTTGATAGCCTCTTCTATTTCTTTTTTTGTGGACGTTTCCACTTCTATTGTCCCCTTGCTTGTCGGTATATGTATTTGTTCTCCTCTTTCTGTTTGTTCGTTTGTGCCATTTAACAGCTCTTCAAAATATTGTTTCCATCTTTCAATCACTTTCCTTTTCTCTCCTACTAAGTTTCCCAAACTTACGTTTGTTAATTTTTTGATGTCGATGAGAATGCATTCCAGAAATTATTGTTGCGCCACCTAGTGGTAAAGCTTCGTGAATTATTTTCTCGGCTAGGCATTTATGTTCATTTTGCCGGGCTAGCCGTGGAAACATTTGCTTTCTCCTCTCTGATGAGGCGGTAAAATTGAATTTTCTAATAGTGTATGAAAAAACAACATTTCTCCTATATTTTGTTATTTATAAGTTATTATTGTATTATAAGTTGTTTTTATTGTTTGAATTATTGTAGTTATTATGGAAATTAATAATTACAATTACACTACATTTTCTCACATTTAAACTATCATAAACATATGTTTGTATGATATTTATTAATTCTGTGATTGAAATAAGATGTGCGGTTATATTTTGAAAAAATTGTGAACACTGAAACTCAACAAGTTCAACCGTTTGTAATATGTGGAGCATGCAAAAACATATTTAAGTTTGGAAAAGGATGTAGCCCTTCAAATTTAAAAAAAGCACCGATGCTACAATTAAGCGCCAAAATGATGAAGAAAATTTAACAAATGTAAGAAACAAAAAACCTCTTGTTACTGCGAGTGACCAACTGGCAACTCTGCTCCTGACGATGCCGATTACTAATCATAACGATGCCACGATGCCGATTACCGATTACCGATTACTATACTCGTCACGGACGTATACGATTATGCGTATTGCGATACGCATCGATGTAATCGTCAAACGAGTATTCGTATCTGTACTCGGACGATTCTGTACTTACTCGTGCAGGTCTCTAATTTGTTCATGTTAACGGAGATGAAGTTTATGTGATCTGAGGTAAGATTTTTGGCAAAGGGGACGCAGCTAACATATTCTTATGCGTGTGTAGTCTATAAACATATATTGATGCAAATGCAGGTATTCCAGAAACGATATTAATTCTTCTGGGTCATTTGGTAGATCACCATACAATAAGAATTTATAGTTCTCACTGCCTAAAAAAAGGTATACGTGATTAAACTAGATTTTTATTCTATGAAAATGTTTATGATAAATTATCAATAATTTGCTCATTGAAATCGTATATATCTGAATTTTCCACAACAGGTCAACAGCCTTTTCAAATGAAGCAATCAGCTGATAGTAAAACGTTGAATTGTATGGTTTTTAAGCTGTTCGAGAAAAATTAGAATCGGATGGTAAATATATAATTGCCTTTAAGCAGGGCAAACATATTAAATATTAAGGATATGTTATTAGCAGAAATATTTTTCTGCCAATATTTGTTAGTGTTTAGTAACGTCTCCTTAATATTTAATATGTATGTCCTGCTTAAAGGCAATTTCATATTTACAATTGCCTTTAAGCAGGGCAAACATATTAAATATTAAGGATACGGTACTAAACGCTAACAAATATTGGCAGAAGAATATTTCTGCTAATAACATATCCTTAATATTTAATATGTTTGTCCTGCTTAAAGGCAATTTCATATTTATCATCCAATTCTAATTTATAATTTATATATTTTTATTTATTAGTCGTTGATGTTAGAACTATGGGTCGCTATAGCTTCATTGGTAAAGCAACTAGCATGTAACGAATCGAGTTCGAATCGCTTTATTGGACTCTGGAGCATAGGTCAATCTGATTACAGAAGAATTTGCTGAAAAATTAAAAATTCCGTTCAATCAAATAGAGGTCCCAGTAAGTGCAATTAACCAGTCCAAAACGAAAATTAGAAAGTCGGTTACAATTAAGATCATCTCCAGAAAATTGTTTAATTCTACCGGTTACATCGGATAAACTACCTCAGACTCAATTAGATAAAACAAGAATTAATGTACCTGAAGATGTTGAGCTGGCAGACCCAGAATTTGGTACTCCCGGTTCAGTTGATCTTCTTATTGATGCTGGATTGTACTGGAGGCTTTTGAGACATGGAGAAACATTAGTGAGAAGAAATCAACCTATTTTACAGAACACATATCTAGGATGGATTTTTGGAGGAGAACTTACAGCAGCGGATTGTAAATTGAAAGACAGAGCGATTCATTTGCTAACGACAAACAAATTGTTAGAGCAACAGCTTGAAAAGTTTTGGATAACAGAAGAAGTAGAAAATAAACGAATTAAAAGTCAAGAAGATGAACTTTGTGAAGAACACTTTAAAAATACTTACCGCCGAAACAAAGACGGAAGATTCATAGTTGAATTGCCACAAAAAACGAATATTATTCTAGGAAAATCGTTTGATATTGCATTAAAGAGATTAAAATACACTGAGAAAAAATTTCAGATGAACTCTGATTTGAAAACACAATATGTTGATTTCTTGGAAGATTACGAGGTAGCAGGTCATATGTCGGAAAACCACAGTGAAATGCAGAACGAAAAGGAACATTTTTATATGTCACATCAGCCCGTAATTCGAAGTGAAAGTCTGACTACGAAACTGCGTGTGGTGTTCGATGCTTCAGCAAAGACAACGAATGGAGTATCACTAAATGATAAGTCAATGCCAGGTCCAAATCTACAAAATGATCAGTTGGATATTCTGTTATGTTTTCGTTGCCATGAGTATGTTATAACAGCGGATCTTGCTCAAATGTTTCGTCAAGTTTTAGTAGCAGAAACACACAGATAAATATTACCGCCACAGCATTAAGATAAGAGAAACAGAATATGTTACGTGTGTTTTATTCGTACAACAGAAAAGCAAAAGCAGCAAGTGAACTGTAAGTACTTTCGAACCTATCCAAAGGACAAACAGCTTAGAACAATACTAATACTAATACAATACTAATACAATAATACTAATACTAATACAATACTGCCAATTAAACAAATCAATTTAAATACTTTTATAATTAGATAAAAATATTGAAGAGCAGGAATAATTTACTAGAATGAGTATCATGGCGATTTTAAGAAAGTAGGACAAGACTTTTTAAGCTGTGTAAAACTGCTACCAATCATAAATTTAAAATAAATTGAAATGGTCACTCATTGTCAATCGTACCTATAGTAAATATTGTTGTAAAAGCTAGGATAGCTGTTTGCATAGAAAATGGTATCACAGTTAAACAAATTTCTTAGAATTTCAGCGTTAACAAAGCAAGATTCATTACAATAAGATAATGGAATCGCATGGACTTAAAAGTTGTTCAATTTTTTTTTATGATATCGATAGTACCTACTCTTTATAGTAACAAAAATTTAGAAATAAATTGAAGAAATAATAATAACAAAAATAAATAAAGGCACTCAAAATAAGATATTTACATTAAATGTTCAAACAAATTTCCATTTTCATTTATACATAATTGCGCTCGTTTGCTTATAGTAAACACATCAAAAGAACCTAAGGGACAAGTAGAAAAATGATGTATGTCCGCAAAAAGAATAACAAAATAGCTCGGTATTGTAGATTTATGACTACGCACGTGTTTATCAACATGTGGCCGCAATTTTGTGTGAAAAATTATCATAAAAAGGAAAAAATCGTTTTCTTGTAGAATCCACAAAAACTTATCTGGCATTGTATTGTTTCTGTTGTTAAGTTTTGTAAATTTTATGCAGTCTTTAATTGATTCGAGATGGAAAAACATCATTTATATCGCGATACACAATTACGTGCCATTGGCATGCTCGAAGGTGGCGCAACTCAAAGGGTAGTTGCCGAAGCACTTAACACTAATAAAAGTGTTATTAATCGTTTGTGGCTCAGGTATGAGTAAACTGGTAATGTGAGTCATACAGGACGTACAAGGGCAACTACTGCAGTTCAGGATAGATTTTTACGGCTTCAAGCCCTCAGAAACCGCAGCATAACTGCTTCAGAATTGGTCATTCACTTGCATAACACACATAATGTTAGTGAGTGATCAAACTGTGCGCAACAGACTCATGAAGCTGGTCTCAATGCTCGACGTCTCTTGAAGGTCCCGTTTTATCACATGGAAATCGCGGACGGCGGTTACAGTGGGCACAAGAACACCTGAACTGGCAACGCCAAGAATGGGTCCCAGTCTTGTTCACAGATAAATCTCGCTTTTGTTTACAACCGGACACGAGAAGAACAAGAGTATGGAGACGATCTGGTAATGCAGAACGTGTGGCAACCGCACAAGAAATACACAGCCACAACGGAGGGACAGTCATGGTTTGGGGAGGTATTAGCATCGGCGAAAGGACGTAGCTCATTTCTGTGGAAGGCAATTTGACACCTATCGTGATAATATTCTCCAACCTGTTGTCTTGCCGTATGCACAAGAAATCGGAGAAAACTTTCAACTTATGCATGATAATGCCCGTCCACATACGGCTAGGTTAGTGCGTGTATTTCTTGAGCAAAATCAAATCAACACTTTGCCGTGGCCTGCACAATCGCCCGATTTAAACCCGATTGAACACCTGTGGGATATACTCGGCAGACGTGTTTTGCGCCAAAATGTTTTGTTGCAAAGAAGGCAACAGCTCATTGAATGCCTTAGAGAACAGTGGAATACCATACAGCAGCAAGAAATAGACAATTTAATTATGAGTCTGCCAAACAGGTGTAGAGCAGTAATCAATAATCGTGGAGGGCCTACATGGTACTGAGGACTTGTCTTTTTCTTTATTTCACACAAAATAAGAAACCATACAGAACATAATTTTTGTTTTTTTCGGAATTTACGATTTTTTTCTTAATTTTTATTTCAGAATAAAGACTTTTGTGTTATTTATCAATTTCTTACATACGTTGATAAAATGGACGCTTTCTCGCAGCTCAATGTATGATTTAGTGCTTGTCCCCTAGATTATTTTGATGTGTGTATATTGTGTCACAAGGGCAGAAAGTGAGCATTAGCAGCCCGCGGCTATGAGCTGCACGAGCGAGCGAAGTGAGGGCAGCTCATAGCTAAGGGCTGCTAAATGCGTTTCTGCATGTGTGACATACAACTGTTTTTCGCCTAGCCCTAAATCAAATTCAAACTTTGTTTAAAACTGACCTTTAATGAAAAATTCTGTGAAATGTCAAAGCGCGCAAATGAAAGTCGATGTGTCGCTAGGTCACGAACAATAAATCGTGATGTTATGAGTTCCTGGTTATGAGTTTAGCAGCCCAAGCCCAAGGGCAGATAAACATTACTTTCCGTCACATTTTTAGGGTTAATATGAGTTACTCTCACATATGCTAGGCGAAAAAACTTAAAGCAGCTTTTCGAATGTTCAAAATACAATAAATTCACTTGCTGTTTTCGTGTTTGTGTGGCACGAATATAAGGCACGTAACATCTGGTCTTTCTTCATTGCTAAACATTATGCTATTGTTATTATGTTAACATTTAGCAACAAGTATGTGTTAATAGGACAGATTATACTGTTTTTGATTTGAATCCAAAGCCACCTTTCATTAATTGCCAATTTTCTTATCTCACAAAAATAAATTTTTATTTTGACCTTATTTTAAAGAATTTTGATAACATGTGCTATATTGGCGTAATTGGGAGGAAGAGGAGATTACACTGCGACTAAATTTCAATATGGCGCCCATAAGAAAAATGAACTTGGTACTGTTATCAATTTGACGAAACGTGTAACGTTGCCATTATGCTTTTCCTATCAAAAAGTACAAACATTTTGTAAATATACTTACCCATAAAACCAGAGTTAGATTTAAATCAGCGAATTTTCCCAGTGTTATGGATAAAGGCATGGAAATTCTGTGAAGCAGAAATTTGAAATGTTTGTTGAATTTTTGATCGCACTCATACCATGGCATCTCGTATAAATCCATTTGCAACTTTTCGCACTAAAAAGTTATATTGAATTAGTGTTATTTAATGACGAAATTACACTTATACAGGGTGATTGGTAGGTCGACGTATTCCTTTGAGAACGTATTAGTTTTCACTTTGAATGCATTATCAAATTTTAGAAATAAACCAGCATGAATGTGTAACTGGGTGGCAGATTTAAAACGCTTTTAATTAAATCATATGCTGTCGAGCAAGGTGGTGAGACATTTTTTCAACAAGAAAAAATGTACTAACCACAATATTGTTAATACAGGCTGGGCCAATAGTGCGTATTCGTAAGATAGCGACTTTATTAGTGCATATTCTTAAAATCCGTGTGCGCTAAGACTTAGATGAGATATAGCTGCATGATTTAAAATTAGTTACAATTATACAGGGTGTTGCGTCTGAATGTGCCAACCCAAAGTTATATTTTTTTAAATGGAACACTCAGTATATTATGAGCTCATCTGATTCGCCGTTAAAAATAGAACAATTTTTTATAAGATGATTACGTACCTAAATGTAATACTTTTCGAGATATTGGCATTTAAACGTAAAAATATGGTATGTTTTGATACACTGTAGATACGTTGTTTATTAAAATTTTATTTTGTAATTTTATAGGAATATTACATGACGTTGGCAGTAAAAAACAATGTTCTTTTTAAAAATATTTTTTACAGGGTGAATCGTAACTCGAATGCCTATTTTACTCTGATTTTTTAAATGGAACACCCTGTATATTATCATTAATTCTGACACATCATAGATTAAGCTTTTCAGTAATATGCGGTTTGGTATACGTAACACATTGAATTCTCACATAATGACACTTCAAATTCGAAACTCTGTAATGCGACGTTTATTCCGACTTCTAATGGATTACTTCCGTGACAAATCGTTCTTTTTAACTGAAAATTATTTTAAAAAGTTGTATTCAATCTGATTTTAAGTTTTTAGTTTGTTAGAAATGAACATTATCATTGCTTATTTTACGTACATTACTTAAATAATTAAATCATTAATAACAATATGATTTTACATTAAAAATAAAATTAACAATTAATTTAATAAATGTTCGAAATGCTGGCCGTATTGTTCTTCACACAACTGTATCCTCTGTTGGGTGGATCGATGAACATTTTCCAGCATTTCCGCATTAATCATGGCAAATGCGTCCTTTATCCTGTTTTTCTAACAAACTGAGAACTTAAAATCAGATTGAATACAACTTTTTAAAATAATTTTCAGTTAAAATGAACGATTTGTCATGGAAGTAATCCGTTAGAAGTCGGAATAAACGCCGCATTACAGAGTTTCGAATTTGAAGTGTCATTATGTAAGAATTCAATGTGTAACGTATACCAAACCGCATATTACTGAAAAGCTTAATCTATGATATGTCAGAATTAATGATAATATACAGGGTCCATTTAAAAAAATCAGAGTAAAATAGGCATTTGAGTTATGAGTCACCCTGTAAAAAGTATGTGACCTATTTTTAAAAAGAACATTGTTTTTTACTGCCAACAAGTCATGTATTATTCCTATAAAATTACAAAATAAAATTTTAATAAACAACGTATCTACAGCGCAGCGTATCAAAACATACCGTATTTTTACGTTTAAATGCCAATATCTCGAAAAGTATTACATTTAGTAAGTAATCATCTTATAAAAAAATTGTTCCATTTTTAAAGGCGAATCAGATGAGCTCATAATATACTGGATGTTCCATTTAAAAAAAACATAACTTTGGGTTGGCACATCCAGACGGAACATCCTGTATAATTATAACTAATTTTAAATCATGCAGCTATATCTCATCTAAGTCTTAGCGCACACGGATTTTAAGAATATGCAATAATAAAGTCGCTATCTTCCGAATACGCACTATTGGCCCACCCTGTATGTCCTTGAATTCGTAAACAAGGCTTGTAATTGGCTGAGAGGGGAGAATTTGTCAGTAATATACGATTGGAGATGGTTGACTTTGAAACAAAGGCTTATGTTTATTCTCCTTTAAAATGGGTTTTACTGTAGATTTGTATGGTTTTGAAACTAGTTACATGTAGAAAACAAGATAAATTATCATATAGTTAAAATCTTCGAAAAATTGACTTCTCTGGTTTTGAGAAACTACAGGATATTCAATTGTATTATACATGAATCTTGCTTTTGTCCGTCGTATCATTTTGCTTGCTATGCTTTTACATTTTATAAGGTCATTCACGCAAGACGTTCATTAAAAGTTTTCAAGAAAGATGTTTAGATAGAATTTGAAATTCACAGAATAGAGATATTTCGAAACGATTTTTCCGGATAAAATAAAATTGACTTGCGGTTATATCGGAAGTCCCTATCAGCTCGCTTATTTTAAAGGGGATGCTACATTTTTTATCAGGTTTTTGAGTTCTACATGTAAAAATATATAAAATGGTAATACATTTCCCTATCTCTAAATTATATATATAGGAAATAAACAACTATCGGGTATGTCGGTCAATAAAGGTGGCAGATTAGCTCAAAACTCCTTTATTAGTTCAATATTTCGTGTAACGTGTTTTACAACGTATAAACATAATATTTTAAACAGTGTTTGCCAATTTTATGAAACACCAATGTAAGTAGACTTAACCTAACTTCAAGCACATGGTTCCTAACTGTTTGGTTAATTACAGTATGTTCCTGATGAAGTGTGCATGTTACACGAAATATTGAACTAATAAAGGAGTTTTGAGCTAATCTGCCCTCTTTATTGACCGACATACCCGATAGTTGTTTATTTCCTAACAAGTACGCATCGGTCGTTACTTCTTTTCAAGTATTATTACAGATGGGTTTTTATCAAGACATCAGCCACCGTTACGGTGCCGAAGCAATGAGACAGTTAAAACTATGGGCAAAATACAACACCAAATTGGCAAAACAAATAAACCGAAGAAATTTCTTATTAAACTGCAGACGACAAGGATACATCCCGAATCACATAGAATTTGGATTAAAAAATCTCACACAACTTCTTACCAATGACGACAGAAGATTAAACAACATTATTTACAATTTTAGCAAAAGGTTGGAAATGAAATACTTAACATAGAAATTAAGATTACACATAACACTATTGATAAACTTAAACGTAACATTGAGTGGGTAATGACGTCAATACAGGGAATTCTTCCTAATTACATTTTACAAGAATATAAATCAAGGATTGATTGAATAATTTAAAAATTGAATAATTTAAAAACAGAAGTAATTACAAAGAAACCTTTTAATGACAATTCAAAATGGTTTGTAAATTTATCAGATGAAAACATACCAGAGGACATTAAAGACTTTCTCATTGGGTCCTAAATTTAATTTGTCTTAATCAACAAGAGAGATGAAATTGGGACATTTTCTAGCTGACGTGGAAAACATTATTGAACAATTTCCGCCACAAATTAAAGATGTGCAAAGAGCCAGAGTTACAAACGTTACCAAGAATTCTCTTAAGGAAGAAAATGTCACAAAGTCACCTTACTCTATGATTTACAAAAAAACTAAGAATTTTTTGAAGGAACATCCAAACATGATTGTAACAAAATCAGATAAAAGTAACAATACTGTAATTTTAAACAAAAATGACTACATTCAAAAAGCCTTGTTATTACTACAAGACAATTCAACATATTGCAAAATAAATAGGGATCCTACTATAACTGTTCAGAATAAAGCAAATGACATAGTGAAGAAGTTAAAGGACAAGAAATTTATAGATGATGCTACCTTCAAACAATTGACTATATATAATTCAATAGCACCTAAGTTTTATGGTCTACTTAAGACTCATAAAGCAGATGTACCCCTAAGACCTATAGTATCATCTATAAATTCACCTACATACAATATAGCAAAATTTTTGGCTAATATCTTAAAGAATGCTTTTCAATATAGAACACTATATAACATTACTGACACTAGGTCATTTGTAAATTTTATTTCAGATATAACATTACCACCGAATTATTAACTGATCTCACTAGATGTAGTTTCTCTATTCACTAACATTCCTTTAGATTTGGTGTTAAATATAATAGACAAAAAATGGGAACCCATAAGTAAGATCTGCTCTATTCCAAAAGAACTGTTTATTTCTGTAATTCGTTTCATTTTTGACAACTGTTACTTTACTTTCCAAGAACAATTTTACAAACAAACATTTGGTACTCCCATGGGTTCACCCTTAAGTCCAATCTTAGCTCTCATGGTATTGGATGATCTACTGGACAACTGCCTAAGAAATTAACCTTCAAACCAACGTTCTTACAAAAGTATGTTGATGATTTGATCTGCGGTATTCCGACAGACAAAATAGAAGAAATTATAGCAGTGTTCAACAACTACAACCAACATATCCAATTCACCGTGGAAAAAGAGGAAAATTATTCCATCCCCTTCCTAGATACTAGGGTCATCAGAGATCCTAACAATAACAAATTGTTTTTGGACTGGTATCAAAAACCGACTTCTTCAGGTAGATATTTGAATTATTTCTCCAATCATTCTATAAATCAAAAACTTAATGTGGTAAAAACTATGAAGAATAGAGTACTATACATATGTGATCCATCTTTCATAAAAAAGAATTTAGACAAATTATACAACATTTTTCTGAATAATGGCTATCCAAAGCAGTTACTTCAAAAATTGATTTATAATATTAATATTCCTGATAATCAAATAGATAAAGAAGTCAATAATAACATAAGTTACAAAAAGATCCCTGAAATTACAAGTTTGACAGAAAAATTAGTTAAAATTCTAAAAACTGAACATCAAACAATAGTGAGACATGCAAATAAATCGGTAGGTAACTTATTTACAAACCTAAAAGATCACACTGATGTCAATTTAGCAAGTAATGTCATTTATAAAATTCCATGCAACGACTGTGAAAAGAGTTATATAGGTCAAACATCACAATGGCTGAAAAGTAGAATTGCAATTCATAAAAGTGATTGCAAACTGTTAAGAAACAGATGTGCTATAGCTCAACATAGTTATAAAGAAGATCATGCAATGAACTGGCAAGCCACTGAGGTGATTGACAGAAGTAGTAATAATAAAAATAGATTATTTTTAGAAATGTACCATATAAATAAGGACATAGATCGGTGCATGAATTTTAATTCTGACACAAGTCAGCTAAGTATAATATACGCACATTTATTGTCTTTAGATAAACAAAAATCACAAAACAAATAGTCCAATTATTGTTAAATTTTAAATTTTAAACCATGTCTGTAGACACCTTAACATTTCATGTCTGTACTCACCTTAATTCTGTGCTCGCATTTTCACACTCATGCGCAAACTCCACTTTGAATCCAAATGGCGTCTAATTCTCTGTGAACTGGTAATAATTTGTTTTAATTAAATTTTAATGTGTTTAAACCGGTGGTTTAAACTATGAATTCTTCATCATCATTATCAAAAAGTTTTAAGAGTTATACTAAGTATATTTTACAACGTATAAACATAACTATCGGGTATGTCGGTCAATAAAGGTGGCAGATTAGCTCAAAACTCCTTTATTAGTTCAATATTTCGTGTAACGTGTTTTACAACGTATAAACATAATATTTTAAACAGTGTTTGCCAATTTTATGAAACACCAATGTAAGTAGACTTAACCTAACTTCAAGCACATGGTTCCTAACTGTTTGGTTAATTACAGTATGTTCCTGTTGAAGTGCGCAATGTTACACGAAATATTGAACTAATAAAGGAGTTTTGAGCTAATCTGCCCCCTTTATTGACCGACATACCCGATAGTTGTTTATTTCCTAACAAGTACGCATCGGTCGTTACTTCTTTTCATATATATATATATATATATATAATACTTGAAAAGAAGTATATATATGTATATATATATATATATCCAGCTATCATTTGAGCGTCCCTATATTGTCAATTTGCCGTCAATTGGGCGTCCGAAGTAATTGAGCGTCCGTATGCGGACGCTCGATTGTATACCATGTTAAAAAATTTTTGGGGCATCGTGCGACCTCTGCCTATCATTTAAAAAAATTCTTTCTGGACGCCCGAATGATGATCAAATGAAAGTTAGTGTATATTTTTAGTTCGAGCGTATATCCACCTGTGGCGCTAGTGTCGTTTGCGTATATAGGAGCGTGTATATTCGGCTTTCACGTATAGCACAATAAGGCGTCCAGTAAATCTGTCAACACTGTTGTAATTGAAATGTGCAGCGGACGCTCTCTTGTTGTGCATATCATTTATGCAAGCGAATATTTATTACACTTTTAAAAGCGAATGAAATTATAAACGTTGTCTATAATCTTAATGCCCTTCAAGTGTGTTACACAATGCAATACTGATACAACGCAGCAAGAAAATGCAAAATTTTCACATAGAAAACAGAAAATAGAAAAATTTCAATGGCAAAATTTTCATATAGAAAATAGAAAAATTTGAATGGCTTCAGTCTTGTTACCTTTCTTGAAAACAGGTATAACCTAGTAGACTGTGCAGGCTTTTTGTTCATACTTTAAACGGTACCTACACATTTTATTATTAGAAAATGTTAAATACAAAAGTTTTGTGAATTTACCTGAACCGCCAGAATTTACTTTTAAAAAGAACAAAATGACAGTCGGAAACCTAACAAATGAGTTTCAACTTTGTTGAAAAATACTACGTAACTTTTTTATTAGAGATCCTACCACTTACATATTTTACATGTTGCTTCTAAGGAGCAACAAAAAAGATAATCTGAGCACAAATTCGTTTTATCGGCGTTGGGGGCGGTGTGGTACTACGTAACATTTTTATTAGTGATCCTACCACTTCCATATTTTGCACATTGCTTCTAAAGAGCAACTAATAAAATCAGTCTGAGCACAAATTCGATTTATCGGTATTGGGGGCGGCGCGGTACTACGCAACATTTTTATTAGTGATCCTACTACTTCCATATTTTGCACATTGCTTCTAAGGGGCAACTAAAAAAACAAATTCGTTTTATCGGCGTTGGGGGCGGCGCACAGTGGTTTACGTTCTATAGAGATGCGGAAAAAACTAATTATTTTTGAAATTATCATTGTCCGTTATCATTTTTAATTTATTTTACTTTTTTTGATGCATTATGTCTTTAAATGAATAAAATAAAATGAATGAAAATTAAGCCGAATAAAAAAAATTAATTATTAAAAATCAAAATCTAAAACGAAATAGAAACTTATACATATTTTTAACACCATAAAAACTTAGAAACTAAGGCACTGGGTGAACAACAAAGGTTTCACATCAACAGGTCGACAGTTGAAGCGATATTTACAGTATGTCAAATATTAGAACAATTGTAACCTAAAACGAGGGTCGCAAGTGGTCGCAGCTAAAAAGTATTTTATTACTTAATTAGAAGTCTAATGTATGCAGAAAAATAGGTTAGAACATAGCGCTCGACGGAGCTCAAAAATTATGCCCTATTAAATTTTTTCACAAAACATTTTTCAACAATTCTTCGAGTCCTCTATGTAATGGCACAACAATTGAAATAATTATTTTTATTCAGCATAACATATTCTCCAATAGTGCTACTATTCATTAAAAAATATTTCTTTAATGTAGTAATAAAATCGTAAGAGAAATTCGTATAAAAATATGATGAATTTTTACACAGTCAGTAAGCATTACAACTCAGGCGACTTTAAGGGTTTATATAAGAATGCAATATGGAAATATATCTGATTATTTTGTTAATATACATCAGTTAATCATTAAGAATTAATAATTTAAAATCAAAATGCTCTTTGGAGCATTTTGAAAAAAATGGGTTTTTTCCGCATATTGACCACTGTGCGGCGTGCTACTACGTAAGATTATTATTCGTGATCCTACCACTTCCATATTTTGCACATTGCAACATGTTTATTAGCGATTCTACTACTTCCATATATTGCACTTAGCTTCTAATGAGCAACTAAAAAAACAATCTGAGCACAAATTCGTTTTATTGGTGTTGGGGGCGGCGCGGTACTACGTGACTTTTTTATTAGAGATCCTGCTACTTGCATTATATAGCACGTTGCTTCTAAGGAGCAACCAAAAAGATAATCCGAGCACAAACTCGTTTTATTGGTGTTGGGGGCGGCGCAGTACTACGTGACTTTTTTATCAGAGATCCTGCTACTTACATATTTGGCACGTTGCTTCTAAGAAGCAACTAAAAATATAATCTGAGCACAAATTCGTTTTATCGGTGTTGAGGGCGGCGCGGTACTATGTAAATTTATTATTAGAGATCCTGCCACTTACATATCTTGCACGTTGCTTCTAAGGGGCAACAAAAAAGATAATCTGAGCACAAATTCGTTTTATCGGTGTTGGGGGCGGCGCGGTACTGCGTAACATTTTTATTATTGATCCTACCACTTACATATTTTGCACATTGCTTCTAAGGAGCAACTAAAAAGACAATCTGAGCACAAATTCGTTTTATCGGTGTAGGGGGCGGCGTGGTGCTATGTAACTTTTTATTAGAGATCCTGCTACTTACATATTTTGCATGGTGCTTCTAAGGAGCAACTAATCTGAGGACTAATTATTTTTATCGATGTTACGGTCGGGGCGATACTACGTTTTTTTTTATTAAAGATCCTGCCACTTACATATTTTGCACGTTGCTTCTAAGGAGCTACTAAAAAGACAATCTGAGCACAAATTCGTTTTGTCGGTGTTGGGGGCGGTGCGGTACTACGTAACTTTATTATTAGAGATCCCGCCACTTACATATTTTGCACATTGCTTCTAAGGAGCAACTAACAAGATAATCTGAGCACGAATTTGTTTTATCGGTGTTGGGACCGGACCTCACACACGGACCTCATCTTGGAACTCAAGATGGTATCGACTTGTGATGTAGGACATTTGCGACGAAGAAAAAATCACACATATGACACATTTAAAAGAAAGGTTTGCAGAGGCGAATCCGACAATCACACGGAACTCATCGTGGTATTCAAGATGGTTTTGATTTATGACTTGAAACATTTATGACGAAGAAAAAATCACACATGTGGCACATGAAATGAAAGGTCTCGAAGGGGCGAATTCGACAATCACTCGGACCTCATCTTGGAATCTTATATCTTCGAGATTTTTTGTTTGATGTGACACTTGTGGGGTTTTTCTTCATCGTAAATGTTTTTGGTCATAAGTCGACACTATCTTGAATTTCAAGTTGGGATCTGTGCGATTGTCGAATTGCTTCTTCGAAACATTTCATCTAGTCTACCTAATTGCAAACATCTTGAAATTCTTCATTTTATGATCTCATATTCAAGAAGACTATGATGCATGACCAATTGCACTTAATAAATATGGCAACATTGCTGGAGCTTACATTGTCTATTGAATGAAAATGTATACACAAATAGGACGCCTGGTTGATGATTAAGTGGAAGTAAGTGTATATCACCGGACGCTTTAAGTATAGCAATAAGAAAGGAGCTTTAAATGATAGTACACTTGCAATACCCACCGCGTGTCGCCATATTGGACGCCGCATGGAACAGTTATGAAAGGAGCTTCCAATGATACCGGGATGTATATATATATATATATATATATATATATATATATATATATATATATCCAGCTATCATTTGAGCGTCCCTATATTGTCAATTTGCCGTCAATTGGGCGTCCGAAGTAATTGAGCGTCCGTATGCGGACGCTCGATTGTATCCCATGTAAAAAAAATTTTGGGGCATCGTGCGACCTCTGTCTATCATTTAAAAAAATTCTTTCTGGACGCCCAAATGATGATCAAATGAAAATTAGTGTATATTTTTAGTTCGAGCGTATATCCACCTGTGGCGCTAGTGTCGTTTGCGTATATAGGAGCGTGTATATTCGGCTTTCACGTATAGCACAATAAGGCGTCCAGTAAATCTGTCAACATTGTTGTAATTGAAATGTGCAGCGGACGCTCTCTTGTTGTGCATATCATTTAAGCAAGCGAATATTTATGACACTTTTAAAAGCGAATGAAATTATAAACGTTGTTTATAATCTTAATGTCCTTCAAGTGTGTTACACAATGCAATACTGATACAACGCAGCAAGACAATGCACAATTTTGACATAGAAAATAAAAAAAATTTGAATGGCTTCAGCATGGTTAACTTTCTTGAAAACAGGTATAACCTAGTAGGCTGTGCAGGCTTTTTGTTCATACTTTAAACGGTACCTACACATTTTATTATCAGAAAATGTTAAATATAAAAGTTTTGTGGATTTACCTGAACCGCCAGAATTTACTTTTAAAGAGAACAAATGACAGTCGGAAACCTAACAAATGAGTTTCAACTTTGTTGCAAAATACTACGTAACTTTTTTTATTAGAGATCCTACCACTTACATATTTTGCACATTGCTTCTAAGGAGTAACTAAAAAAAACAATCTGAGCACAAATTCGTTTTACTGGTGTTGGGGGCGGCGCAGTACTACATAATTTTTATTAGTGATCCTGCCACTTCCATATTTTGCACGTTGCTTCTAAGGAGCAACTAAAAAAACAATCTGAACACAAATTCCTTTTATCGGTGTTGAGGGCGGCGCGGTACTATGTAACTTTTTTATTAGAGATCCTGCCACTTATATATTTTGCACGTTGCTTCTAAAGAGCAACAAAAAGGATAATCTGAGTACAAATTCGTTTTATCGGTGTTGGGGGCGGCACTGTACTACGTAACATTTTTATTAGTGATCCTACCACTTCCATATTTTGCACATTGCTTCTAAGGAGCAACTAAAAAAAATCTGAGTACAAATTCGTTTTATCGGTGATGAGGGCGGTGCGGTACTATGTATAAGGATAATCTGAACACAAATTCGTTTTATGGGTGTTGATAGCGGCGCGGTACTACGTAACATTTTTATTAGTGATCCCACCACTTCCATATTTTGCACATTGCTTCTAAGGAGTAACTAAAAAAAAACAATCTGAGCACAAATTCGTTTTATCGGTGTTGGGGGCGGCGCGGTACTACCTAACATTTTTATTAGTGATCCTACCACTTCCATATTTTACACATTGCTTCTAAGGAGCAACTAAAAAAAATCTGAGTACAAATTCGTTTTATCGGTGTTGAGGGCGGTGCGGTACTATGTATAAGGATAATCTGAACACAAATTCGTTTTATGGGTGTTGATAGCGGCGCGGTACTACGTAACATTTTTATTAGTGATCCCACCACTTCCATATTTTGCACATTGCTTCTAAGGAGTAACTAAAAAAAAACAATCTGAGCACAAATTCGTTTTATCGGTGTTGGGGGCGGCGCGGTACTACCTAACATTTTTATTAGTGATCCTGCCACTTCCATATCTTGCACATTGCTTCTAAGGTGCAACTAAAAAAACAATCTGAACACAAATTCCTCTTATCGCTGTTGGGGGCGGCGCGGTACTACGTAACATTTTATTAGTGATCCTACCACTTCCATATTATGCACATTGCTTCTAAGGAGCAACTAAAAAAACAATCTGAGCACAAATTCGTTTTACCGGTATTGGGGGCGGCGCGGTACGACGTAACATTTTTATTAGTGATCCTACCACTTCCATATTTCACACATTGCTTCTAAGGAGCAACTAAAAAAACAGTCTGAGCACAAATTCCTTTTATCGGTGTTGAGGGCGGCGCGGTACTATGTAACATTTTTTATTAGTGATCCTACCACTTCTGTATTTTGCACATTGCTTCTAAGGAGTAACTAACAAAACAATCTCAGCACAAATTTGTTTTATCGGTGTTGGGGGCGGCGCGGTACTACGCGACTTTTTTATTAGAGATCCTGCCACTTCCATATTTTGCACATTGCTTCTAAGGAGCAGCTAAAAAAAACAATCTGAACACAAATTCCTCTTATCGGTGTTGCGGGCGGCGCGATACTACGTAAAATTTTTATTAGTGATCCTACCACTTCTGTATTTTGCACATTGCTTCTAAGGAGCAACTAAAAAAACAATCTGAGCACAAATTCGTTTTATCGGTGTTGGGAGCGGCGCGGTACTACGTAACATTTTTATTAGTGATCCTACCACTTCCATATTTTGCACATTGCTTCTAAGGAGTAACTAAAAAGAACAATCTGCGCACAAATTCGTTTTATCGGTGTTGAGGGCGGCGCGGTACTATGTAACTTTTTTATTAGAGATCCTGCCACTTACATATCTTGCACGTTGCTTCTAAGGAGCAACAAGAAAGATAATCCGAGCACAAACTTGTTTTAGCGGTGTTGGGGCGGCGCGATACTACGTAACATTATTATTAGAGATCCCGCCATTTACATATTTTGCACATTGCTTCTAAGGAGCAACTAAAAAGATACTCTGAGCACAAATTCGTTTTATCGGTGTTGGGTGCGGCACAAGATTACGTAAATTTTTTTTATTAAAGATCCTGCCGCTTACATATTTTGCAATTTGCTTCTAAACAACAACTAAAACGTTCATCTGAGCACCAATTTGTTTTATCGGTGTTGGGGGTGGCGGGGTATTACGTAAAATTTTATTAGGGATCCTACCACTTACATATTTTGCATCTTGCTTCTAAGGAGCAACTAGAAAGACAATCTGAGCACAAATCCGATTTATCGATGTTGGGGGCGGCACAGTACTACGTAACTTTATTATTAGACATTCCGCCACTTTCATATTTTGCAATTTGCTTCTAAGGAGCAACTAAAAAGATACTCTGAGCACAAATTCGTTTTATCGGTCTTGGGGGCGGCACGATACTACCTAACTTTTTTATTAAAGATCCTGCCGCTTACATATTTTGCAGTTTGCTTCTAAACAACAACTAAAACGTTTATATGAGCACTAATTTGTTTTATCGGTGTTGGGGGTGGCGGGGTACTACGTAAATTTTTATTAGAGATTCTACCACTTACATATTTTGCATCTTGCTTCTAAGGAGCAACTAGAAAGACAATCTGAGCACAAATCCGTTTTATCGGTGTTGGGAGCGGCGCGGCGCGGTGCTATGTAATTTTTTTATTAGAGATCCTGCGACTTACATATTTTGCACGTTGCTTCTAAGGAACTACTAAAAAGGCAATCTGAGCACAAATTCGTTTTATCGGTGTTGGGGGCGGCACGATATTACGTGACTTTTTAATTAAAGATCCTGCCGCTTACATATTTTGCAATTTGCTTCTAAGCAACAACTAAAACGTTTATCTGAGCACAAATTCGTTTTATCGGTGTTGGGGGCGGCGCAGTACTACGTAACTTTATTATTAGAGATTCCGCCACTTTCATATTTTGCGATTTGCTTCTAAGGAGCAACTAAAAAGATACTCTGAGCACAAATTCGTTTTATCAGTGTTGGGAGCGGCACGATACTACGTAACTTTTTTTATTAAAGATCCTGCCGCTTACATATTTTGCAATTTGCTTCTCAACAACAACTAAAACGTTTACCTGAGCACCAATTTGTTTTATCGGTGTTGGGGGTGGCGCGGTACTATGTAACTTTTTTTATTAGAGATCCTGCGACTTACATATTTTGCACGTTGCTTCTAAGGAGCTACTAAAAAGATAATCTGAGCACAAATTCGTTTTGTCGGTGTTGGGGGCGGCACGGTACTACGTAACTTTATTATTAGAGAATATAGAATATAGAATTCAACAATCACACGAATCTCATTTTGGAATTCAAGATGTGCCGACTTATGATAGAAAGCATTTACGACGAAGAAAATTACACATGTGGCACAAGGTCTCGAGGAGGCGAATTCTAAAATCACACTGACCACATTTTGGAATTTAAGATGGTGTCGACTTATCATCAGAAACATTTACGACGAAGAAAAAATCACACATGTGGCACATGAAATGAAAGGTTTCGAAGAGGCGAATTCGACAATCACTCGGACCTCATCTTGGAATCTTGTATCTTCGAGATCTTTTGTTTGATGTGACACTTGTGGGGTTTTTCTTCATCGTAAGTGTTTTTGGTCATAAGTCGACACTATCTTGAATTTCAAGATGGAATCTGTGCGATTGTCGAATTGCCTCTTCGAAACATTTCATCCAGTCTACCTAATTTCAAACATCTTGGAATTCTTCATTTTATGATCTCATATTCAAAAAGACTATGATGCATGACCAATTGCACTTAATAAAAATGGCAACATTGCTGGAGCTTACATTGTCTATTGAATGAAAACGTATACGCAAATAGGACGCCTGGTTGATGATTAATTGAAAGTAAGTGTATATCACCGGACGCTTTAAGTATAGCAATAAGAAAGGAGCTTCAAATGATAGTACACTTGCAATACCCACCGCGTGTCGCCATATTGGACGCCGCATGGAACAGTTATGAAAGGAGCTTCCAATGATACCGGGATGTATATATATATATATATATATATACATTTGTAAGCCAAGTCGAGATCCGGATAAAACTTGGACAACCTGAGATCCCCCATAGGGAATTTATTTTTCAGAGTATATTTTACGTCAATAGCCTATAAATGGTGACTCAAAGCGTTACTGCCACAGAGGGGTAAAAAAATTCAAAGTATATTTTTCTGTGTTAAACATTGATTAACATGAGACCCGTTAGAAAAACATGCACAGACGAGATCCGTTAGTGTATAAAATGATATGTGTGAGATAAGATGAGATCCTTCGGTGTTGCCATATGTAACATAACCTTGAACTATGTATATTTCCGTGCGTTCACTCAATAGTTAATAAATTGTAAGTCCCAAATAAATTATTGTAAACGTTTTTTGCTATAGTTGAGCAAGCTAACAGCATTTTTACATTACTACCTAGTAAATAAAGTGGCTTTCGTGCCAATTGGAAGTTTCGTTTCATTAAAAGAAAAAAAAAAAAAACTCCAGCTGTCAATGTGAATTTGTAAGCCCCAAATAAATTATTGCAAATGTTTTTGGCTATAGTTGAGCAAACTAACAGCATTTTTACATTACTACCTAGTAAATAAAGTGGCTTTCGTGCCAATTGGAAGTTTCGTTTCATTAAAAGAAAAAAAAAAAAAAAACTCCAGCTGTCAATGTGAATTTGTAAGCCCCAAATAAATTATTGCAAATGTTTTTGGCTATAGTTGAGCAAAGTAGCAGCATTTTTACATTACTATCTAGTGAATAAAGTGATTTTCGTGCCAATTGGAAGTTTCGTTTCATTAAAAGAAAAAAAAAAAAAAAACTCCAGCTGTCAATGTGAATTTGTAAGCCCCAAATAAATTATTGCAAATGTTTTTGGCAATAGTTGAGCAAACTAGCAGCATTTTTACATTACTATCTAGTGAATAAAGTGGTTTTCGTGCCAATTGGAAGTTTCGTTTCATTAAAAAAAAAACTCCAGTTGTCAATGTGAATTTGTAAATCTCAAATAAATTATTGCAAATGTTTTTAGCTGTAGTGGAGCAAACTAATATTTTTACATTACAATCTAGTGAATAAAGAGATTTTCGTATCACTTGGAAGCTTCGTTAGAATAAAAAAAAATAAAGAAAAATTCCAGTTATCAATGTAAATTTGTAAGCCTCAAATAAATTATTGCAAATGTTTTTCGCTATAGCGGAGTAAACTAATATCATTTTTACATTATAATCTAGTGAATAAAGAGATTTTCATATCAATTGGAAGCCTCAGTGTGAATTTGTAAGTTCCTAATAAATTATTGCAAAAGTTTTCGGCTATAGTGAAGCAATCTAATAGGTATCATTTTTATATTATTGTCTAGTGGATAAAGTGATTCTCGTCTGAATTGAAAGTTTCGTTATATTTAAAAAAGTCCAGCGGTTAAATGTGAAATTTAAATTTGTAAGCTTTAAATAAATTATTGCAAAATTGTTTTCTGTTATACCAGGTGTCCCACGTCATGTGTTCATCTTTAAAGAATTTTAATTTTTTAATCGATTTACATGAAATTTGGAAGGGATTAAACACAAAAATGAATTTTGCGACATAGCATTGAGTGCAGGAGAACTTCCGGTTTCGCCGGAAGTGATGTCAACTTTTGTATTTTAAATGGAGTACCTTACCTATATATTTTTACATACTTGGAATAGAGCATAATTTATTGAGGTTTACGACCCCTCTGTTTTAAACTATTTTCAAGGAAATTATGAAGTATTTAGTATCAGAGTAGTCAACAAGAAAAAATTCTGTTGAACTAGACTAAGAAACACATCAGTTTCTATTAAAAGGCGAATTAGGGGAAAGTGGGTAGGTTCGGACATGTAATTTCAAAAATTAATATTTCAAAGTTAAGAGAAAATTCAGGTTTTAATTCGAGTCCTACCTTAGTCTATTTCCAATATTTAGGGCTTATCTTAAACAAAAAAATACAGTAGTTTTTGTTCAGTTATATTTTCCCGTAAAAGAAGGTTTATTGGATGTTGTAACCATAAATATTGACATAAAATTTGCAAATTGAAGGCATGTTTGAAGTTCCTGGCCTTGACTTTGGATTAGGTAATTTTGAGACTATAGGCGCCATGCACGTCTTTGCGTTCAGCGCCGCCTGGCGTGGTGATTTGTGTATTAGTGATATGAAAATATTTCTTGAGACTCATTGCATGGTAATAATATTACTCTTATGACAATTTACGATTGGTACATAATACTTGAGCTTCCTGGTATTGAAATACATTACAATATTCAAGTTCAAATATACACAATGTGATATTTAAGCTATTTAGCAATACTGTACATTATAGGAATTGGTTCAATTGGAGATACACAAACACATAAATAAAGCAAACTTATGTATCACGACTAGTGACAACCATGTGGCCACTAGCCCTCTTTATTGCCAACTGCTACAACCAAAACTACTAAATCTTTTACAAATAGTGTTATGATTATGACACACTAATAATTTGAAACAACTCGTATTTTCATACCACTAATGCACAATTTGTTCATTGGTGGCGCTGACTTCGCATGTGCATGGTTCCTATATCTTCACTGGAAACATTCGAAATGTCTTGCAAGTTCCGGAATCGGAACCCGCCTTATAATTTCTCAAGAAATCCACGACATAATCGTCTTTATTGCAAAATTCTACTTTACCGATAAAATAAAGTATTTTTTCTACTTTGCGTTCACAATGAACTCATTGTGACACCAAAAACAGTTTCACAATGAAGCTCATTGTGACACTGTTTTTGGGGAAATTTTAGTCATTTTTAATTGAAAATATTTAATAGATTTTACAAAATAACTGAGTATTTATTTGTTACTTAACAATATACTCACAATGAAGCTGGATAAGAAAAATTAATAATTTGTTAATGTGACTTTTGATTAAAACGAAAGGTTTTCAGTGTTGCCACGCATTACAACTAAAATTCCCCATATACTAAGAAGATCCAATATTTTTCATATTTTTGTTCAATAAGTGACGCAAAGTAGAAAAAATAGTATATTATACACGTTTCACAAGAGGCATTGTAACACTCGTTCCGTTGGGCCACTCCTAGCTCGCTACGCTTCGCTAGTCGTACCCCAACCCCACTCGTGTTACAATAAGCCTTCTTGTGAAACTTGTATAATAATATACTATTTTATTGTTAGGAAACTGATTTGTCCGAACTGGCCCCACGTAGCAAAAATACATAAATGACAAAATATTACTTTGCACACACTTTGAATCTACTATTTTGTGTGGTCATACATCGCTGAACGTATCCAAGTCTGAGGTAAATAGTATGAATATTACCTCAGAATTGTTCGCAAGCCATTAAAGCTTACGATTTCTGCAGTAAAAGTTATAAGAGGAACTTTTGAATTTTCTCAAGTAATTGGATTGTATGTGATCCAAGTTGTTCAACTATAATGGACCACGACACTACTACTGTAGTAGGATACGTATTCTCGAAATGTCCAATTTTGTAGCACTCTATGTTGTCCGGAGGTGCCCCAATTTACCCTACTTGGTCGCAGCCGAACGAAAATACACAATTCCTAGCTTTCTAGATTGGAACACAATTTTTTTTTCACCTGGTGATACATTTTCGGACTCGCAATGATCTGCAAATTCCAAACATGTAAAAATATACCTATAGGGTGTTCTATTTAAAATATAAACAAATTAACATCACTTCCAGCGAAACCGGAAGACCTACTGTGCTCAATAGTATGTCGGAATGTTCATTTTTTGATTTAATTTATCCTTTCCAAATTTCATATAAGTTGATTAAAAAATAAGAATTTTAGAAAGATGAATACATGGCGTGGGACACCTGGTGTTGTGGAGTAAAAACTATTATCATTTTTGTGTAAAAATGATGTGAATAAAGAGGCTTTCGGGACAATTGGAAATCTCGGTAGATTAAAAAAATCATCTTTCAGTGTGAATTTGTAAGCTCCAACATCTTTCAGTGTGAATTTGTAAGCTCCAAATGTCAAGTTTTTATTGAATACACTAATTTTCTAAGCATTTAAAATAGCCCATGGTCAATTTGAATTGCTTACATCTACGTACATATTTTATTGAAACCACTTAATTCTTGACTATTGACCACTAAAAGTCCATTTTTTCGTATAAAATGCACATGTCATGTTTTCTAGAACGCTCCTCAAATTAATACAAATGTTTTCTGCTATATTCGAGTAACTACCACAATTTTTATATGACAATAAAGTGTAAATTTATTTGAGGTTTACAAATTCAAGTTTGACAGCTACTTTTTCTTTTTTAATCTAAGGATACTTCCAATCGACGCAAATATTTATTTTATTGTTATGCAAAAATGATGATAGTTTACCCCACTGTAACAGAAAACATTTGAAATAAATTTATTTGAGGTTTACAGATTCACATTTGACAGTTGTTTTTTCTTTTATTATAACGAAATTTGACACTTCATTGTTATGTAAAAGTTTAAAAAATACCCCACTGTAGCAGAAAACATTCGCAATAACTTATGTGATGTTTACAATTCCACATTTGACAGTTGGAGATTTTTTAAATCTAATTGATACGAAAGCCTTTTTCTTCACTTCATTGTAAAATAATTTATTTCAGGCTTACAGATTTACATTATTTTGACAACTTGTTTTTTTTTCATTTAACTTTACATTGACACTGAAACATCTTTATTTACTTCATTGTTATGTAAAAATGTTATAGTTTACCCCACTGTAACAGAAAACAGTTGAAATAGTTTATTTGAGGCTTACAAATTCACATTTGACTGTTGTTTTTTTTTTTAATATAACGAAATTTCCCATCGACAGGAAAGCCTTCATTGTTAATATAAAAATTAAAAAAATTATCCCTGCAGCAGATAATAGTTGCAATAATTTATTTGAAATTTACAAATTCACATTTGATAGATGGAATTATTTTTATTGTAACGAAACTGAAAGTCTCTACTCACTTTATTGCTGTGTAAAATCGATAATATTTTATTGTAAACTATTTAAATTAAAATGTACTGCTATCCGATAGTGATTATAACTGTCTCTAGACGGTATTTTGCAATGTCGAATCAAGCAAACTGCAATTCCTAAAAGACTCAGAAAACGTTTCGTTTTAAATCTCATAATGAATTGAAATAATTATAAAATTTACGAAAAGCTCACATAATCATTATTAAGTAGAAAAATAGAGTTACTCGTATAAACGTTTCACGCGATGATTTTTAAGCTGTGCGTTAAAAAATTATAAACAAATTGTTCTACACAATTTCATTGAACAAGAGTCCAGTTTAATTAAAAACGTATAATTCTCTCACGTTAGAAATTTTATTGTAAAGTAGAGTTCTGCTATGTTGCCAGATTGTCGGATCTCACTTAGGTTAGAAACTATGTACGTGTATACTTGGCTCACATGCGCCCTCTGCATAATTAATTGTGAACTACTGGTGTATAAAACTGCAAAGAAATCGGCAAAACGAGATCCGGGATAAAATTTGAATTTGAGCTCTTTAGTACCAACAAAGTCGGTTATGACCCGATATACACGCTAAGAAAGGTGAGATCCGATTTCGGATCTCGCCTTTCCAAAAGGATCTCATCTTGTCCAACTTTTATCGTGAAATGATCTCAGGTTTCCTCTTTTTAAATCTATATATATATATTTTCTTCCATCGTATAAAGTGAGCCCCACATGAAGGAAATTCACGGTTGAAGTGAGGTCCATGTCAAAGTGAGGACCAATATACGGACCTCACTTTGCAAAGTCATCAAAATTTGATGTTCTAACCTTACAGATTGAAATTCTGCAAAAAAAACGTGGTCCTCACTTTGTACGTGCCATGCTCAAAACTGTATATTTTAGTTCGGCGCTTCTCCGCTTGAGGGCGCTGCTGTTGCGCGTATATTTTGTAACCGTGTTTATCTCACTCTTGCATTGTACGATGTGCCCCGCATCAAGTGAGGACCATATATTTGGCAACAGTGCATTCGTATCTTTTCAAGGATCGGTATCGAATGTTAAGACACGTCCAGAAAATAACTGAAGAAAAAGTCCATCATATACAGGTGTCCACCGAGTGCCGCGGTCTTCTCTAACGTCTATAGTATATAAGATTCAAACGAGCCAGGATGTCACTCAGTCAGCGCTACTTCAGAAAATTATTTTTAGCTATACAGAGTGTTCACTAACTGAGAGCCATACCAAAGTTATATTTTTTTAAATGGAACACCCATTATATTTTTACATATTTCGAAAATACGCATAACGAATCTAGGGAACAACCAAAGATTTTGGAAGTTTTACTTAAGAGTTTGTAAGATATTGAAGTTTAAGTGTAAAAAAATTCCATAATATGAGTGCTTATATCGTTGTTATTTATTTACATTTCGTCTTGAATTTTTGTAGATATTCAATACAATATCTTTTCTACAGAAATTTCAAAATTACTTCGACCTATCAGTTATTATGTGTACAGGGTGTTGAGTTTTGCGAAAGATAATTTTTCTCAAAATTTTCAAATGGAACACCCAGTATATCTAGACTCTCGTGAAACACGTTTTCATAAGCTTTTATAAAACGCCAAATATATTTGTCTAAACTGAAGAAGTCGTGAGACAAAAATTAATAATTTTTCTTTCTTTCAATATTGACGTTATTTAGTCTTTCCGACCGGTTTTTCTGTTTTGATTTGCTGATAAAACGATGAATATGTTTTATTTTTTGTTCAAAGTACATAATTGAATATGTTCCTGTTAAACTAATTACTATTTTTACTAAAATTTTGAAAAAAGTTCGTCATCTTTCTTAATTTTGGAGTATACTCGTGCGCCCTCTATTGCCCTTGCCAAACTACGGTTACAGTAATTTACTAGCATTTGTAGCATCATTCCTTCTAGTGGTCCTCACATTGTACGCACTACGATGAGGCCTCACTTTGATAGCTGGCCGTAAATATATATATATATATATATATATATATAATATAATCATTTTTGAGATATTTTAAGTTTTCTTTGAAATCTGGATTCTGCAACCTGATTTTCAAAAATCATATCACAGCTATTATTGAAGCAATTTTATTAGTAGCAGCTAATATTGCAGTTGAGACTTTAAGGTTCTTAGAGATTTCATAAACATAATAATCTATTAAGCTCCAGGGTGTCTAAAATATACCAGTCCACTAGAAGATATTCAAACACAGAAAAATATTTTTTTTCCAAATGGAACGACCAATATTTTTATACACCATCCTATACGGAATTAAATGCTGTGTCGAACTGTATTAGCATTCCCTATACCTAATACAGTTTTTGAGTTATGAAACATTTTTGATTTAGAAAAATTAAATATCGAATAGAAGCCTCGAGTCACTATAAATTGAACGTTAAATTTCCAAATCTGTTTATTAATCAATCATCCATTAACAATCTTGACTAAAGTTGACTAGTTGACATGTTTCGGAACAATTTCCATTATCAAAACTATTTAAGTCTATCCGATTGATTGATTGATTGATTAATAAACAGATTTGGAAATTAAACCTTCAATTTATAGTGACTCGAGGCTTCTATTCGATATTTAATTTTTCAAAATTTAAATAGTCACTAATATCATGGACAATCCATTGATTTTTGATTTAATTTATAAAAATTTCCAATTTTAATAGGTCAAATATTTTTAATTTTGTTAAGATAGCGTGGAAATGATAATTACTTGCATTTTGATATTTACTGTTACTACAAATTTTGTAGTAAAGCAAAGAAAATACAGTTTCGTAAATGTAAATTCAGAAATTTTAATTGTTCTTTGATCATCCTTTCTTTGGAATTCTCGTAATCTTTTAAAAGGTTAAAGGATGAATTTCATTACTTTAAATTGAATAAAATAGCCGCTAGATTGCAACTCTCCGGGTTAGCGTGAAAGTGTTTTCATTATCCGATTATCTTCGTTATTTGTTACTAATCTTCGTTTCGTTTTCTTACATCTTTTCAAGTTCCAAAAAGTTAGGTTCAAACCTTCCAAAGTTTGTTTTATTCATACGAGACAAGAGGGGATACAATGCACATTGTTTACTCAACAGTTTTAGATCATTCTTCATGAATTTGAAATAGGTTTAAAATATCAAGGTTTGAATACTTTTGATTTTGATTCTCAACTTTTTTTTACTTTCGTTTAAAATTTACAGTTACGGGAAATGTTGTTTTCATGGCTATATCAACAAAGTTCACTTTTTCAAAATTTCTCCATTTTGTTTAAAAAATTTTACTTTTAGCCTGATGATGGTCTATTAAGTTATTAGCTAGACCGAAACGTATATACAGGCAGGACCAAAAGTAATGGGGCGCAGAGCAATGGTAAATTCCTCACGTCAAAATATTACGATTTAGCCGAACTTACTTATACCAAAAGTAGATAATGAAAAAGATACAGACTATTAAAGTAAGAATTTTATTTTCAATTTTCCGTAATAATTCTTAAAAGAAAAATGAAAATAAATCTACATTCTTCGCTGTGATTTATAATGACGTTAAATTGTTTACGAAATACTTGAACACACTTTTTATGACCAATACACATCTATTACTTCTCGGATAGAACGAAATCGAACAAAAACTATCGTAAAAACCATGTTCCATTCAAGATAAAATAGCAAATATCTCGAAAATTGTTAACTTTAGCGCTATCAAACAGGTATACCTTTTTGGTAAAGGAAAGACAGTGAAATAATATTTTCTTATTAAAAGTCTCATAAACTTAGAGCACATTAAAGAGCAGAATAACAGCATATCAACTATATCGAAATTAATTATTATTTCTCGTTCCAAGAAACACCCGTATCTAAATTTTTAAGACGATATGTCAAAAATTTGATGAATTATTACGGAAAATTGAAATTAAAATTCTTACTTTAATAGTCTGTATCTTTTTCATTATCAACTTTTGGGACAAGTAAGTTCGGCTAAGGGCCAGTTGTACAAAGGAGGTTTAAACTGACGCTCAACTGAACCACGTTCAAAGTGAACAAAATCGCATCAATTTTTATTTATGAACGCATTAATTGCCATATGTCATTAAGATCCTATGCGAATTTGTTTACTTTTAACCTGGTTCAGTTGACCGTCAGTTTAAATTTACTTTCTACAACTGGCCCTAAATCGTAATATTTTGACGTGAGGAATCTACCATTGCTCTGTGTTCCATTACTTTTGGTCCTCCCTGTATACTTATATGTAGTGCCCTTGTCAATTATTATATTATTTAATGGAGAAGATGTGCGTTTTTATTCCCTCTTCGTTTTAAATTAAACACTCCATTATGAACCAATACATTAATGGGTTCATTTCTTCAACATTAAAAATATTTATCGTAATAAAATTGGTAATTTTTATGAATTAAATCAAAAATATCTCGTAACTCAAAAACTGTTGAAGATTGATATAGGGAATGTTAATACAGATCCATGCAGCATTTAATTACACATACGATAGTGTATTAAAATATTGGTCGTTCAATTTGAAAAAAGTACTGTTTTGTGTTTTAATTTCTTGGAGTGGAGTGGTATATTTTACACAGCCTGTAGCTTAATAAATTATGCTTATGGAATTTTTAAGAACCTTAAAGCCTTAAGTACCGTCGAACGGGGTAATATGGGACGTTATTTTGTGTTATGTAGATATAAAGTAGTGATTTTCTATCAAAAAAATTGCAAAAAAATATGTATGGTGCGTGTTTATAATAGCAATCAAAGGGCTCTGTTACATTTTGAAAATATGTCATATTTAAATTTTTTTTTTTAAATAGTGTCCCATATTCCCCTACATGTGGGGTAATAGTCGACATAAGTTATTTTTACAGCAAGAACGTGCAAGAATTATAACTTTGGCTCATATTGTATTTTTGATAGGTTATATGGGACTTACAGATGGAAAACAAACTATTATTCCTACTTACTAGTGTATTATGTAGCCCCGATACTTCCTATACAGGTTGAATTTTAAAACTAGGTGGATATAAGTAAATTCAGACGAAGTCGTGTAGGAGTAGAGGGGATTCTAGCATGTATCAGCTCACGCCTTCAGTTCGAAGCATGCAGTTTTTAGAGGTGTTTTTTTAGCTACATTATTATATTACAAACAATAATAATTGCGTTATGTAAATGTATTACGGCAATTAGAACAATATATGAATTATTGAAAATAAAATTATTAAATATGCGCTCATCGTTTCGCTTCCCAATGCGAGACAAGGCCGGCCATCTCGAATACATCCGAGGCACGCGTCGACAACCTACTTGCTTCAATCAAGCTGTATATGGAAGATTTAGGGACGTGAAATTCATCCGCCGCTTGGCGGAATGATTCGTTTCTTTCTACAACTGCCCTTAACGCATTTTCCATTGCTTCTTCGGCAGGATAATCCCGTCTAATAGCGGCTCCAATACGGCGTTTGTACGTTCGTACCATGATGTCCCATATTAACCTAAAGTATCAATTTTTTATATGAATATGTTATTTCTTGTTTTACTTAACATTACAAAATAAATGTTTACTCAGCAAGGAGCTAATTCTATGAGCTTTTGATATGGTATTTGAAAATGTTATTTACCAACCTCTCTCAACAGTCCCAACTGAAACTCCTGCGAGCTCCAGATTTCTGTAAAAAATGTAACGCATACGCAGGAATTTCACATCATTTAAAAAATTGCGTTTTGTCCCATAATACCCAACCGTCCCATATTACCCCGTTCGACGGTACCATATCAGTTATTACAAATAAAATTGCTTGAATAATTTTTTGAAAATCAGATAGCAGAAACCAGATTTTTAAGAAAATTCCAAATATCTCAAAAATTATGCAATTTAGAGATAGGGAAATGTATTGCAATTTTACATATTTTTATATCATGTAGAATACAAAACCGTAACCAAACATATACATCCCATTTAAAATAAGTGAGTTGATATTTCCTATATAAGTTGAATTTCCTATATAACCGGAAGTGACTGGAAGTCAGTTTTGTTTTATTTGAAAAGTTCCCTTTGAAATATCTCTGCCATGTAAATTTCTAATTTTTATGTAAACTTCTTCCTTCAAAACTTTTAATGAACGCGTTGCGTGAATAACCCTGTATAACTATGCTGCTGCGAAGCACGACGATATGAGAATAGTCTCGGATGCTACCTTGCAAAAGCAAGAGTTGCGATGTGTTGGTCAGTGAGAATTGGGCCTCGATCATTATTTATTTACAGTCTTATCTTAACATTGTTACAATGTTAGGTCAAAAATTGGTCGCAGGATGTCGTGACGTAAACTAATCTATCGCAATTTTTGTAAATCAAATGCTATGCCTTTGGCAAAAGGTTTTTTATTTTTGAACGATCAGTTTCGCCTTTATATTAAAAAAAGGTATTTTCAAGTTCTATAATATTACTGCAATGTTAGGTCAGAAAATGATCACAGGATGTAGTGATTTAAACTTTTTATAATATTATACCTAAAATAAATAATTAATAATAATAATCTTAAATATGTATAGCTTAAAATTACATAATAGTTTATAATATTAGATAATGTATATAATATAATTATAATTTTATAAGATTAATTTGATGTAAACTTTTTGTGTATAAAGGGTTGTTAATAAAGAAAAATTTTTATTTTTATTATGTCATTGAGGTAATGATCAGCAAAGTGTCTAGGCTTAAATCAGTTTGGCTTATCACGAGCGTAAAAATATTTTTTTTTAATTGTAATTATATTATATACATTATCTAATATTATAAATTATGATTTACTTTTTAAGTAAATAATTTTAAGCTGTACATATTTAAGATAATCGTTATTAATTATTTATTTTTAGGTATAATATTATAGAACTTGAAAATGCCTTTTTTAATATAAAGGCGAAACCGGTCGTTCCAAAATAAAAAAAATGGGCCAAAGACATAGCATTTGATTTACAAAAATTACACTATGGCTACAAACAGCATGGATAGCTTTATCTAATGTATCGCAATTGCGAATAACTCGGGACAGGTCGTTCTGGTTGCAGTGGAATTCTTGAGCTACTCTTCTGCTGAAAAGACCCCAAATAGGGCCGAAACAGCTATCCAGAGGATGCTCGAGGAATCCATTTCAATCAAAACCGACTTGCAACAAATTTTTTAAACTTATTTTTATTGTTAATTTTATTCTTATATGTACCTGAGTTGTAAGCATATTTCCAAAAAAACATGGGAAAATGATTTCAAAATAAGCACCAAAGCATAAAGCCACACATGACAAGATAACTGTAGTATCTCCAGTCTAAAACAAAGACAAAAATTGTATTACAAGTCTGTACCTTTAGTTATTTTCTACTTTTAAATTGTTACCAATTAAAATATTATAAAAGTTTCCTTAAGTGAGTAGTAAGGATAGACCGATTCTGGAGACTCCTCCTATATCTGAGGAAATGACAGAATCGACCTGTCCTTGTGGTGACCTTAACCTTCAACCTACCTCTGTATCAAAGTTTAAGTAATTACCCAGTAGCGACACTTAAACGTCAGTGTTAAAAAAAACGCCATACTGTTTGATACTCTTATGCAAATGTAATGTATTTTGCAAATCAATAAGTATCAAAAAAATGGCAAATGCGACAGTTATACGTGAGTGACACTATTGTGTAGATTCTTATACTGTGTCTGTATGGTTATTGAGGTCTCAAGAGGTTCAAGAATCGGCATATCCCTGACCATAATCTTCTACAAGGTGAACGCTCGTCTGTGACTGTCCTACAAGATCCAAGTTCCACTGGCCATCTCCCAAGTGCTTGCAGGCCTTATACAGCCTGTTTCAGAGTAAGCGCCTTATTTTTTTTTAGCCACACTATGGGTATTACTTTCAAAATATTTGGCAGTAATATGTTCCAGGACATTCTCCACACGATGGTGATATCAGATTTTCGATTGGACGAATTATTTCAAAATGGCGACTTTCAACTTCTTTTTTTTTAATGGAATTCCATAATTTTTTTTTTATTATTGAGATGCTAAAAACATTCTTTTTACGATAGTATTTCGTTTTTCTTAAAAATTCATTTCTTTCCCTATAAAAAAAGGAAACTAACATTTTAATCTAGTAGCACATGAATGTTTTACACTCGATGTTATCTTTGTCCAAATATCAAGTAGCGGTAAACACAAAAAAAAACAATTAAATTTTAATCTAGTAGTCAAACGTCAATCAATGCAATTTAATTGTCAGTGCTTGTTAATAACGATTGTATTATTGAAGATTAAAATTGTTAATTTAAAATTGATGCGTTTTTAAAATGCCGTTAAGTTATAGAGAGACGAGTTAATTGATATGCTCCTAATATTTGGAAAAGCAGATGAAGATCCTTATGAAGCAGCCAGATTGTACAGAAATAAATATCCAAACAGAAGGCACTCTGAACATCGAACATTTACTAAATTATTGGAGAGAACGCGTGAAACGGGAACTGTGGATTATAAGAAACCGGTACATGGAAACCCACCTGCTTGCAATGACGATAACGAAAACCAGGTAGTGCTACACATTATTGAGAATCCCCATGTCAGTACTAGGGAGATTGCAAATTTGGTTGGAATATCGCATAATTCGGTCTGGAGGATAATAAAAAAAAATAAATTTCACCCATTCAAAATGAATATTCACCAAGAATTAACCGAAAATGATTTTCTGTTAAGAATTAATTTTGCACAATGGGGTTTGCAACAGATAAAACAAAATAGAAACTTTTTTAACGTTTTATTTTCGGACGAAGCAAGTTTTCGAAATGATGCTGTTGTTGTAAGATATAACATGCATTATTACAATAATGTAAATCCACACTGG
Organism: Dorcus parallelipipedus; assembly: GCA_958336345.1. NCBI lineage: Eukaryota > Metazoa > Arthropoda > Insecta > Coleoptera > Lucanidae > Dorcus > Dorcus parallelipipedus. The sequence goes on from OY284482.1 coordinate 1,391,164, forward strand.
ACCCATGAGCGACGTTGTCAACATCGATGGAGTTTAAACGTGTGGTGTGGAATTATAGTACAGCACATTGTTGAGCCAATATTTATTAATAGACTAAATGGAGAGAATTACCTCAATTTATTAGAAAATGAAATTCAAAATCATCTAAATGAACTCCACAAAATATCAGAAATAATTTGTGGTGGCAGCAAGATGGCGCTCCAGCACATTATGCCCTTCCAGTTAGGGAGTTTTTAAATAATCAATACGAAAACCGTTGGATTGGTCGTGGAGGACCAGTTGGTTGGCCACCTAGGTCATCTGATATGACACCACTGGACTTTTTTCTCTGGGGGTATGTAAAATCCCAGGTGTACATCGTTGAACCAACAACTATTGAAAATATGCAAGAGAGAATTTGTACTTGCATGAACGAAATTTCTCCGGAAATTATTCTTCGATCTATTGGCTCCATTGGACGACGTTTCAATTTATGTATTGAAAAAAAAAAGGAAAATATTTCGAGCATTTTTTGTAAATACCTAATTTTTATTTGATGTAAATTTTTAATTTTGAGTTTCAAAAAGTAGATGTTTATTACAAAATAAAGTTTAATTGTTTCATTTGTGTCTACCGCTACTTGATATTTGGACAAAGTAACATCGAGTGTAAAACATTCATGCGCTACTAAATTAAAACGTTAGTTTGCTTTTTTATAGGGAAAGAAATGAATTTTTAAGAAAAACGAAATACTATCGTAAAAATAATGTTTTTAGGATCTCAATAATAAAAAAAAATTATGGCATTCCATTAAAAAAAAAAGTTGAAAGTGGCCATTTTGAAATAATTCGTCCAATTGAAAATCTGATATCACCATCGTGTAGAGAATGTCCTGAAACATATTACTGCCAAATATTTTGAAAGTAGTACCCGTAGTGTGGCTAAAAAAAATAAGGCGCTTACTCTGAAACAGGCTGTATAGGATGTGACATTTAACCGAGTTTCTTCGATAATGCCGTTCCTATTAAATATGTGAAAAAATGTTTTATACAAAATTTCCTCTTCCCATGTTCCGCATAATTTAAATTATTTTGAAATGTACAAGGTGTCTGTACGGTATTGTTACGAATTTAGCGTTCGATTAATTTTATTTTAAAACAAAACACGAAATACTTAATTAACTAATTTATTTAAAACGTTATAATAAAACACTAATTTATTTCAACCACCGAGCGGTCAGTTTTAAACTCTAATGCGAACTAACTTTTCATTCCCCGGTCGCTTGCTTTTATAATCCCGGCTCATTTACGCAGAGCTTCTCGGAGGCGACTGAATGTCTGTTTTGATTATTCCGCCGACGCGACGCACAGTGGTCCAGAATAAGAATCTAACTGAGCAAAATAATTTTTGTAATTTTTTTTTACATGTACAATTACGTAATTCAAATTATGCTGTTTGTAATGTTATTTTTCCTTGCGTATAGCTTCTACGCCTTTAGTTGTGTGTCAAAGGAACAAATTTTTTTATTATTTTTAAAAGTATTTTTAAGAGCTTTTTTTATCTTTCGAACAATTTTCATAATCATATTTCTTAAAAATATAAGTTAATAAACCGTTTTCCTTTGCAACACCTCTCATATTTCTCCATTCGTGAAATAACTCCTTTCTGGAAATTCTGCTTTGCTCTTAAACAAACGTTAATATTTCAACAATAGGCAAAAACTGGCAAAAGTTATCTTTGAATTTTGTTAAAGTATATGTCTTGGCAACATATAAACTAAATTTTACCGTACTTCCAAGTACTTCACATTACTTTCATCGCGTTTGACATACATGTATTTACTTACTTTCCACAAAATATTTATGCGTTTTCATAAATTAAAATAACCTAAATGAATACCAATTAAAGCAAATTTTCTAGAGAAGAATATTATACTTACCTTTAGTTAGCAAGTCCATATTTAATTATAAATATTTCGCACTTTTAAATTGCAAAAATGCGTCTTCCAAGTTGCAGATTAATATTATATCTAATAGGTGTTTATGATTATTCATATTCAATTGCCAGTAGCTTCTAAAATAATGTACACGTTGCATTAATTGTTTACATAACGTTCAATCAGATATTTGCAAATATTATTATTTGAAAATAACGACATATAAAGGAAAATATTTTTTTAAATTTTGCTCAGCTAGATCCACATTTTAGACCACTGTGAGACGGAAGTATCTCGAAGCGACGGCTGTCTCTTCGGTAGCTTCCAGACTATGGCGCGTCAGCCTCTGACGCATGTAGCTTGCGTCAAGTCTTGTTGAAGCATTACAGTATGTAACTTCATTATTTTAAATGGAATACCCTATATTTTATAACAAATTTGAGTTTATCAAGTTTGATAAGGGTTCCCTGTACCTAAGTCCAATAGTTTATAAGATATTAGGCTTTATTTACAGTTTTCGGAAAATATAGAAAGATGTAGCTTTTATAATTATTACCTCATTAATAAAGAAAGTTAGAAGGCAGATATTGTGATACTGTTACGATCTAAGCGGAAGGTATTCACCGCAGCAACAAAATTTGCTGTTACCGTTATAACGGGAACATATTTGCTTTCAAATTATTTTACGTCACAAACTTTCAGTTGAAATTTTAGGCCTGTGAAATCTGCTACTGTGTTACAATAGGGATACGAAGATATCCTTTGAGGAAGCTTCGGTTGACACATCCCCGATTTTATCGCCCAGGCGAAACAAGCGTTGTCATTAGTTCTAACATTTATGACAGCTTTCTTCTTACATATTTAAGCCGGTAATGGCATGAAGCTGAATGCTTTCACGGATTGTATTTATTAATGTTGACTTCTATATACAGAATAATATTATGCAACATTCTTTACCTGAATCTCGCTTCTGAAATTCCGACATTTTAGTATGAACCTCATTGACAGCAAAAACTGAAACTCTACAATATACCATATCTTGCATCTTTAATACATTTAACACAGATTATTTATTTATTATTATTTCATTTGATTTTTTGACCGCTAAAATCCGACAATAAACACCGATGCTATTCACGTAGGCGTTTTTTTGGACTCAGGATGTATCTCCTTAAATATGTATATGTATGTATGTATATTTTCAATATCACTTTAAGGTTAAAGTCGTATCAAGATCATGTCAAGGTTATTTCAAAGAAACCTCAAGGTCATTTTAAGGTCAATCCAAAGCCAGCTCAAGGTCATTTCAAGGTCACCTCAAGGTAACTTCAAAGTCACCTCAAGGTCGACTAATTCTGGAACCTTCGATGTCAAGGTCATGTCAAGTATAAGTCGATTCTGGAAAATCTTCTTACTTTGACTTTGAAGGTCATGGTGAAGATTACGTCAAGGATAGGTCGATTCTGGAATCTTCTCTGATCTTGACCGAAAAATTCAAGATCAAGGTCGGAGGAGGTTCCAGAATCGGTCTATAGGGATAGGCAAAAGTTCTGATATGTTGATTGGCTTCCGATCATACATACTTGATTAAATATGAAGGATTAACTTACCGTAATGACTATAATATTTAGAAACAACGCTGTAAACATAATAACGAAGAAGAAAATCAACATAAGAGGCGAGAAGAAATCTTCCAAATCAGCACAAAATAACAACAGATTCTGGTGAAATGATATGAGTCGATTGATATTATTTAAGGCATTTTTCGCAAATTTCTCTGATTTAAGAGTACTGAATACTCTCCTAAAGTATATGTCTTCTTTCTTCCTACTAAAAATAGACTGTATGAATGATTTTATTTATTTGGTATTAGCGAACTTACTAATAATCAGATTTCTGTGGATTGATCATATACTGCTTAAATTTGCAGACCAATTCTTCAGATAATCCAGCTTGTATCAAACTTGTATATAAAATATTTTTTAATTCCCATCCTGAAATATTATTGCAATATAGGTAACAAAAAAATGAATACATCTACAGCTACACCTCGTTCAATGGATATTTTTACGCACGCCATTGAGATTTATCCGTATGAAACACATCAATACTTCCAAGCCAAGTAATAAATCGTAAGTCTTACTTCAAAAACATTCGTATAAAATTATTCCTTTTTCAATCCTTACGAATGATGTACCTAGATACAATACAGATACATACAGAGTGTATATTTTTCAAGCCTAACCATGAGGATCTCGGTTAAGAGTTACGAAGTTGGTTAAATTAGAACAAACTTGCATATATTTATCCCAATCAATAATCTTCAAATTTCACCTATTTTTTACGGTATTCGAAAAAAAGTAAAATCACCATTTTTGTTTTAATTTTTTTTCTGTAAAAAAAGAGATAGGTATTTTTAGTAGTGCTGGTAAAAACCGGCAAAAATTGAAACCGGCTAATCGATTTCTTTATTGGTTTCGGATATAACAGGTTATCCAAATACTGGTAAAAACTAACTATTTGAATATCCAAAAACCGATTATTCCGATATCCAAAAACCGACTATTCGAATATCCAAAAACCGACCATTCCGGTATTCGAAAAATCAATAATCGAAAAACCGATTTTTGGATTATCCCTATTGGTTAGATTCTAGGTACTGTAGGTATTGTAATTATAGACTTCGCTGAGGTTAAATACGCAAATACGTTATAATAAAAGCAATTTTTAACGTTGGGATCTTTGTTTAGCCTAAAAATAATAATCTCGCGCTTTTTTTTCAATCCTTTATGTCTATATTTTAACAGTTGACTAATTCTTATTTATAACAAATCTAAAGGGCCCCACACACCTCGTTCTTTTTCGACAGTTTTACACGACGGGTAAAATTGTTGGAACGATGAACGAAACCGATGAAAGTCCCTACACTTCGTTCTTGGAAGCCGTGTCACCAAACAGTTTAGCGCAATGAACGAAACGTGTTTGTTGGCAGTGGCGGCCTAAAATCTGCCATTGCGCCTCTTTACCTCTAACCACACATGAAAGTGCAAAAGATCGCCGACCCGTCTGCGCTGACACTGCAAAAACACGTCGATCACCTCGTGTTTACCCGAACGGATGGCGTGAACCGATGAAAATATCCAAAGCGATTGATGTTTTGACACGACGGGGAAACACGTCGGTTTATGTCCATACACCTCGGTTTTATCGTCCGTTCGTTCCAGCAATTTTACCCGTCGGGTAAAACTGTCGAAAAAGAACGAGGTGTGTGGGGCCCTTTACGGACACTTGAGTTTTTATTAAATGCGCTGCCGCCCGCTACATGCTCCCCCTCTGGCTCCGATGACGACCCGGCGAGGAAGCCAATGGTTTCTTTGGCGGTCGACCCCCTCTTCTTCTGGGTACAATAGCTTCTACCGCTGTTGGCTCGTCTTCTAAATGGAAATGTTTCTGATGACTATAATGAAACTTGCCTACAGGGTTTCCTTGCATATCTTCGATATTATATGTAGTTGGGCTGATCTGTCTAGATATTCGGTATGGCCCTTCTCTCCTTGGCGCGAATTTTGAGGTAAATTTTCGGTCTGCATTACTCAGAGGATGGTTAGTGACTAATACTAGGTCCACAGTCTGGAAATCTGCTGGAGTTAGTAGTCTGCTTGCATACTCCACAGGTCTCCGCTCATTGGCCTCCCCCTGCAGTAAAACAGTTCCCAAGACGTAAGAACTCGCATCTCTACGTAAGATGTGTTTCTCCGAGGGATTCGCTTGGCGAAGGATAGGTGCTTTCTGAAGAGCGACTGTGACGTCAGAGGTAATGACAACATCCTCAGCAAACTCGTATTCATTTTCTGGTTCATTTGCAAAACTCCACATACTTTTTGCATAATTCACAACAATTCCTGCTTTTTGAAGAAAATCTATGCCCAATAGAGTACGATTGTTTTGTAATTTTGGTAAAATTATTAAGCTTATTGGAACACTTCTCGATTTAATTTCAATGTTCACATCTGCAACCAAAACATCTTCTACTTTTCCTTCTTCATCTGCATAAGTGATTGTCATAGTGGTTGCTTTAAACGGATGATTATGCGGATGATTTCTTTTAGTTAGAAAATCATACACTCGGCGACCCGCAATACTTGCATGAGCACCTGAGTCAGCGAAAGCAATGCCTTCACTTGCAAATAAACTGAAAGGCAATCATGATTTTTGGCTGGATGTGTTATTCGTACATGTTTTCAAAATTCTTGTGTAATTTAGAGCAACTTGTGTAGTGTTATTTGTAGTAATTTTCGCCAGGGCCGGATTACATGTCTCACATTTCGAACGTATTCTTCCAGGCGCTCCGCAACCATAACATTTGATTTGCGAGATGGTTGTTGGATTGGATGTATCCGTATGAGTTGATTTCGCTGCTGTTCTCATTTTAATTTGGCAGTCCTCTACAACATGACCAAAATTTCTGCAAAACGTGCAAAGTGGTCGATTTCTCATTTCTATAACGGGAGCTTTCTGCTTCGTTATTTTCTTTGACGCGTTAGATTCTCTAAGTCGCTGTTCAATTTCACGAGCACTTTGCAAAAGCTTTTCAAAATTAGTTTCGTCCTCTCGTCTTACACCTTTTCGAATTTTCCGATGTAACAAGCCGTAGATCACGTCTAGTTGAACTTCTATAGACGGTGAAGTTTTGAGATGAGATAACAACGCTCTGGCTTTACTAACGTATATGTCAGTTGACGTTTCCTCATCCTGTTCAGTCGCAAACAGTTCCCGGTAGACTTGATACGCAGGCTTCTCCGCACCGTACGAATTTTTCAATGCACTAATTGCTGATTGCCAATCCACAATACTAGATTTAACACCTTGCCACCAAGTAGCAGCTCCTTCCGTTAATAACATTGATAATCCTCTAATCGCATTTTGGTTCGTGATACCCACACAGTCTTTGTAGGTACTAATCGCATCAATAAATGCCTCAACATTGTCCTACCTTTAACCCGAAAAACGCGATGTACACTTTGTAAAATTACCCTGCAATTCTGACATTGTCGAAACTGATGAGGACGAACGGTTCTCCAAATCCTTGCGAATATTAACTTGCATGTCCTGCAATTGCGTGACCTGTGCTTGTACACCTGCCAGTAATTGTTGCAATTGTTGAGTGGACATTTGCACGACTTCAGGGACCGTATTCATATTTGCAGATTTTTCCACTACCTCTGGTAATCGTTCACTTCGACGATGTTTAAGCGACATTCACTATCGTTCGCACGCAATTAATTTGTTTTACGTACAATCAGCCTTATGATGTATCGCTCCATGTTAAAATAACATGAGAGAACAACACATAATTATAACATGCGTTATAACATAAAATGTAGAATCTCGTATGATGTATCAAACATAAAGCTTGGTCTGTTAAAGGCTCTGTTATGTTAACCTGCGTTTCATCTGTTAAAATAGAAAAAAGGTTTGGTACAAACTAAAACGAGACAGACTTACGGAGAAAACTAAAAGTGCAACAAGGAAGGCGAACGACCTGCACAAGTGCGCGCGCGCTACGCTTCAGATGACGGCAAACGTCAAAATCTGCCTGAATTGCGAATTTCTATTTTATCAGTGTTAATAGATAATGAAATGTTAATATTGCATCCTCGCATTACTAAAGATTTCGTTTTTCAGTCATTATTGTGAATGTGTCGCGCAGTTAAAATGAAAAAAGCATAATCAGGAAAAACTGGGCTTGAAAACCTGAAGTATCGAATAAATACTTCCTCTCGAAGTTCAAACGGATTACCTATTTGTATCTCTTAGGCCCAGTTTTACAATCATGGAATAAGGACGGAATAACTGTTCGCTTAATATCCTTTAACGTTCCTCCATATCTACGCCACACCTACGTCACGTTACTCTAAGAATAATGCTTATCCGACGATTGTAAAATCGAGCCTAATATGTGTACCTTTGAATATTTTCTCGAAATCTAAACGTAGATAGCCATTAAAACTCTGAGGCTATTCCTGAAAAGTATGGACCAGTAAATTATTGTTGCAAGCTAATTACAATTTTAATTATTGGTAAGGTCTTTTTCGTTGAGGAACACAATTTTACAGCAGAATTTTACAAAGAAAAGGAACTTGTAACTAATAATTTACAAGTCCATACTTTTGAGGAACAGGCCCCTGAAAAGCAGGGGAAGTTATCGTAATTGTTTTAACTAATCTTTACCTGATCTTTACCTTTCATTTAAGATTTCCAGTTGTTGCAATAAGTTTAGATGTAATAATTCACCCATAACTGGTTCCATTTAAGCTGTGATATCATCAATCAAATTAATTACTGCGAAATCCCTCAGTAGGACGCGTTTTAACATCCATGTTAATGGCATAACAGGACCTCCACACTAGAAATTATTTTAACATGGCCAAATAACATATTATGTTGTAATAACATAACATATAACATGATAAGAAGATACATATTTCCGATGTGTTAACATAACATGAAAAGGTCCATAACATGCATGTTAAGATAACATGGAGCGATACATCATAGGGATGATTATCTGTACATATAATTAAAAATGTCAACGGACGAGGAAACGTCAACTAATTGTGACGTTCACGTCAACTTATGAACGAGTTTTTCTCAAAAACAGATTGTGTTACGGGAAGAAAAGAAAACGTATTGCAAACGTCCTGATGATCTTCCAATTTTCTATCAATTTTTTGACCGTTAGACGCTTGTAACGACTGATGCTGAAGAAATCGCTTCCACTTCACTGTTGTGCACACAACGAGTTATATTTTTAGGCCCCACGTTGGGCGCCATTTTTAACGTTGGGATCTTTGTTTAGCCTAAAAATAATAATCTCGCGCTTTTTTCCAATCCTTTAATTAACTAAATAAATACATAACTATGTACACGTACTTTTTTCCTAATAGGTACTAGATCATTAAATAAAAAAACTTATTCTGATATCTGGTTATTCGAATTTCCAGTTATTCGGATATCTGAATATCCGTTATCCGAATAACCGTTTATCCGAATATCCGAAATTCCAAAAAACCGATAATATTCGAATATTCTGTTATCCGAATAACTGGATATTCGAATAACCGGTTATCTCAATAACTGGATATTCGAATAACCGATTACCCGGATAACCGGTTTTCGGTTTTCTTCAAAACCGCGAATATCCAAAACCGGTTAAACGTAGAACATACATAAGTGCTTTGAATTTTTTAAAATAGAACATAGGTCGAAAAGTACGTGGTAACCATGGATATAGTTAACATTAATTGTCATTAATTTTTCTTTCACACATTTGACACTTATTCAACGAATGAAAGGATACAAATCTACAACTGGTATCGAGCAGAATTCAGTTTAAGGCAATTAACAATTTTTATTACCGTTTGGATATGTTCTCAAACTTCCAGAAAACTGATTAATGATTTATTTTTAACTATTTCCGAAAAAGAGCTTCAGTGCTAGGCAAACAAGTACGAATGGTATCCATAGTAACGAAGCCCACATACATATTAAGCCTATTTGTTCGATTTTAAAAAACTCACCTTAAAACTTGTAGCAAGGATGCACTACGCTAAAAAATTCTCACTGTGTACAGATCAAATCCTTTTCTGTATCTTCCATCATCGATTCGATTATCTTTAAAAATGGCTACGAATTCATATTGACCGCTTTTCCAACAGAGAGAACAGATATCTTTAAATTTCTCAAAGTTCATATCCGTTCTCACGTGATCGTTGTAAAGGTGTTTTAAGTTTAAATCATCTTGTTTGAAAAGTATGAGAGAATTAGCGTCGTCTCTTATTAAATGTTTAGGTATTTTCGCATACGTTTGAGACAGGTAAAACAAGTCGATGTAATTATGTCTACCCATACTAAAATATTCACGAATTATGTCTTGATTGTTATACGCAACATCATCGAAAATAAAAATAGAATTAGGTTTCGCCTCCGAAGGTGAAAGTATGTTTTCACTGGCACTGTACGCAAAATAACCTATGCCTATGATCGGTTTCAGTAGCTCTTCCAAATAAATATACTTCGATTGATTTAGAGATTTCGAGTGCACGTAAATGTTTTCAAACGATAAACAATTTTTATGCTCAATCAGATTAATGATAAGGTTTGTTTTTCCACAGTTCGAGCCTTGTTCGAGGGTCCTACGATGATACATCTCAAGGTCGAAGGAAATAATACACCATGTCTTTTAAAACGTTCATTTTCAAAATTATTATTCTCGATGTTAAACGTTGTTGTTTGTTTAACTAATTTCATGCTCCTGAAGTGTTACGATTTGAAATGTTGTGAAATAGTCTCAACGTGTGAATTTATATTCAATTAGAGAATTGTCGTTTAATAAATCACATGGTTTTTTTATTAGAATGAAGTGCTATATAAGAGACGGATTACACAAGTCTACACGAATTTTGTGCCTGGGATTCAAGTATGTGATTATTACAGCTTCAATGATACTAAAACAAGAAAAAAAAATTTTTTTTTAAAAAAAGTTGCTTTTGGAGTTAGGGGTATGATATTACAAATTTTTAAAAATCTATAGCTTCAGTTGTTTAGATAATAAAAAAAAATAAAACAAATGTTACTGAATAACATTTTAAGCAATTTTAATTATTAAAAATTAATTAACAAAACAAAAAATAAGTTAAAAATGAACACACTTTTCTTATTATGTTCATGGAAACTTTCTCTAATTAAACCGCAAATATAGTCGCCCATCATATTGGCCTTGATAACGACGTTCAAAGTTTAGAATATCTTGATGGAAACGTGCTCCTTGTTCCTCTGAATATGCCCCCATGTTGTTTTAAATCTATTTGTAATTCAAATTTGTCAATTCAATTTCAGATTGCATCGATTGGAATTCAGATTTATCAATTTAATTTCAGAATACGCCAAATGTAGTTAATTGTAGACGATGCTTTCTGAATTTACAATTGATGTTTTCTGAAAAATGACTAATTTGAATTACAAATAACGAATTCTGAAATTAAATTTAATTTCAAATGACACATTCTGAAATTAAATTGATAATTCTGAATCATGTACATTTGAAAATTTCTGAAATAAATTTGATCTTTTCTGAATTGCAATTGGAAAAGGTGTAGTTTAGAGGCAAAACTATGGAATCGGTAATATCTTTCTCAAGACTACAAAAGCAAAGTTTGTAGGGAATGAATATTTTTTTTATTGTTTTTATACGTGATAATTAAAAAAATTATGAACCAAACCCAGGCACAAAAAAATATTTTTTTTGTCGACCTGTGTTATTAAATACAGCCATCAATAAGTTACCTTTCGAACTACACATACCTACCTACAGATTTTGCGGGCCCGGAACCAAACTTCAAAAACGATTGGCACGCGGTGACGTCGGTATAAACGGTTTGGATGAGGCTTGCAGGGAGCACGATATACCATATTCTCAAGAAAAAGATTTAACGCGTAGACATGTGGCGGATAATAAATTATATAAGAGTGCAATGGAAAGATTTCGATCCAAAGACGCTTCGTTCGGCGAGAAAGTAGCAGGTTAGGAGTTGCAGGCGCTATGAAAGCTAAAGTAAAATTGGGTATGGGAATCGGAAAGATAAATTACAGAAAAATTATTAAGGAGTGTGTAAAAAAATTAGAAAAAACAAAAAAAGTTACGGTATCTTCAGTTGAAAACATCGAACATTGTATAAAAGTTTTAAAGCAAAACAAACCAGTACAGAAGAAGAAGAAGAAGAAGACGACAACGACAACGCGACAAAGACGTAGTTTAAAGAACAAAAATAAAATTAACGTTAAAGAACGAATAGATCATAAAATGGACATAGACATTGCAGATGATTATCCAATGAAACCAAACAGAGCTGGAAAGAGAAAATTAGAAACAGATGATTTTAATTGTAAAAAAATGAAACTAAACAGAGGTGAAAAGAGAAACTTAGAAATAAATGACTTTATTAATCGTAAAAAAATGAAACCTAACAGAGGGGAAAAATGAAAGTTGAAAATAAATGTTGTGTGAAAATACAAATTTGCTTAATCAGTGTGCAGGGATATCTAACAAAACGTTGTTCGACAAAACGAATTGCTTTGTATAAAAACGTTTTCTGCATAATCAGTGTGCGCATACCAGCAGGCACCATCCAACAGGTTACAACAAGATGCAGCGTGTTGGGAGTACAAACATAAATTTTTGTTTGACATTCGTTCAGCAGACTGTTTTGACTAAAGTCGTTTTGCATCATCAATGTGCATTAAACCCAAACAAAGCTTTATGCAACAAAATGAAACAGTTTTGGTGCGTCCAAGGTGTTTTGGTGCATCCAGCATTTTGCAAGATAAAACAAAATGTTTTTCAGTTCCACAAAACGTATTGCCTGAAGATGTTTTTGCTTGATCAGTCTGCGCCCGGCCTTAAGTGCATTGGGTGCTCTGACCGGAGGAGCTACCAGCATAGCGAAAGCCGTAAACGAAGCGAGAACATGAACGCATGTCTTTTCTTAAAGTAATTAATTGATCAGAATGACATTTCTATTTAATCAATCGGCACATATCAAAACGCTATAGACTAAAAAACCGTGTATATTAACGAATAATTCTAATGTTAAAGCATATTCATAATAATTGTTGAAAATCGTGCCCATTTTGCTGACGGCAAAGATTTGCACGTCGACGTCGCTTCATATTGTCGAATTGTAATTCTAATGTGACACATACAAATTATAAACGTCATTCAGTTTTCTGAGAAAAGACGTGCCTACTGGGGTCAGGGGACTTTATGATAACATGTTACTTGAAACCGTACAAAACTGGACTTGGACTTTTTCTACAAAAAAAAACTACGAATTTTAAAAAATCAACCAATGACTAACATTGATTTAGAAAAATACGCGAAAATTATGAAAGATCCACATTTCCGAGGTGTCTTTATGAGAAACGAGTTACCTAAAAAAAATTAGAAAAACTGAAAGAGGAATTATTAATTTGGACAGTGCGACCGGTCCCGGAACTCATTGGACGGCCTACAAGAAAACCGGATCTCAAGTGATTTATTTAGATAGTTTCGGAAATTTGAAACCGGCTCGAGAAATCATAACGTATTTTAATTCGAAAGAGCCCTGTAAATTATTTATAATCATCATCCTTATCATACTTATAACAGTTCCAATTGTGGACAATTATGTTTATCTTTTCTTTCTAAATAAATTCTAAGTAAATGATGTTTAGTCTTTCATTCGCTTGATAACCCCCGACCTAGTGAAATGTCGTCATACACGTTCACGTTATCAGGCAAAGAATCTGTGTTGAGTGCACAAATATATCCGCCAATTATACTAGATAATGAGAGTCATACGTTCTAGGACTGATTGATTTTTATTGAATGCACTTCCTAACATCGATGAAAAGGCCAATAAATTTTATATAGTAAGTACACAAGTACACCATAGAAATTCCCTCGGGTGCATATGAAGTTAAAGACATCGAGAATTACGTAAAATCACAATTGATTGAAATTAATTCAGAAAGAAAACGAATTGGTAGTAATAAGACAATAGTCACCGCTACAAATAATACGACCGGAGACATTTTAACTAAGTACAGTAAATAAAAATCTACTTAATGATGATGATGATGAAATAGTAAAAGCAATCACCAATCATAATACATTAAAATGTGAAATAAAGAGCAACAAAATGATACATTTGAAAAACCGAATTCGATTGCACCGCTATTAGGATTCGATAGAAAAAAGCTAAAAGCAAATAGAATATACAAATCTGATTTTGCTATTAATATTTCTAAAGTAAATGCCATTTGCTTTGAATGTAATTAGTTACTAATTCCTATAGTAACAACAATCAAGATCACGTGTTACACATATTTTTTCCTCAAGTGCCTCCCGGCTTTCGAATAGTGGAAAAAGTAAACAACGTCATTTATCTACCAATAAATACATCTATGAAATCGTCATTAAAATACTAGACCAAAGCAGGAATCTAGTCAATTTCCAAAACGAGATCAGAACGATAAGATTTCATTCAAAAGAGTTCAAATAAAAAAAATGGTGTTTCGATATAATACTTTTCCATGTAAAGGTATAAAAAGAAAATTAGCACAACAAGGATTCAGTTTAAAGAAGCAATCCAAAGAGTTAACACATGAAAATAAACAATTTTTAATATCATCAGGATTCCAATTATTGTAAGAAAAAAATAAGAAAAATGAGTTTCTAAATTTTTTCTAAATTTCTAAAGTTCTAAGTTTCTAAATTTAGTGTTTTCATTAAGTGTGAAAATGAGTTTCGGTGTGCTGAACATTGGTGAACACGTTTTAATAGATAATTCTATTATAAATTGTGAAATACACAGTCGTCCGCCGTAAGCAAATACCACGTTAAATAAATATGACGAAATATGATTCCCGATTCAAAGGCAGGACATCTACACATTACCAGCTCAAAGTTACCTGTACATCGAAGGTAAAATACTCGATCACGACGGTAAAGTGACCAACACGTTGAATTTTGTTAACAACGTGTGTTACAGTGTAGATTATTTCGCCGTGACAGATGTTCAAATTTAAATTCATGCAATGTTTTCCGAACGACTTTGTAAGCGGGCAGGCACCTACTGCCTCATTTCTAAGAAGGTGCCATCTTTACCCTAGGCCAATACCCTTCAGGTCAAGTGCGACCATAATATGAAAGGGAAAGTCGAACAGTACAAATTCAGTTCTCACAACGTTTAGATCACTTAAGCGATTCATCCGTTAATCAGTCTAATTATTTTAATTCTCTAATTAATGTTTACTTAAGGTGCAATATAGACTAGTTTACAACAGCTGAGTGTTGTGTCTTATTTCCATCCATCAAATAACAATAACAATATAAAATAAGGGCACGCTCAAACGTGTAGGAGCGCGCTAATACGAAACAACGGGTATTGCTTTCCTGTTCGACGAAATCAGACAAAAAAAATATCAGTCAATTTGATCATTGTAACTTAACAAACATAAAATTGTATTTAAATTCAGAATTCTGTCCTTATGACAATCTAAATTTAAATTTTGAAAAACACCAATTCGCAATTTTATACGAAACGTACGCTCAATTTCAACAATCCAAGGTACGCCCACACACCTCTTCACCTGAAAAAAAATACCACCTCTGCAACTTTAACGTCATTTCAAGAAAATTCCTTTGCGACCACCTCTGCTCATTATCGACGCGCGCAAGAAAAAAATTCTTCTGCGACCTCCTCCGGTAAAATTACGTCATTGTCGACACTTCTTCAGGTACAAGAACCAAAGGGGTGCACGAAGAACCACCCCTAAATCACCTCTTCAGCACCGAAGACAACCCTAAACTAGGGGATGACCTTCAATGGTGGTCACGTCGAATGGACAGGCCATCGAAGTGTCCCAGAACCCCGCCAGTATTACTACTCATTATTGTTACATTATTATTATTACAAGAAATGTTTAAAAATGGCTCCTTCCTGCTATACACACAAAAAATACCATAAAGTACTTCATTGGGGTAGTACGGCGAACGAAATGTTTTGGGTAAAACCCAAGCACTTGGGCGCTAAATTTCTACGAACGATTTCATGAAACGGTTTATCATTGAATGAGAATAATATATTCTTAAATAAGCGCAAACTACTAAATGTTTGATCAATCCTAAAATTCTTCAATTAACTACTAGAAAATTCGTATTAAACGGAGAATCGAAAATAAACGACTAATTATTATTTTTATTGATTTCCAACAACTACGATGTTTTAAATGTATTTTGCCGAATCAGCTGGGACGACATTAGAGAGGCAATAATAAACCAATAAGCGAATTGTATGAAAATGCGTAACAATCCATTCGAAATTTTTCGAAATTTATTCATTACACAGAAAAATTTACAAAGAAACTTTTCTTTCTTTTCCCGACGTCTACCCGCATACCAACAAATGTGCGTCCGAGCTTGATGTGCAGAAAAAGTTTTAACCTGTATATTCTATGTTTTACTCTTTTAACTAGAGCATTTGCTTGCTAGTATAAGGCAATCATTATCCATACCAAATTAAGGAAATGCTTTTAGATTTACCTTTTGCTAGAAGTACCTGTTTTTATTGTCAGTTTTCGAAAAAAATATTTTAATTTACTCACCCAATAATTTAAATTGTTCCACAGTTAGCATAATTGTACATCCGAAAAACATGTCACTTGAAACCATGAGTACAACCATAATTATCAACAGAAAGACTTGAATGAAATACGTGATCTCGTATAGCGGAGATATCCTCCATTCGTATGGAAACCACATAGGAATCGGTAACGTTCTAAAACTTTAGTTAAAATAAGTTATAACCTATTCGATGAAAATTCATACAACACATTTCTTCAAACACTTTTAAAATCGTTCTGTTAGCGATATTTCGCTCTATTGGAAAATCTTTTTGCAAGTTGGTTTAGATTTTTAAAACTTTCATTATGCTTTGACAGCACGCATGCCCGCCTTATATGGGATGAACGCCGGTGCCTAACGTAGGCGATTTAGACCCGGTTTTTCAATATCAAGTTAAATTGTAACTTTCGGTTTATTTCCATAGCAACAATTGTGTTCTTATGGCAATAAACTGAAGTTAACCTTGTTAAAGTTAACTTTAACAGTTAACTTGCCATTGAAAAACCGGGCCTTAATGGGACAATTCATTTCAATATGGCGGGAAATGTAAATAATAAGAGGAAAGAAGTTCGACGTTTTTTCAAAATTTAGGCACTAGTTTGACCTGAAAATGGATGTAAAATGTTCTACAAAGTATAAGCTACGACGTGATCTTTCTTAAACTGAAATGGAAGTGGAAATTACTTTAACATTAACAGAAAATATTATTTTAAGAAATAACCACAGCAATTTAGAAGAATTGGAATAGATCACGTTGAAGGCAAAAATATAAGTAGTATTAATCATTTTAGACTACATTCAGTAGTTTTTAAGAAAATGTCGATTTTCTGAAGAATTTATAGAAAATATAGTTTAAATTAATACCAACTGCAATGTTTTGTTGGTAAGGGAGATTTTGCTTAAAAATACGTGAAATGCATAGGTTCACTGAGATGAAGTAGATGGCTCTGAACCCAATTTATTGTCAGGAGGGGAATACAATTCGAAGTTCTGTGACTTCTGCGCCAATTAAATAATTACTTGACGTATGTATTTATTTAAAATGAAATAAATCATTATATTGTCGCGTAGAATAGGTAATTCGCCTCCACCATGTCGCGTAGAAAAATGAGATGGTAATTTATTTTAGTTAATTAACGAATTAAAATTACGAGAAATGTCTTTCGATTACTATTATTTTAAATTATAAATTACTCTAAGTCCTTTTTACTTTAAAACTTAATTAATCATTATAATTATTTTAAACATAATTCTTCCTTAACGAACTTATTTAACCTTTTACTTTAAACTAATACTCAATAACTCTAAGCTCATCCTTACTGCTTTAACTTCACTTATTTAAACTTATCGAATTTATTTAATCTTTAACTTAATTACTTGATTTTAATTAAATTCTACATTACTTCTAGGCGCTCGTGGAGAGCTCACTCGCTTGGCTTTGGTTTTCGCGCACCCGTTCACAATTTACTGTCAAATTAATTATCTTACTAAACTGCTAACTAACTACTTTTAATGCTCTTCACCAAAACCACTACTACTACTGCCCTCGATTCTACCTGCGGGTCGATCTCTTATACATTCCTATCTCTACGTCACAATTGCTTCCTTTGCTCTGGTGGCTGGGGGTTCGGTTCAAAGTACAAGTGCATCAGCATCAATTGATCCTTGCCAAATTTGTTTTTCTTAAAGCGTTCTAATTGCATTGATCTTAATTGGCACATGTAAACAAAGCAAAGCTTGCATTCATGCGAGTAAGTGTAACGCGACTTTGATCAACTTCAATGGTTGCTGATTCGGCATAATTTTGAAATGCACATGATTGCAATAATTACGAAATGAATTTAAATTTACTTATTTCCTCAGATAATGACATCGTGACAATATAACAATTGCAATAAATATTCTGTAGTATACAGTATAATTAGGTATATTACAGTTACAGATATTGTTAAATAATTATACAATATATAATAATTTCTGGAATGTTTTAGTATTTTACTCACCAAGCGAGCATTAATTTTTAGTCGTCGGTTCTGAATTATATCACAAATTCTTTGAAGCGGACACTGAATATGCGCGCTAACACTAACACAACGTTTCGCCGTCGTTCGACAGCTTCCAAGAATTTGTGATAATATTCCTGATATTGCTATCAACAATGTTACTGAAAGTTATGAACATGTTGGTAAATTTGTTTGTCCTCGTAAAATGAAACCAAAAGTCACGACGCTTTAAAATTATGAACGTCGAATGTATTCAAATCTTAAGCCTAGTCCACAATTGCCCGGGAACGAGAACGGGAACCGGAACGGGAACGTTAAAATAGTTAAATCATTTCATAATTGTACAAGTGTCCAGAATGCATCGGTAAATACGGTAACGCTAATAAAGCTCCGCAACGGGAATGCATCAACTTTCACGTTTCCGTTGCGGAGCTTTATTAGCGGTATCGTAATTACTGATGCATTGTGGATACTTGTACAATTATAATAAATAATTTAACCTTTTTAACGTTCCCGTTCCCGGGCAATTGTGGAATAGGCTTTACTATGTACTTAAAAGTGAATCCGGGATGTCGTAAATAGTTTTTTGCTTAAAAACCGAAAACAAAATGTCCACGATGAATTTTTCTGTAAAGGATATGTCATGAATTATGATTACTACTGCATTCTTCTATATGTTTAATACTGTTTTCCGTAGAGCATTCCAACTTGGAGCTTTGAAAAATGCGAATACTGAACTCAGATAAACAAGAGACTAACAAACTAGAGAGATACACACACTTTTGTGCAACGAAATAAATCGCACTGAACAAGTACAGTTTAAAGGGATGTCAAGTACAAAAATAATTTTCTCAGAATAAACTCCAAGGCAGAGTCAAATAAAAATTCAAAATTGGCACATAGTTCATAAACTATTCGGTCAATTTAAATTAACAAAGCAGTTTTGCAGAACTACTTAATACCTTTTGATTTAAGGATAATACATCTTCGCGAACAAATTATTTTCAAAATTTTTGTGCAAATCGGTTCTTTTCACTTATAAAAAAAATTGTCAAAAAATTTGGGAAAATGTAACTTTTTTTCGATAGTTTTCGCTCGGAAAAAGACCATAAAGGTACCACTTTTCTTACCAATCGAATAAAAAAAGATTCAATGTTATATCCCTGTAACTTTATGAGCAACTGCGACTGTGCAACATTTTCAACATTTAATTGAATTTTCTTTTTTTAATAAAATGTTAGCCATTTTCTTTAATTACTGTCTTATCTTTAAGATTTACAATTCTCTCGTGAAACTCTTGTGACTTTTACCTCACTTGTTACGCCAAATCGCTTGTGCAGTGTACTTTTCGTACCGTCACTGTTCATAAAGTAGCAGAGATAGTATAGTCCCGCGCACCTTAAATACACCTCCTGCAAACCTCACCCTTAAAATCTTGTAATGCAAGGCTCACGGAACTGTCAAATTGTAGCACTTAAGCTGCGCACGACTATACGTTGAATCTTTTTTTATTGGATGGGTTTTCGACAGTAAAATAAAAAAAAGAGGTGCCTTATGTTTTTTTTCCAGAGATATGAGCGGAAACGTACGGAAAAAGTTTGCAACTAAGACTTTCCGACCCTGAATATACAGGGTGTTCTTCAAGTTCGTACAAAAAAATTAATGGCGTATTTGGTAACAGATATTCTCACGAATGCACCAAAATTCGAACGAAAAAATCAACGGTGACCTTCACTCACAATAAGTGTTCGAAGTTCCTCCCTGCGCGAAACGTAAACATACCTGCTCACAGATTTATCGAAAAGCGTTGTTGAAAACTACGGCGCCGTATTGCATGAGGATTTTCTTCTGCACATACATGCATGTTGTGAAAATGAAACATACCATTCCTTGTAAACATTGACTCTGTTTCCGGAATAACCACCGACAAAATCGCATGGGACCCTTTTGGTCCCACTCATTTAGGTCACTAGAGTGACTCAAGTTGCCTATCCTCAGGGGATTGCGAAGTATTTTTGGATCGACTTCGCCACCTTGCATGGGTGAGGTTCTCACTTGCTCAAGGTCTTTATCGCGTAGTTTATTTATTTTGACTTGGACGCCTTTCTGCAGAAAGGAACCAACCCGCAAATTGACAAAATCTGAGTTCTTCGGGCTATGAATGTGTTAAGCATTTAAAATTCTACTGCAGAATAGATCGAAGTCCCAAAATAATGGTAAAAACATCTATTGGCCGCTGAACCATATGGATTGGCTCTAGTTTTACGTTGTGTAATCAGCTTCGATATAATGGACTGAGGACTGTATTTTTTGTTTGTTTGATTAAAAGAAAACTTCGTTGGTACGAGTACCTTTTTGACGAAAAATTCTATTGATATCGTTTTTCAATTGTTTTTGTTTACATATTTTTTTAAAAGGATGTATGATTTTTCGTATGAAATATAAATTGTGGTAACATAACTCCCCGCCTTGAACATTTTTTTTTTAAAGAAAGTGTTTAAATATTCTTAAATTGCAGATAAGTATGAACTGATTATAATAATAAAAATGAATTACTTTAACTACTCTTAACATGCACAGTTTCACTGTCACTATTTTCATTTTCAGGTACTGGAAGAGGACACAACTTCGCTACTGTTCTCTTGAAAATGCCCTTATGAGTCTTCACTGTAGCAACTCGAACTATGTTGTCGTCACCGGGATGAAGCTCTACTATTCGTCCAAGAAGCCATTGGGAAGGGGGTAAGTTATCCTGTTTGATTATTACCAAGCTTCCAATTTTCAACCCTGGATTTTTGATCTTCCATTTCTTTCTTTCTTGCAGATGACACAGATATTCTCGTGACCACCTTTTCCAAAAACTTTGTACTAATTGTTGCTGTAACTGGAAACGTGACAGCCTGTTTGTTGGTGTGTCCAGCAGTTGTAGTTCGGAAATAGCAGTCAATGGTTTACCAATTAAAAAATGAGCTGGAGTTAGTGGCTGCAGATCATTGACGTCCGATGACAAGGGGTATAATGGTCTAGAATTTAAAATTGCTTCTATCTGTGTTAAGATTGTGTAAAATTCTTCATATGTTAATTTTGTGTCATTTATTACTCTTGATAAATGCTGTTTTATATTTTTTATGTTTGATTCCCAAAGCCCTCCAAAATGAGGCGAGTTTGGGGGAATAAAATGCCAAGTTATATTTTGATTTGTACAATAATTTGTAATTTCTGCTTTAGAGTTTGAGAAAAATTCATGCAAGGCAGATAGTTTTTTAGCTGCTCCGATAAAATTTGTTGCATTATCTGAATATAAATGAGCTGGTTTGCCTCGACGTGATGCAAACCTTCTCAAAGCAGCAAGGAATGTTTCACTTGATAAATCTGTCACAAGTTCAAGATGTATAGCTTTAGTAGAAAAGCTCTTTGTAGTCTTTGAACCTCTACCTTTACGATCTTTTATGTTAAAAGGCCCTGCGTAATCAATTCCCGTGATATAAAATGGATTGTTAATTGTAACTCGTTCTTTTGGTAAATTTGCCATTATTTGATCAAAAGATTTTGGTTTAGATTTAAAACATCTGATGCAATCTCGAACTACTGACTTAGCTACACTCATTCCAGATGTAACCCAATAATGCTGCCTTACTGTAAATAATAACAATTGTGGACCTGCATGAAGTAATGTTATATGTGTATTTTCAAAAATTAATTTCGCTAAACGATGTTTCCCCGATAAAATTAAAGGATGTTTCTGAGCAAAGTTTAAGTAAGAATTTTTTAATCGACCACCAACTCTTAATAAACCTTTAAGATCAATGAATGGAGCAAGAGATAATAAATTGTGTTTGGTCTTTAAATTTTTATTATTTAGTAATAAATTAATTTCTTGAGAAAAACTCTCTTGCTGTGACAATTTTATTAATTGTTTCATACTGAGGTCTAATTCTGTAATAGTCAAGTATCCGTATTGTCGTTCAGATTTTTGTTTCTTAATATTTGAGGTGAACCGCAAAATATATGCCATTGTTCTCTTCAACCTGTTCAAACTAGAGAACCTTTCGAAAATCTGAAAATTATTTTCAACAGTAGTCGAGCAAACATTATTTACAGAATTTTTAATTAAAATTGAAAATGAAGATGATGGCCAATGATTATTGGGAAGAGATAACCATGAAGGGCCGTTCCACCAAAATTGAGACTTAAGTAAACTTTCAGGAGAAATTCCTCGTGAAGCAAGATCGGCAGGATTATCTTTTGTGTTTATGTATTTCCAATTGTTAATCTGTGTTAATTCTTGAATTTTAGAAATACGATTTTTTACAAAAATTGGCAATGAATGAGATGGAGTATTAATCCAATGTAATATTATTTGAGAATCTGACCACAGGTGACATGGGCATTCGATAGTGAATGATTTTTGAACCTTATTAATTAATTGACTCAACAATAAAGCACTACACAATTCTAATCTTGGTATAGTTAAACATTTTAGTGGAGCAACTCTTGTTTTTGCGCATAAAAGATTAATTGAAATATTTCCTTTCTGATTGATGCTGCGAATGTATACACATGCACCATATGCATTTTGTGATGCATCACAAAAACCATGTAATTCTAATTCTACAAAATTTTTACAAACGACATGTCTATCTAATTGTAACTGATTTAACTTTGTTAAATTAGTTCGGAATCTTAACCATGCAGTCTTTAAATCTTCTGGAATAGGATCATTCCAATCTAATTTAAGAAACCACAGTTTTTGAATAATTATTTTTAAGAAAATAGTGCATGGGCTTAACAAACCTAATGGATCAAAAATCCTGGCTACGTCAGACAAAATTGATCGCTTATTAATTGATAAAGAATTTTCAAAATTTTTGATTTGATAACCTAATGTATCGGATTTAATGTACCATTTTACTCCTAAAGTTTTTGAAAACTCATTATCTCCTAAATTTAAAACACTGACAGGTTCATTTTCATTTTGAAACTCCTGCAAAAAAAGCTTGCTATTAGAATTCCATTTTCTTAAATGAAAACATGCTGAATTTAGAATTGAATCAATTTCTTTACATGTATTGATTGCAACTGTTTCAGAATCAAAACCTGTTATTAGGTCATCAACATAAAAGTCATTTTGTATTATTGAAGATGCAAAACAAGATTTTGTCTGATATTCACGAGCCAATTGCATTAAGCATCTCATGGCTAAATATGGAGCAGATCTAGTGCCATAGGTAACTGTATTTAATGTGTAAATGGAAATCGGATCGTCTGAATTAAATCTCCAAACAATATTTTGAAGATGTCTGTCGTCAGGATGAATGATGACTTGCCTATACATTTTTTCTATATCTGCCGAATCTGCAAAAGGATGTTGTCTGAATTTTATGAGTATGGAAAATATTTCATTCTGAATGGGTGGCCCTGTAAATTGTAAGTCATTAACTGACCAACCTGAATCGGAATTCGCTAATCCATCAAAAACTACTCTTAATTTAGTAGTTAAACTTTCTTGTCTAATAACACCATGATGTGGCAAGAAATATGCTGTATTGGAATGAATTGAATTTACTTGAGACATGTGATTTAAATCTATGTATTCTTTCATGAATTGAGAATATTGAGCTTTTAGATTAGAATTATTTGAAAATTTACGTTCTAATTGTTGCAGACGTTTAATTGATAATGTTTTCGAATTACCTAAATTAGAGGCAGAATGTTTCAGTGGTATTCGAACAATGAATCGTCCTTGTTCATTTCTAGAGAATGTTTCTAAGAAATGTTTTTCGCAGTAAACGTCATCGGAAGACATAGAATGTTCGTTATTAATTTCCTCTACTTCCCAAAATGTCTGCAATTTAGAATCAAGATTACTGTCTGTTTTAGAAAAATTACAATGAAATTTTGAAATGGATTCTGAGATGATACCTGATATAATCCAACCGAATTTTGTATTTTGAAGAACTGGCATATTCTTACCCAATTGAATTCTTTGATTATGAAGAATATTCCAAAAAATACCTGCGCCAATGAGTACATCAATTTCACTAGGCTCGGTAAATTGAGGATCTGCCAATTGAATGTTGGTTGGAATATTCCATGAGCTGGTACTTATAGTGAATGAAGGCAAATTACCTGTCATTGTGGGCAAAACAAAACAAGAAAGACTAGTAGAAAATTCATAATTGAGTGAATGTATCACAATGTTACATTTCTTTTGAATGACGGATGAAACACCATTGATTCCTACAATGTTCATGTTTGTTGAATGTTCTTCGAGTCCTAACTTTTTGCAAAATTTTGAAGTAAGAAAATTTGACTGAGAGCCACAATCAAGCAAGGCTTTTGCAGTATGAATGTTTCCAGAAACATCTGGAACTAAAATTGATACAGTGGAAAGTAAAACGTGTTGATTAGGATAATGACTTGTGAAACTAACTTCTGATGAAATTGTTGTTGCATTTGGCTGAGTTGTCTTTGATGTGATTGGTTCATGTGTGTTTAATAATTCTGGATGGAGTAAAGTGTTATGTTTGGCTTTGCACTTTTTGCAAAATCCAGATCTGCAGGTTTTAGTTGTGTGGCCTGAACGTAAACAGTTATTACAAAGATTCAGTTGCTTTATTGTTTTTAATTTATCTGACAAATTTAATTTTAAGAATTTTTCACAATAATAAATTAAATGAGTCCCATTACATACAGAACATTTAACATTTGAGGATATTAGTGAAACTTGTTTGACATTATTATTTAACTGTCTATGTTCTTTTGTATTTTTATTGTAGTTAATTTCAAGTGTTTCTAGAAAATCAGCTCTTGAATTCAAAAAGCTTTTGAAATCAAAAAGTGTTGGGAAATTATTACCTGTTTTAACCTTTTCCCATTCCCGAACAGTAATTTTGTCAAGCTTTGACGTAATTAGAAAGATCAACAAAGTGTCCCAATGTTCTGTTGGTTGTTTTAGTTTTTGAAGAGCTCTTAAATGTTTAAAAATTGTATCAATTAAATTTCTTATTCCTATTGAGGATTCCTTTACAAGTGGATTTAATTCAAATAAAGATTTGATATGATTATTGATCAATAATCTAATGTTATCATACCTGTTGCAAAGTAATTCCCATGCGATTATATAATTCTCAGATGAGAATTCTAGAGACTGTATGACTTTTAGTGCGTCACCTTCTAGTGAAGCACGTAAATAATGGTACTTCTGAACATTATCAATTGATTTGTTTGAATTAATTAGTGATTCAAAAGTATCTTTGAATTCCAGCCAATTATCATATTTACCGTTAAATTTTGCAAGCTTAATTGTTGGAAGTTTGATGTTCTGGAAAATACCGTTTTGTTTTGAGGAATCTGATGTGCCAGTGACATTGTCAATTTGAATTTGGCTGACAGATGTGTGGACTTGTTTTAAAATAACTTTTGCGTCTGTTATTGCGGATGAATGCTTCTCCGTGAAATCTTCTCTTTCTAAATATTGTCTTTCTAAGTCATCTTCATCGCAAATGTATTCTATTTTACTCTGAATTTCATCAAATTCCTCAAACAATGATGCAAACTTATTACTACGATCTTGTAATTCAATGATTATTTTTTCTTCTAATACTTGATCATTTGCATATACATCTTGAACTGTGCGCAAATATTTTATAAAATTTGTCAGTTTATATTTTATAGTACCTCGTTTACGCACGAGTTTTTCAACAGTTGTGACGTCTTGCATGATCTTTCAAACTCAGAAACGTACTAATTGAATTATTGTAACTTAGTTACAAGTGAAATTGTATTAATGTCTAAAAATATTTGTCAAAATATTTTCTTTTGCAAAATGAATATAAAAATATGAGTGTGTTTATAAATGAATACAACCTTAACACAGATAGCAGAGTATAAATTCTAAACCTTATCTGAATTCCTGAGTTGATGTGTGGTGGGTGCTTCTTCTCCTTGCTGATGCGCCTAGTTCATGCTCGATCCGGCTCGATCGGACCAAATAGTTTTACGTTGTGTAATCAGCTTCGATATAATGGACTGAGGACTGTATTTTTTGTTTGTTTGATTAAAAGAAAACTTCGTTGGTACGAGTACCTTTTTGACGAAAAATTCTATTGATATCGTTTTTCAATTGTTTTTGTTTACATATTTTTTTTAAAGGATGTATGATTTTTCGTATGAAATATAAATTGTGGTAACAGGCTCCTTTCTGCATGATGTCATATCAATGGCAGGGTATAAGAAAATACTCAGTAGGGACACTTAAACCTCAGTGTCTAAAACTACACAAGTATACAATAGGTCTCAAATTGTTTAGGAATTTTAGAATTGTTCAAAACTTAGATCACTGTTTTCTCAATTTGAGCATAACGTGGTTGATTCCTGTCTGCAGAAAGTCATCCACTTATCGTAATGGCCACTTATCGTGAGAAAAACCAGCATTTTGGCTAAAGTTTGTCGCTTGGGTGTCTTATCGCCTAGGACTGTTTATACTAACAATTAAAACGTGAAATTCTTCCGTGAATAATCCTGAAGTAATTTTATTTAAATTTAAAAAAATTGAATTTCAATTTTCGGCTGTTTACAAAGACGTTGCGACGTTGAGTTTAGTTGAACACATACAGTGTCTTTAAAATATTGTGGCAAGCAAATACGTATCCACACACAGAGAAAACAATTCATAAAAATTAATTATTCAGAAATTGCCCATTTTAGGCATAAATTAGGCAACAAAAAATTTTGTAGGCGCTTAAGCTATAAAACTATACTCTGTTCACGTTAAGAATGTAGCGTTGGAAAGGATAGGACAAAATTTTCCGGCTTGTGATTGGTTAAAATTCGAGGCAAGTTTACAATGGTTAAAGTTGACATTCCCGCGCTTGTTCCGGAGAATTAATTTTATGTTGGATAAAATGTAATATCCTTTGAAATAAAACTTCCTGAATCACGGTCTGAATGTTTGACTCACAATTTTTAACACTGAGGAAGAACCTGGCCAGGTTCGAAAACGTTATGTTAAACAATTAATAATAAAAAACATTCAGACCGTGATTCAGGAAGTTTTATTTCAAAGAATATAGTACCGGTCAAGAAAACACTTTATTCTCAAAATGTAATATCAGTATATCACTAGAATTGTGAAATGTCAATTTCGTGTATGTCGTTTGGATTCGTTATTTGTTTGTGTGGTTCGTGTGTTTATTGTTATTTGAGATCGTTTTAAAAAATTGTTCTTTTTAGAGCTTTACAGCTACTGTTGTAACTAACAGGTAAATATTTTATCAATAATGTTTATTTTCATGATAATTTATTATGATACATTACAGTACTAATATGGAGGTTAGAGAGGAAGCTGGCCCATCGAAAAACCCTCAGGGGAAGCATGTACGACGTGACCAAAGAGTTATGGCTTATAATGCATTTGTTCAATACCACCGTGATAATTCCAAGTCAGCATTAGTAAAATTGGCTTCAAGATTGGTTGGAATTGGAGAGGTAACGATGTGGGCCATCGTAAAAGAAAAGGAAACCACGGGAATTCTACGATCTCCTAGCAAGAAGCGAAACCGTGACACAATTTTCAATAAACTTGATGAGGCTCAGGAAAATTCTATTAGAAGACATGTGCATTCTTTCTATCTTAAGAATGAATTATGTGTATTTTGTTATTCTCATTTTTGTTACTCATGTTACATGTTACATTTAATTCACAAATAAATTAACAGCTTCATTTGTGTATTTATGCAACAAATTAAATTCACGTTTAGTTATTTTTCTATATATAAAAATTTTGAATTTCCCGCTTTTTCCTTATTGCTCCTGTGTGATACGTACGGCGACATCAGCGCCCACTACTACATTCTTAACGTGAATAGAGTATAGGCAAATACTCAAAATAGTGTAAAAATAGGCACTTACGCACGAAAAAATATACATCTTATTATAATTAAAAATGTTTAAAACTTAATTGCCTATGTTTTTTGTCAAATATCCGGGCTTTACACATTAGTCAGAATTTGGAAATTCATCATACTGCAGCTTCTCGTGTACTAAAGAGACAATTACGAAAGTTTAAATCGTTTAAATACCACAAACAACGAACAATCTTCGAAGAGGACAATTTTCAAAGAATGATATCTTCTATAACTATCTAGGAAATAAGCAATAACGTTAGAAATCTTTTGCAGTGAATATTCTTTAGTGATAAGGTACACATGGAACCCCAAAATTTAGTACAGTGCACGCCAAAAAGTCGGAATCAGATGGGAAAAAAATTATTTCTGATTTTTCGAAAAAACTTTTTACAGCAATAATTTGTGCTTGTCTGAAAACCTATTTAGCCCCTATTAGAATACCGAGTGATTTTTACTTAGTTAGAAAGTAGCATTTTTCGAAATTGCCAAAATCCTAAAATTGTTATTTCTTGGAAATTAATCAAGATTTCAACCAGATTTTTTTACTGTGTATTAGTTTTAGCTTACTAAACAATCTCAAGGCCAGAAAATAACGTTTTTTTTGTTTAACTTCCGCAAAAATTGAATTTTTCAAATTTTTGAACTTTTCACAAAATTTGACATACCAAAACTTATGTAATTTTAAATTTCAAATAATTTTGGATGAAAACCTCAAAAATTTGTAATTGGAAAAAAATAGAGAAAGGTATTTATTGCTTTAGCGAAAAGTAATATTTGTACATAATCGCAACGTTTTTGATGCAATACGTTTTTGAGGAGAAATATTTTTTTATATATTATTAGTTAGTCTATAATATCATTATTTTGAAATACTTACTTAATAAAGTGAAATCCATAAATTTTAACTATTAAAAATTCGTTTACACTTGCCCTGGTTTACCCTAATTGACAGAATTTCCATGAAAATGTAGAGACGTTAAAAAAACAATAATTGCCGAATGCGACGGAGTATCTCAGTTCAATTGGCAAACATGAAGCAGGAATGTATCAATAAGGAAATTATTTAGTTGCATATGGAGACCATTTGAACACATTATTTAAAAATGTTAATTTGATGTTTTTTTTGTGTTATCATAGTCATGGCTAACTGCTAATAAAATGTCAATTTTCCTAAAAACTTTTATTTTAGAATTCCGAACAATTTTTTCCTTTACCGTTTTGCTCTAAAATTCACAGGAGAGCCAATATTTGCAAGTATTTAATTTTACATGCTATTTCCCTAAGTCTGAAAAACTAATCAAAACATTGTATATCATACACTTAGTTCACTCAAATAGCTAACGCCAACTTATGCTTGTTCTTACCACTTACTTTGTTCCTGGTTTGCCAACAGCAAGTGGTACCAGAGTGAATACCAACACAAGTGAAATTGCAAGTATCAACCAGACTAATGTTATTACATTAGAAATACGCAAACATTTCGCCATGGACTTTTCATTTAACCCCGTCTGTGTTTCGTATTTGAACAAAGAATTCAGTTTCTGAACTAAACTTTTGCTCTTGTCTTCATACAGGTAATAATAAGTGCTTCTTTGTATAACACAGAAAGTAACACCTAAAAAATATTATTGAAATAGTTTCTTGTCCGATGAAAATCTATGTAATATAATATTTAGGATATACTTCTTAAGAGTTCAAATGACGTACTTATTGATTTTTTAATAAAAAATGAAGTACAAATTAATTGTGTAATTAATATTTGGAAGTGGCTAAACGTCCGCCGGCGGAACCATGCATTCATTGTATTTCGAAATTCCCGCGTCCGGCGGATCAAAATAACCTTAGCCCACAAGTCTGCCGAAAGTTCGATTGATTTGCGCAAGAACGGCGGAACATTACTCTAAAAACTGATAATACCGCCGAACGGTATTGAAGAGAATGCTTAATCCGCCGTTCTGATGTTGTGATGTTAAAGAAATTCACTATTTTAACAGTTTTATTTACAAGTTTCGAAGTTAACATACATTATGTTAAAAGTGGCCGGCCACTTTTAACATGATGGTCATGATGTGTGTTAACTTCGAAACTTGTAAATAAATCAGTTGAATTTTCGGCGGAATTGTGGGCTAAGATTATATACATCAGCCGGACGGCGAAATTTCGAAATGCAATGCATGGTTCCGCCGGCGTACGTTTAGCCACGTTGTTAATATTTTTAATAGAAAAGAAAATTAGATTAATTTTCGCGTATTGTATAACTAGAATTTACCTATGAATCCATAATTTAAAGCTGTTAATTGAAATTCTGTTGCGCCCTTATTTTTTATATCCATGCTCAAGGAAATAAGTAGAAAAGTTAAGTAAGAATTATAAAAAACCCTCAAAGCATAGTGGAGCAACTTCCACACAAATTTTCTAGAACTTTCAATTTTATATTGCCTTCCGATTTGGAGCAGCAGTATATTATAATGCAAGTAATTTATCAAAGTCATGTTTGCAACAACAGGTTCATTTGCAAAATAGAAAACTAATATGTACGTTTGGAAGGTTTTCAGGCGATTTGCAACAAATATATCGAAGAGGGTTTATATAATTAATGCTAATTACTTAATTACCTTCATCACAAAGGCTTATAATTAGATAATTACTACTAAGAGTCTTTAAGAAATATCTATTAAAAATTTAACGTAAATGTAGATCTTTGATGTCAAATATGGTGAAATAAATAAATTGAAAAATAACATTTGTTATCGAATAAAAACGCGGAAAATTTAAGTGTTTGTTGTCTTGTATTGATTTGTATTAAATTAATTTAATGTTCGACTAGACTATTATAACAAAATAATGGATCAGTTTTAAGTAAGACTGGGACTTTTGTCAGATTTGCTATTCGAATATTCAATTGAAAATTTATTCGAATATTCTAATAATTCGAATAATTCGAATAATTCGAATAATTCGAATAATTCAAATAATTCGAATAATTCGAATAATTCAAATAATTCGAATAATTCGAATAATTCGAATAATTCGAATAATTCGAATAATTCGAATAATTCGAATAATTCGAATAATTCGAATAATTCGAATAATTCGAATAATTCGAATAATTCGAATAATTCGAATAATTCGAATAATTCAAATAATTCGAATAATTCAAATAATTCCAATAATTCGAATAATTGAAATAATTCGAATAATTCGAATAATTCGAATAATTCGAATAATTCGAATAATTCGAATAATTCGAATAATTCGAATTCGAATAATTCGAATAATTCGAATTCGAATAATTCGAATAATTCGAATTCGAATAAAACGAATAATTTGAATACTTGAATAATTCAAATAAATCGAATAATCGAATAATTCGATTATTTAAATAAGCATTCGAATAATGAAATCGAAATTGCACCGTACGGTCAAAATTTACACTGTACTTTGTCACTTTCACTTTAAAGTATTTCCAAACATAACTTCTGGGCAATGTTTTGGGAATAAATAATATGAAAAATACTACGAGTATAACGCGTAACAGCCGATCAAAATAGATAAACTTCGGAAAAAAAGGGGTCTACATTATTGTGTCAAAGTTTGCCGGGATACCTTCTTCTGAGTGGCACAATACGAATTTATTAATTTTTTTTATTGATAGTGAAGACTACTAGGAAAGTAGTTACAAAACACATTCGAACAATCGAATTATTAAATTTGACATTCGAATTCAGGTCAGGTGAGTTAAGTTAGTATTCGAATGTTAGAATTTTTCTATTCATTGAATAATTTGAAAACTTGAATAAATATATGCATAAATATTGAACATAGATATTAATATACAGGGTGTTTCAAAAGTAATGGTAAAAAACTCAGGGATGAGGAGTATGAATGAAGAGAAACAAAAAAGTTCCAGTAAACATGGTTTCGGAAATTAACCGTTTACGAAATAATGTCATTTTTTGCTGGTTATGGCACGCTGTATATTAACTTACTAATTAGAAAAACAGTGGAAATTTTATTTAATTTATCATTCATGAGGCATCAGAAATTCATTTCCTTCTACGTGTAAGACGATATGGTGAACGGTGGATAGGTAGAGGAGGACCTGTACCGTGGCCTCCTAGATCACCGGATTTAAATCCTTTGGATTTTTGTGCAATAGGGTTATGCAAGAAACCTAGTTTACAATACAGCTGACATTGCCACACCTGAAGAATTGCAGCATCGGATTGTACATGCCTTCCAACAAATTAAGAATGATCCAGGATTGCTAGAGCGCATTCGCGGGTCTTTGCGGAGAAGACTAGATAGATGCATTCAGCATTCAAGTGCATGGTCAGGATTTTGAACACCTATTGTAAATTCTTCAGTTAACATGCTCATACTTTACTGTACGTTGTTTAGCCAAAATTATGAATTTCTGATGTCTCATGAATGATAAATGAAATAAAATTTTCACTGTTTAGCACTGTGTTTAGCACACAAATGAAAAATGAACTGTAACAATCCCACCCTTACTAAGATGGAAATTTTGCCCACAGGTAAAATTTCTGAGGTCCAAACTATAAGTTAGCCAAAACGAAGCGGCACGAAGACGAACGACAGGGCTCGAAACTAAGCCAAACAACATAATCGAAACACGGACGAAATCAGGCCCTCGACCTGGTGTCAAAACGAAACATATTCACGGACGGAATTGATACTACGCGAAAACTTTTGGTCGGAGACCACGAAAGAAAGATTCAAGCCAAAAGTTGTGAACCCCGGCCGCACCCAATCGATGCATTGGTCAGACTGATACGCAAAGTTCAAAGAGAAAAGAAAGGGTCAAGATGGGTCCGCATGTCAACAAGCGTCAACATCGTCTGACCAGGAAATCACCACGCATCTCGACGAGAACACAAGACGGAAGATAACTATACCAGTCCGACCAACACAACGACCAATCACGACCTCAATCCCGCAACTTTCGCTGAAACGTTAAACTAATATTCATTGATCACGAAAGAGTTTCCCAGACAAAAGGTAAAATTTTGACGGTTAACAAGGATGCTGGGACATCCTGGAAAAAACTGACATCACCGAGAAATTTTCTTGGATTAAGCAACGAAGCAAAAATATAAAAAGATAAACCCATTCGGCCAGTACTTGGCCCAAACCAAGACCAACCGCGCGCGTGTCACAGACGTTGAGAAGTGGACGAACCCTAAGGTTGTAACGACCAAGTCTGAACCGAATTTCCAAAATAAACCAAAAATCTCCAACAAAATAAACTATTGCAAATGGTGGACTACATCAAAGAATACGGAACGTTATGAATGGAGTGAGAAAATCATAAATAGCAAAGTGAAGATCCAAACAACCTCGGTCCATCGAAAGTCTTTTCCGAAAAAAGAAGAACGATAAAAGAGAAAAGCGCGAAGTTAAACGAAATTTGCTATAAAATCAAGTAAAATCCACTGATTAGGCCGAACGACGAAACGATGAGGTAATAAAATACCTAAAGTCAAATCCTACACCCAGAACAAAGCAAAATGGCGGGGATAAAATTAATGAAACGTTAAAGACTCTAAATTCTGGGGTCCCCTAGTCACGAGGAGTTGTCGGCTCCTGCTAAGCAGCAAAATAATGTCTTCAAAGAAGACCCAACGACGACGGATTCCCAACCGGAATCCTGCCGAATAAGCGCGATACGAAGCCATGGCCAACCCAAAGGCGGCACAGCCTAACACGAGGATACCGGAAGGAAATAACATCGTTCCACCAAACGACAGTTAAACAAAACTCCTCAAGATGAGAAAACTCTCATCCAAATATTTTGGCTCTTCATGACGGTGAGTAGCGCGGGGAAATTCCCAGGACACTATTCCTACCGTACTCAAGAGAAAAGAGGGCTTTCGTGCCTTCACGAGATCCAACACTTCAGGTTCTCCCACAGTTCCCTAGAAATAGAAAAGTGCCCAGCGAAAACCACTTTGCACCGCCCACGGTCACTACTTCAGCCGGGTTAGTATAAATTACGACCGGGTAAAGAAGAAGTTTTCTGGAGAACAAAAATGAACCACCCCCTCGAATGTTGCGTCCTGACGTAGAGACGGCTTAAAAGGGGAAGAGAATCGACGTTTTCCAGACTAAAGCTTCTATAGTGACGAATGTCACACTCAACAACGCAAGACACGTCCGGTAGATATAAAAATAATAAAAAAAAAATGTCGAATCCGAATAACAGACATTCCAAACGGAACAGAGTTTCAACCCAATATCCGAAAGTAGAGACTAAAGAAATAGGGAAGAAAAGTCGAGAAAGACAGAGGACAGGAAAGATATAAAGATTTCCTCACGGAACACACCATACTACAGACATGACTTCCACGAGCGTATCCCATACACGTATCCGATACAGCGTATCCGATACATCAGAGAGAGAGGACAAGCCATACCTTCACGGGATCCAGTACGCTTGGCATTCCCACACGCTCTGACGGATGCCGGAGAATATCTCAAAGCCGTCAAGGCCGAGCTGATCAATCCGAAAAGGAGACAGAGTTAGAGTAGAAGAAAGGGTGAAGCAAGAAGAGAAGAAAATTCTTGGGCAGATAGGCGTGATCCAAGTCACAATCACGAAGCCTGTCAGACATCGCTCATACGCAAATTCACAGAGAGAGAGAGGGCAAGGAGAATCTTCACGGGATCCAACTCCCTTGTAACTCCCACAAACTCAGTAAATCGCAAGGCGGCATCTCGCAGTCAACGGGACTGATCGATAGGACACCTATCGCACGCGAACATCCGAAGACGTTCGATTCCACAGATGGTGTGAGGAATATACCGAATCTTTTAGGAGCCTTTTAC
Source organism: Dorcus parallelipipedus (assembly GCA_958336345.1). Taxonomy (NCBI): domain Eukaryota; kingdom Metazoa; phylum Arthropoda; class Insecta; order Coleoptera; family Lucanidae; genus Dorcus; species Dorcus parallelipipedus. Next base: position 1,426,063 of record OY284482.1, read on the forward strand.
TCCACGCAGAAGGTACGTCGGAAGAATTCTAAGAGGCCACAATCCGCAGGCCGATAATATTAATTTTCCACAGGTGTTAAACGAAAAGAACTGTATCTTTTAGGAGCCTTCTACTCCACGCAGAATTTTACGTCTGGAGTATTCTAAAAGACCCATCCCGCAGGCCGAAATAAGAATAAAACAAACTCTACTCATCAGGGGGATCGGGTTTAAGATGTTCACTATTCAAAGTGCCAGGAAGTATGTTACCATCAAAATCCTTAAGTTCGTAAGTGTCCGCAGACGTACGTCGACTAATGAGGAAAGGCCCAACAAATTTATTGGCCAACTTGGCCGCGAAATGCTTTGAAGCATCGGACAACACGAAATTCTTACGCCACACCCGTTGATCGGGTTGGTAAACAACCTTTCGCCTACGAAGATCATATCGGCCTTTAGCTTTTTCGTAAGCCTTTTGCAACCTTTCCTGTACGTTTTCGTAGAGAACTGCGAACTTTCCGGTACGAGATTGTAGGTCCTTAGGATCCTGAGGAACAACTTCTAAGGACTCATCTTTCATAGGGTCATTGTCAGGGGTTAGACTACCTTTCAAGCACATTTCATGACCAAAGTTGAGGAAATATGGAGTCACACCAGTAACTTCGTGACGAGCAGTTCGTAAAGCACAAGCGACTTTGGGCAGGAATAAATCCCATTTGCGGTGGTCTTCCGCCACATAAGCAGTCAACATGGACTTGATTACGCGATTCACGCGCTCGACAGGGTTCGCTTTTGGATGATAATACGAAGTGTACGCAGGGCGCACATGGTATGCCGTCAGAAGTTTTTGATATTCTTTAGACTTAAATTGGACTCCATTGTCTGAAATGGCAGTACGAGGTACTCCAAAGACCAAAAAGATATTTTCCTCAATGTGCTGGACGATCTTAGGAGCGGTAGCCTTTCGAAGAGGGAAACACAAAGTGAACTTACTGAAGCCATCAGTTGCCACAAGGATGTTCTGATACCCACGAGAAGATCTAGGTAGTGGTCCAACAAGATCGATGCTAATGACCTCCCAAGGTCGTGAAATTCGAGAGTGACCTCCCATTAGCCCTGCCGGAGCTTTCTGTTCTGGTTTGGTGCGAAGACACGTTTGACACCTATGAATATATTTCGCAACATCGGCGTGCATTTTGGGCCAATAATAACTTTGAGCGATCCTATTGTAAGTCTTGTAGACACCTAAGTGACCACTAGTCGGGGAATCATGACGTTCGTGAAGAATTTGTGATCGAGATTCCTTAGGGACAACAGGCTTCCAGCGAGGCTCATCCTCAGCTAGTCGATAATAGGTGTTTCGATGGAGTCGATAACAGGGACGGTTCGAGAAAGCATATCAGGTATGACATGTTCCTTTCCTTTGCGATGTATTACGCTGAAATCATATTGTTGCAGGCGTACAGCCCAACGACATAAACGACCAGAAGGGTTCTGCAGCTTATTCAACCAAAGAAGTGAAAGTCGACTAAACCTTTTCGGGATCTACATGAAGACCGTGGCGATCCACCACGTAACCTAAGTATTTCAATTCGCTAAGGCAGAAACTGCACTTGTCCTGATTCCATGGTCAAACCAGCCTCAGTCAGGCGTTTATGGACTTCAGATAATACTTCGAGATGTTTGTCGAAGGTTTGTGTGACAATAATGATGTCGTCCAGATAGACGAACACGTGAGGGTCAAGGTCAGCACCAATTACACGATCGATAAAACGTTGCCAAGAGGCTGGAGAGTTGTGCAGGCCGAAAGGCATTCGTCGGAATTGATACAATCCACGATTAGGTACAGTGAATGCTGTATATTGGCGTGATTCTTCGGCGACTGGGATCTGCCAATAAGCTGACTTAATGTCCAAAGATGACAGGTATTTAGCATCTTTTAATTTGTCAAGGGTGTTCGAGACATAAGGTAGTGGGTACGCGTCTTTAGTCGTGACCTGGTTTAACTTACGATAGTCCACACAAAAGCGAAAGCTTCCATCTTTTTTTGGCATGAGAAGTATGGGAGATGACCAAGCACTTTTGGATTTCTCCACGATGCCACGCTTCAACATGTCGTCTAGTTCTTTATCGACAACAGCTTGCCTTGCTGGCGAGATGGGGTAATAGCGTTGTTTTATCGGGGCGCTATCTGCGTGAATAGTGTGTTCGACGAGTTTAGTACAACCCAGTTCACCATGTGGAGAATTTACGAACAGCTGATTAGTTAGATTTTCCAGCTGGTCTTGCTGCGAATCAGTTAAATGTTGCCAAGAAATGCCCATTCACCGGAGCGCAAGTCAGGGACGATGCCCATCAACTTCCAAAAATCGGCTCCTAAGATTAGTGAATGAGGTAACTCAGGGACAACTAAAACATCGATGACCTTTACGCGATCTCGCAGTCTATAGAGGTGGCCACATTACCAGGACTAGAACAGGGTTGTCCATTCGCTACGGTACACGACGTTACATGTTTGGTGAAAGGTAAGTTTAAAGTTTGAAGGATTTCCCATCCCGAACTGCCAACGATTGTGCGAGATGCACCAGAGTCTAAAAGGCCAAGAAACGGGATGCCCAAAATTGACACGGTTAAATAAGGGCTGTCATCATTTTTAGCATGAGCCAAGACATAGTCAAGAACAGGTTGGACTGCCAAAGGATCAACCTGCTTTGAAATACTGAAGCAACGTACTAACCGATCATCTAGCGCGTTGTTCTGGAGTTTTTTTGAACACGCAGGGCACGTCTTGGTAGTGACGTTCGGACGACCGCACTGATAACAATGCCTTCGTAAGGGCTTGGAACAATCTCGAGATAAATGACCGACTTTCTGACAATTCCAACATTTAAAATTCTTATTAGGTTTGGGAGGATCCACCTTACATTCAGATACGGTAGGTGCACCGGCTTGTACGTACGCTAAGTCAGGTTCTAAGACCATGTTTTTACGTGGAGGCGGAACGTATGCCTCAACAGCTGATTTACGAGCTTCCAACTGTCGACCTAACCTTAACAAGTGTGCTACCGAAGTAACCTAGACCAATCCTAATTGTCTTTGATAAAACGGGGCAATATTGTTCAAAAGAATTTTGACCTGAACGCTTTCGCCAACCGGGACACTCAAACGATTAAATAAATTGATCATAACCGAAGTGTAAATTCCCATTGATTCGTCAGGGCCTTGAGTGCGTTTCTTAATTTCTTCGAACAATTTGTCATCGTAATTATAAGGTTGAAATTCCTCGCGAAGACGTTTAACGAGGTCAGTCCAATTATCGCAAAATTTTCTATTAGCCCTAAACCAAATTAACGCCTTATCTCGAAACAAATCGGATGCGGAAGCGAATAACGTGATTTCGGACACGTTCCTCGAAACGCAGAGTTCGTCAACACGTTCGAGAAAAGCATTAAGAGACAGGATCTTATTATTTCCATTATAAGTCAAACCCCACTTAGAAACGGGCACGGACTTAATCTCGTTCACGACCGCAGAGTGTGTAGCAGCCTTAACTACAAGAGGCGTGACTTTAAGTCGCGATGAGTTTGCTTTCGGCGATGACGGACTTGCCACAGGTGAAGATGTCGCACTAGGCGGCGAAATCGAGTCAGGGATTACGCAAGATACTGACAAAGGATTGTTCTGAAAGTGTTCGGCAATCGCAGTCAAATCAAGTAAAGGGGATGTTGTTACCCCAGTGACTTCCGGTTCTTTAGGTGCAAAATTGAGCGCGGTTTGCTCGAAGTCGAACGCAAGTTCGTCTAGCGTCCGTAAGATGGCAGCACGTTGTCGCGTCTCGTCGCTATTTGTCGGTTGGCTACGCTGAGCACGTCCAATGGCGTGAGCCAACTTAGCTGAAATTTTGTCGTGAGAGCACACAGCTGTCGAGCCGGGAAGCGACTCTATTAAACAGCGAATCTCGCTAATTTTCTCCTGAAGGGCTAACACGTCATTGTCAAAAGTCACGTTATATTTGGGTACAGGCAGGCGTAAATCTTTTTCTAATCGCATTTGCCGTCTTAAATTTGCAGGTTTTTGCGCAACTGTTCCGTCAATTTGAATACCTCTTATCAATAATTCATAATTTAATTCCTCAGAATTAAGACGATCCGGTAACAATTTATAATCCATGATTATGCGCAAAATATTCTAACAAAACGAATGTTCTGGACGTAATACTTTAAGAAAACAACAAAACGCAAAACAAAATCGGGCCACACGCGTTTGGGCGCCAAAACTTGCTACCTACCTGTGCAGATAGGCAGAAGTTTTAACACCGGAGCGGAATATTCCGGTGTTGCCAGCCAGCATCAGTGGGACGGGGGGTTCGAATCCAAATCGCGAAGGCCAAACCAAAATAGGCGCCACTTAATTTTTGAAAGGGGAAAATGTGAAAAATTAAGAAAACACGGTACGTCCAAAACACTATAGATTTATTACAGCAATTAGTCAGAGATGATCAATGGTAAATTCACAACATGAAAAACAAAAGGTTGTTATGACACAATTATTTTCTTTGTTTTTGTCGGATCCGAACTTCGCATTACTATACATTAAATTATCCTTAACCTAGTACAAACGACGACGTTCGTCGACGTATACTCTATTCAAACATCGTTAACTAACGGCTGCGAATACGCAAAATTACATGCACCAACGCGGTAGTTAAAAAAAAATTATAAGCTATCGTACAATAGTTTTCCTTAATTTTATTTTACTGTGAAAAGTCGAAAATAGACACAAATTATTGAACGAATGTAATCCATTAGGCTAACGTTATTAATAATTTGTCAATGTGGTTACTGATAAACCAATTATTGCAACATTAATTTATTACCACTTGTAAAAACTACATCTTCATACCATTGAAAAATGAGTGGAACTTGTTATAACACATAATGATTTTTGACTTCGGTTAATTCTATGCTTATTAATTTCAACTTCTAACCGGAAAATAATTAAATAGAACATGTTCATGTTATTCTAGCAATGTGCATTTCGTAGAAAAATGTTTGATTTTGTGACATTCTAGGGGTAATCATTGAAATTACATCACTTCTTTTTAATTATTTATTTTGAAATAATTTATTAGTACAACTTAATCGATGCAATGCCAACTGCGTGAAATACTTGCACATTTACGCGTTAACACCCCCATCGAACAACACTTAAATTCAATATGAATACACCGCACAATTCTCCCCTAAAAACAATGGAATACAACGGAAATATAATTAATAACAATTTTAATTTTCTGTTACAAAAACCAATTTAACATTTTTAAATTACATTTGAGGTGCAAATCTATCAGGAGGTTTAACATTCCTTTTTGGTCTACTTCGAACCTGATCACCTTCATCAGAACAATCCGAAGGTATTTCAACGATCTCCTCAACAACTTCTTCGATAACAAAATTAGAATCATTTGATTTAGAAGTGGTTGGTAATTGTCCCTGAACGTTTGATTTGAAAATTTGATTAGTGTGTCGTTTCCAATCACGATTTAGTTCAGGAACTGTTACAATAAATGTACAATTGCCAGTGACTCTCTTAATAATAGCAGATAGCCAACTAGGCTTATCTGGAGTACGATAATCTTTAACAATCACCTTCTCACCAATTTCAAATTTACTAGAACGCTCTCTCTCATGAAACAAAAATTTTTGTTTAGCCTGCTGCATTTTTACTTTTTCTTTAACCAACAAATTAGGTCTTAATAAATCAAATCTGGTACGCAAATTTCTACCAAACACAAGAATTGCTGGAAACACCCGTAGTTAAATGAGGAACATTTCTGTAATCAAAAAGAAAATTATTCAAAGCCGTTTGGATATCAGTATTCTTTGATTTTCCCAATGCTTTTTTAATCCATTTTTAACTGTTTTAACAGCGTTTTCAGCTGCACCATTCGACTGGGGATTGAAAGGAGCTGAAGTAATGTGACTGACATTAAGTCCTTTCAAAAAAAATTTTTGTACCATTTTCGTACTTACAAAACTTTTTGCATTATCACTGACTAAACTTTTAGGTACACCATAACGCACAAATGTTGCATGTAAAGCTTTAATTGTGAAACTAGATTAAATGTTTTTTATCATAAAAACTTCTAACCATTTTGAATGTGCATCTAAAATGATAAGAAAATAATTATCAAAAATCGGACCGCAACAATCAACATGGATTCTAGCGAAAATTTCTTCCGGCCATTCCCAGGTATGTAAGGCAGTTTTAGGCGGATTACTTTTAAACAAAGAACAATTCTTACATGATTGAACAAGATTCTCAATATCTTGATTTATATAAAAATAAGCTCGGGCTATCGATTTCATTTTCACCACACCTAAATGAGTCTTATGCAATTGAGCTAAAATGCTTCTTTTTAATTGTTCAGGAATCAAAATTCGATGATTCCACAATAGAACTCAGTTCTCAATAGTTAATTCATGTCGTAATGAAAAATAATGTTTTAACTTTGCATTTGTTTTCCACGATTCATTAACTGTTTCAACTGGCAAACGTGATAAAAAATCCGCTGAATTATGTTGTGACAGTACGCATTCTATTTTATACTGATAATTTGAAAGTATGATTACCCAACGTTTTAATCTATTAATCTATTTGCTGAAAATTGTGGGATTCCCTTCTTAGGATTAAAAATTGTTGCAAGGGGCTTGTTGTCCGTAACAAGAGTAAACTGTCTTCCAAACAAATATTGATTAAATTTGTATAACCCAAAAATTATTGATAACCCCTCCTTCCCTATCGGGCTGTAGTTTTTTTCTGCCTCAGATAGGGTGCGAGAGGCATAGGCAATGGGTTTTTCTTGTTTGTTAGGCATAATGTGAGATAACATTGCCCTCACACCGTAAGGACTAGCATCAGTTGTAAGTTTAATTTTATAATCAGGGTTGTAATGAGTCAATACCTCAGCTGACATTAATAATCTTTTAATTTTATTAAAAGCTTTATCACATTTTGGTGACCACACAAATTTAGATTCTTTGTTTAGCAAATTATACAATGGACCTAAAATTGTGGATAAATTTGGCACAAATTTAGCGTAATAAATAATTAATCAAACCAAGTACCGATTTTAATTGAGTTACTGAAGTGGGTGCTGGTGCTTCTTCAATACAAAGTACTTTTTTCTTTTGATGTACGCAAGCCCTCTTTATTAATTACGTAACCCAAGTACTTTACCTCATTTTGATTAAAATGATATTTATCAATTGAAATTTTTAAACCAGAGTTCTTTAAACGATTTAAGACTTTTTCTAATCGTTCATTGTGTTCAACACAGTTTTTTCCACAAACCAAAATGTCATCTAAGAAACTTACAACATCTTTAATATCCTCTAGCAGCGATTCCATTATCTTCTGGAATTTAGCAGGAGCGCAAGCTATGCCATATGGAAGCCGTTGCTACCTAAATAAACCCTTATGCGTGGAAATCGTAACTAATTCTTTCGATTTCTCATCTAAGCAAATTTGGACATACGCTTGTGACAAATTAATCGTGGAAAATGTAGTACCCCCTTGAAGCTTTGCAAAAAGATTGTCGATTCGCGGCAACGGAAATTCATAAGTTTCCAATTCCGGATTGACCGTGATTTTAAAATCTCCACATATGCGAATCGAGCCATCTTTTTTCAAAACCGGTACAATTGGCGTGGCCCATGGCGAATAATCGACCGGCAATAAAACATTCAATTTAATTAATCTGTTTAGTTCCGCTTCGACCTTGTTCCTGGTGCCATAAGGTAAAGGTTGGCCCTAAAAAACTTTGGGGTAGTGGAATTATTTTTCAATTTTAAGGATACAGTACCCTTATTAAATTCTCCCAGCCCTGGAAAAAATACTCGTACATCATTATATTTACTAATGAAATGATTCAAATTATCGCGAGCATCATAATAATTAATTAGTAAAAAATTAATTATTTTATTAGTTTAAACAGATTCATAAAGTCTCGTCCTAAAATTGGAGGTCCCCCATTTTTAATCTAAAAAGTGACACACCATTGTAAGTGACTTTAACTTTACAAATACCTAACGGTAATGTTTCTTGACCATTAGAAAAATGTTAAACACGATTAGTTTGAAGTAAATTAACATTTTTAAAATTGAATTTCCAGAATTGTTCAGACATTGCTGAAACACTCGCTCCCGAATCTAATTGAAATGTAAAATTTTTATTACAAATTTTTACGTTTAATAAAAATGGTTTACTATTTTCATTTTGTAGACCAACAAGGAATTCATCATTACTCTCTAAGAAATTTTGATAATTCCTATATTTATTTTACCGCCTTTGTTTAAAAATTTCGGTTCCTTTTTTGTGCATACTGGCGCTAAATCACCTTTAACATGACATATATTATACCAACATTATACACATCGTCGTGGTATCAACACTTACTTGTAGGATGATTCCCCCTACCACACACTGCACACTTGGTCGCGTTCTCCCTGTTGGTAGCTTCACCGGTTCTTCCAAAATATTGAGATTGAGCCTGTTGGGCCGGTGACGTAGTATGACGTTTCTTCCGATCGGTCACGTGATGAATATCCGGTTTCGTCTTGATGTTTACTAAAGGAATATTTGCTTGGGCTGCCATCTTCGAAAGCAGATGTTGAAGCTTCTTCAAAAAATCGGTCCTGGACTGGGCCCCTTTCAAACCCAACGACAAAAGGATCCCTCAGTACCATATCAAAAATTTGGGCCTCGAATTCGCATTTGACCGCTAAACTGCGAACTCTTGCCGTCCATTCCGCTGCACTTTCGCCCGTTTTTTTTAAAAGTTATAAAAATTAAACCTTGATGCGAAAAATGATTCGCTTGATTTGTAATGTTCACTAAAACGAGTTATTAATTGCTCGTAAGTTGTTTCTTCGGGCGTCTTTGGTAAGCACAAATCAAATATTAATTTGTATGCTTCGTCGCTGAGCGCGTTTAATAAAATCGCTCGCTTTTTATTTGCATCGGTAATATCATGCGCCAAAAAATAATTGTCTAAACGACGTTTGTAAATGGTCCAGTCACTAATTTGAGGATCGAACTCGCGAATTTGCCCGTAAACGGTTTTCGGTTGTGTGGCCATCTTGAGCACGTTACACTATTTATTTTTTAAAAACTTGTAAATTCGCACATACAACGCAGATATACTCGTAATTTCCAAAATCCTCGTCGCCACTGTGACATTCTAGGGGTAATCATTGAAATTACATCACTTCTTTTTAATTATTTATTTTGAAATAATTTATTAGTACAACTTAAACAATGCAATGCCAACTACATACTAGGTGCGTGAAATACGCATTTACGCGCGTTAAGATACCCTTCTTGCTGAATCAACAATAATTAAATATATAAAAACACTCCCGAAGGACGGAGAGTCAATCGTAATTCCGCCGCTCCAATCGCAACGTAATTTCGTTCTCACCCTGTCAATTATAATTAGTGATTGTACTTAAAATCGTCATCCTAATTTTATATTGATAAACCCAAGTGTTTCACGAGTGTTAAAAGCCAATCAAATCAATTTATTATATTCTTTGTTTATAATTAAGCTAAGTTAAGTGTTAACTTCAATTTTATTAGTTATGTATTTTCATTTTTAATTAAATAAAACTTTTTAAAAATTGTTAAAACCGCTCCCGGATTTTAACTCGCGTTAACACCCCCACCGAACAACACTTAAATTCAATACGAATACACCACAGATTTATTAATAAAAATAAAAATTTGCTTCAAATTTGTGCCATAACATGAGGTCGAATTTTTAACATGTAAATCCCTATGGCCACACTTAAAAAAGTTCACTGTATAAAAAATTCATATAATAATGCCAAGGCTATGTGAGATATAATAAATGTGCAAAGAAAACATTCTTCTAACTCTGCTGAGACAAATCAGTAGATGAATTCAATACTTTCTTTGCAAATGTAGCTAATGAAACAATATCTAAAATAAGACTTCAGTTCCGTCTAATGATCTTGTCACTGGTATTGGTATACTTATTTAATTTCATTTTTATGAAGTGACTTTCATTGAAATTCGTGATATAATAATTAAACTTAAACCTAGTAAGAGCTTAGATGCGTACGGATTAAACGTTCCTATTATAAAAAATATTGCAAACTTAACATACATGCCTTTAACTAATATTATAATATATAATATAAACTTATTAATATAATGTTTAAATATGGAATATAAATTTAAAACTATCCTCTGTTGTACCAATTTACAAAAATGGCAATCCCAATGAATGTGGCAATTATCGACCCATTTCTTTGGTTCCGGTCATACCCAAAATTATTGAAACTGCCATGAAAGAAAGAATATGTCACGTTTTCGAATCATGTAATTTATTTAGTATAAATCAATACGGCTTTCGTAAAAATTACTCTACCACCACTGCGATAAATGCTCTTGTTGAATATATTGCTGACGCATTTGACAAGAGAGAGAATGTATTACCAAGGCGTTTGATTTTGTCTCACATGATATCTTAATTTCTAAATTAAAACATTATAATTTCAGTACGTGTAGTGTACAACTTTTGAAATCCTATTTAAACAACAGAAGGCAGTTTGGTAGGTACAGAGGCGAACTCTCAAACTCAATAGACGTTAAATTTGGTGTACCCCAAGGATCTGTGCTTGGTCCCGTCTTGTTTTTAATATTTATCACCGATAGCTGTGTATCTGATGCAAAGATTTAAGCTACATTCGATTCACTGATTTGGATCGATCTAAATCGATTCAAAAAGAATTTACGCGTTCTATTCGTGTAGGATTCACCTTATGCATGCCATAAGCAAAACGTAATGAAACTGATCCAGATCACTTCTAAGTGATCTACTGATAGAAACGAATTGATTTAGGCTGCGAATCGAATGCGGCTAATATTGTTTGCAGATGATACGACACTGTTATATAGACATATAGACTTCAATTACGGAACACAAACTCTTATAGATGAAACAACATAAATAAATGAGTGGTTTTTAAATAACAAACTCTGCTTAAACGAAAACAAAACGCAACATATGCAATGTTCCTTGAGGAGTGTCGATAATATTAATAATTTTAACAAAGAAAATTGTGTGCCATATTTGGGCATATATTTGGATTCGACATTAAAACGGAATAAACATGTAGATTACGTTTCAAACAAACTAACAAGAACTAAATATCTCTTACGACATTTGACAAACTCTGTTCCCTTAAGTACTGTGTTAACAGCCTATTATAGTATTTTTCAGTCAACCATGTCTTACGCAGTATTAGTGTGGGGTCATTGTGCCGAAGCAAAAAGAATTTTCCTGCTTAAGAAAAGAGCTGTTCGTATTATAAGTGGAATTGGCTACAGGGACAGCTGTAAAGATACTTTTAAAAAATTGAAAATACTAACTTTTCCTTGCCTGTAAATTTTTGAATGTTTAATTTATATAAAGTTGAACATTAACAATTATAAAAACCACTGCGCTATACACGAGCATGAAACCAGATATAATGCGGACATAGTAGTGCCCTAACACAGATTGGTCAAATCTCGGTACGGTAGTAACTACTATGCAATAAAGTTTTCTAATGTCTTGCTTCTTGAAATTAGAAGCAAACCCTTCTCATAATACAAACAGATTGTCAAAAAAATATCTAATTGAACAAGCCTTTTACTCAGTCGAAGATTTTCTTCAGAATACATATATTCAGGAGAACGTTTATATTTAAGATTCGCAATGTATCATGAACCTTGATGATATTTTATATGTATATACAGCGTGTAATCGAATAAGTTTCACATATTGTAACCACAACTAATACAAAAGAAAAGAAGTGAAATTACGACATACGTTTGAAAAAAATGTCAATAATAACTCCGAAAAAATTTACGTTCAGTTTTTACATAAAACGTTTGAGAACCGCTCACTTTGATTTAAAGCCCCGGACGGCCCGAACGGCTGAGCAAAATTTACTATTATACGCAATAAATGAGAGCAGTAAACCCGCAGATGCGATACAATAAACGTTGAGGCAGGCCATTTATTACTTTCGTACGAAAGAATACTGAGATTCCCAGCTGTTTTTTAAATTAATATTTAAGTAATAGATATGCAGATTTTTCACAAACTAATGTTTACATAATAATTTTATTTCCTTAATTAAAAATAAAACAGTAATCATGAATTCTATCTAACAATAAGTAAAAAAATAGGCAACAATGAATTCAATAAAGGTCACATTAAAAGTATTATTGGAACAAAAAGCGCCGAACTTATCATCCCTTAATTTATGATTCGTTATTATTATTACGTTCAGACTAAGCAAAAAAAAATTTCGAAAGAACGCCTGTTCACAGTGTCAGCGGATTACGATAGTTGCAAGTGTAGTGTTGAAATTTGCCTTTTTAATTATTAGACGTACTTTATCATTTAATATTCTGAAAACAAATAGTAATTTATACGTGAATTAAACAATAAACGATCATACTGTTAATCTCGAGCGATAAAATCGCACCTAATTGCTTTATTACAGTAAATGATTTAAGAATGTTCTTAAAACTTAGGGAAACCGGAACCGAAAAAAAGTTCGCATCCGCAAAATTCTCCTGTCACCAATTTGTTTCTTATCAATGTACTTATAACTCACGTTCATTATTTTAACATAAGAAATTAACAAATTATATCACATAGTGTGATATTTGTTTACAAAGTATGAAATATGACGATGTAATTATTGTGGATTATTTAATGAAACAGATGTTCGAAGATTCCGTTTCAAATTATATTGCGGGCGACACTGACCCAGTGACAGTGACATTTGCGGAATTTATCGTTTTACGATGCGTCTATAAAAATCGCAGACGCACTGACGAACGAGCAGAGGTTTTCAAACAAAACGCGATGCGCTCTTGTGGTAGGTCAGTTTTTTAATTTTCGAGCAAGAACATTGATATTTGCAGAATCAATATATATATATATATATATATATATGATGAAGAACTTACAGTATTAATATGTGAAACTTATTCGATTACACGGTGTATATGACTTGTGTATTTATCACTAATAAATGATTCCTTTATTATTATTAAATGAAACTAAGTAAACGTTATCAAGCAAACGAACAAGTTAGACTATCCGATAAACAGATCTGCATTTCGTTCACAAATAAAATTTAGAGTAATTAAAGCGAATTATTTGAATAAAATAAAAGAAAGAAAAAATATATAAGAAAGCCGCGTTTAAGTGAGTCAACGGAAAAGGTAAATAAAAATAACACTAGGGAACACAGGTTAGACAACTTTAATAAACACCTTATATTTTTAATCTATTTAAGTCATACTCACATACTAGGGCATAAAAAGTGTTGCTGCACGTCAGATTTTTTTTTAACTATGACTGGTACTACACAGGCTTATTTACGTAAACCGTTCATTAAAATTTTTTAGGAAACAATTTAAATAGGAATATTATTTCTTTTTTTTGTAAGAACTATGCATGGAGATCTCTAAGGACAATATTTCCTCAACTTAGTGATGCTAAAGTAAAAGAAGGTATTTTCATAGATCCTCAAATAAGAAAGGTAATTAAGGACTCTAACTTTCTCCAAAAACTTAACGAAAAAGAACTTACTGCCTGGAATTATTTTGTTAATGTAGTTTAAAGGCTTTCTTGGAAACAAGAAAGATGAAAATTATAAAATTTTAATAAATGAACTGCTGCAATCGGTATAAAGCTTTAGGATGCAGAATGTCATTAAAATTCATTTTCTGCTTTCTCATTTGGACTTTTTTCCTAATAATCTCGGCGCTGTCAATGACGAACAAGGTGAAAGGTTTCATCAAGGAATCAGAACAATGGAATCCAGATATCAAGAACGATGGGATCCGACTATGAAGGAAGATTTATGTTGGTTCTTGAAACGAAAGGATTTTACACCCAATAAAAAGCAGAAAAAAAGTCATTGAAATTTGTATAATTATTGTAACTATATTTTAATAGAGTTTAAGAACGTTTGATAAAAAAAAAGTATTTACGTTTAAAATCAACAAAATTTTTAATAAAAATATTGTCTTATCCTCCCTTTTGTATTCGTTTTTAGTAATTTTTGTTTTATTTCAAAAACTGCATATCTAGACGTGCTGCAGATTTTCTGGTACTTTTTTTTTATTAAGTGAGATGAATGTAACTAGAAACAAATATTGTTTTTGAAGTTGTCGACGAATGTTTAAAATTTGTTCCCTAGTATAATTAGAATATTTCCGACTGGTTTCCAAAATCCAGCGTAAAGATAGACAGCTGTCAGTAGTGAGAGAGCGCCCTCCAACGGAGGCAAGTGCTACCAATGACGTAGGTGTTACGTCACCAAGTAGCGTCGCATCTGCAGGTCGGGTCCAATTTCACGGGCGGAGGGTGGTCCGTGATGCCGGGGCTTTTATTCATTTTAAACTTCGATTCTAACCCAAAGGAATGTCGATAATTTCAACAGAGGTAAAACTACCACTAAAAGCTTAGTAGAGGAGAGATGATACGCGTTACAAACAGAACATTGCCAACAAAACCTACCTGTTCTTTGTCCCAGAAACACGCCTTAGAGAAGTTTAATAATGAGCTTGAATTCACTCGGCGTGCTTTTAAACAAAATCTCGGAGTAGATTCCGTTTCAGGCTTCAATCGAAAGATTCCCATGAAAGAAGCACAAAGATCGTAATCACCAACAAACAATAGGTCAGCACGCCAGGAGCTCTGTTGAAACAATGAGCGCGTCGCCGAGGGCTGCGTTCTCTCCAACTATGCTGAGACTCGGTCGTTACGAGATGAAGGCAGTTTTAGCCGGACGAAAGAGTAAAATGAACAGATAGCGTAAGACTAAGTAGCAGCGTATGGTTCGGTGTTGAAATATTATGAAATGTGACGAACGTCACGTAGGCAAAACTGAACTCTTGTTTCTCGCATAAATACAGGGCGATTGCCAAATATTGTGAATAACAAATGGATTTTTCAACCGTTTAAAATAGTGTAACGATTTTAAAAGGTTCTATTATTTTAATTTTAATCAAAACACGAAATAGTTAATAATCTAATTTATTTAAAAGTAACACTAATTAACACTAACTTAAACAATAATTTATTTATAAACTAATAAGTAATTTATGTTAACAGCCGAGCGAAAATTTATACCGCGACTTCGATTCCGAACTGTCCACTTGCTTAATTAATTTCGAACTGTCCCCCGTTCGGCTGCGTGCATTTTTATATGCCGGGGTTGTTTCTCGCGAACATTCTCGCTCGCGACGGAAAGTCTCAGATCATCGCTGACGTGATGTCGAAGCGACCGAAGCTTCTCGTCTAAGACGCGTCGGTGTTGACGCATCCGACGGGCTGGGACCGCAATCGTCACACTGCCCACTTCTTAAAAACGTTTCGTCTCGGAACGTTCCTTGTGATAGCCTTGAAGGAGAATGTCGAAATCGGCATGCTGGTCCCTCTTTACAACATCCGGTCTGGAAGAAATAGCAGTCTACGGTTTCTCTACTGCCAACAGCTGCCTGTGGGTGGTGACTGCAGACTAGAACTTCAATTCCCGTTCCGTTGAAGATGACTTCTATCATGCTGCGAACGACCCTCCAGTCCAGCCCATCTAGTCCGCAGCCTATCTTGGGAATGGCTAATTTCGTCTCCTTGCCTTCCACCAGCTGTCTCTTCAGGCTCCATAAAGCTCTCCAAATACTGCGATAGTCAGGCTTACCGCTTGAGGTCTTCTTGGTGACTAAGTAGTACACGTGTCGTCTTCGTTTCGCCTCCGTGTGGATGATCTGCAGGCTCTTGCCCACCATGGGGTGCTGTCTTAGGAGTTCCTCGACCTGACCAAATTTCTTCCGGAAGACTTGGGCTATCCGCTTGGACATCCTTAGGTCTTCTGCCACACAGTGGGCCAGACTGTACTCTGGTGACACTTGAAAAAGGTCTTGCTGTCTCTCTGTGGTCACTCCGAATCGCGCCTTACTTCCTGTGGCGTGATGAAACATGAAGGTTTCGAAGTTTACTTCGGAACCTTGCGTCCGTTGTACTGTTCCTTCATTTTCTTCTCCGTTGTAAGGAGCCACTCGATTGAAGTGAATAACTATGGGTTTGCCATGCGGAATCTTCCTGATGCGGTAGATGACATCGTTGATCCGTTTCATCACTTTGTAAGGACCTTCCCAAGATGTCTGTAGTTTTGGCGATAGACCTCGACGTCTTTGAGGATTATAAAGCCAGACCAGCGCTCCAGGTTCGTATCCTCCATTCTGAGCGTTGATGTCATAATGCTCCTTCATTCGGTCGCTGGCTGTCTGTATGTTGTGACGCACTCGATCGTGAATGTCGTCCATTTTTCTGCGTAGACCGCTCACGTAGTCTTCGTCGGCAGGGATTTCGCCAGGATTCACGCCAAATTTCAGATCGCAGGGCAGTCTTGGTTCTCGCCCAAATACCACTTTTGCTGGTGTCTCTCCTGTTGTCTCATGAACGGACGCACGGTATGCCAGTAGAAAAAGGGGAATGTACGTGTCCCAGTCTCTCTGATGGTCGGAGACTACCTTGGACAAATGTCGGTTGATGGTTCTGATGAATCTTTCCACCATTCCGTCTGACTGCGGGTGAAGTGCAGTGGTTCTAGTTTTCCGGACGCCGAGCAGAGTACACACGTTCTTGAATAAAGCCGATTCAAAGTTCCTCCCTTGATCTGAATGCAGCTCCATGGGCGCGCCATACCGACTGATCCATTCTCGGACAAGGACTTCAGCAATAGTTATCGCCTCTTGGTTTGGTAGGGCGTATGCTTCAACCCACTTGCTAAAGTAGTCCATCACCACGACGATGTACTTATTTCTACTATTCGTTTGTGGAAATGGGCCGGCTACATCTATGGCAACTCTCTCAAAAGGACTTCCCACGTTATACTGTTTCATAGGAGCCTTGCCTCGTCTGTGGGGGCCGTTACTAGCTGCGCAGACTACGCACTTCCTACACCAGTCCTTTATGTCTTCCTTGCAGTTCACCCAGTAGAACCGTTCGCGCACCTTTTCCATAGTCTTCTTGATTCCCAGATGCCCTCCCGAAGTTCCATCGTGCAGTTCCCTCAGAACTTCCGGCACCCTATTCTTGGGGATCAGTAACTGTGTCTTCTGTTCCGTGCCTTCCTGGTTCTCGATGGTTCGTTTCAGAAGACCATGATCCAGCACTATGGAGTCCCACTGCGCCCAGTACGATTTCACGGATGGTGCACACGGTGCTATCTCTTCCCAAGTAGGCTTTGCCTCCCTACTTTTCCATTCCAGCACCAATTTCAAATCCTGATCGTTCTCCTGGTCTCGTCGCAATTCTTCACCTTGCCATTTGTCGTCTACGACGGCCGTCCTCGTGGCCACTTTCTCCTCCAGCCGACTACAGTGCAATCAGTCTTCGGCACAAGGTCTTCTCGACAAAGCATCGGCATTTCTGTGGCTAGTTCCGGCCCGATGCTGGATTTCAAAATCGTATTCCTGAAGTCGTTCGATCCATCGTGCGACTTGTCCTTCAGGATTCTTGAATCGGAGGAGCCATTTTAAAGCGGCATGGTCCGTCCTCAGGAGAAAGTGTCTGCTATATAAGTATTTGTAGAAATGTTCTATGGACTTTACCACGGCTAGCAATTCCCTTCTAGTGACGCAATAATTTCGTTCCGGCTTTGACAGGACTTTACTGAAGTAACCAATCACCTTCTCTTGCCCTTCTTGGATCTGGGACAGTACGCCACCGATACCAACATTGCTAGCGTCAGTATCCACGATGAACTTGCCTTCTGGGAGAGGGTAACTTAGAATAGGAGCACTTATCAAGTACTGTTTTAGTTGTTCGAAACTAATTTGGCAATGTTGGTCCCTTTCAAACGGACGACCTTCTTCAGTGAGTTTTGTCAACGGTTTAGCGATGTCCGCAAATCCGGGAACATAGCGACGATAGTAAGTGCATAAGCCTAGGAAACTCCTTATCTGGTGTTTATTCTTGGGAGTTGGCCAGTCCTTCATGACCTGAATCTTTACTGGGTCCACGGCGATTCCATTCCCATTAACAATATGGCCTAGATAATTCACTTCCTTCTGGAACAGATGGCACTTCTTGAGACTAAGCTTTAGTCCAGCTCCGCGAAGCCGCTGGAACACTCCTTCCAGGTTCTTCAGGTGGTCGTCGAAAGTTTTCCCCACCACAATTATGTCGTCCAGGTATACCATGCACGTTGTCCAGGACAGACCCTTCAGAACCGTCTCCATCAGCCTCTCGAATGTCGCTGGGGCATTACATAAACCGAACGGCATCACCGTGAATTGCCATAGGCCCATACCAAGGGAAAACGCCGTTTTTTCTCGATCTTCGGGCGCTAGTTCCACTTGCCAATAACCACTCTTTAGATCCAAGGTTGAGAAGATCTTTGAACCGGCCAGGGTGTCCAGGGTGTCATCAATCCGTGGCAGAGGATAGCTATCCTTTTTGGTGACGTTGTTGAGCAATCGATAGTCTACGCAGAACCGTGTGGATCCATCCTTCTTCTTCACAAGCACCAACGGTGACGCCCATGGACTGCTTGATGGCTCAATCACATTGTCTTTTTCCATCTCACGAATAATGCGTTCTGCTTCCTCACGCTTCGCCAATGGTAACCTCCTTGGAGCTTGACGGATGGGCCTTTCTTCCCCGGTCTCTATCTTGTATTTGACTATGTCGGTTCTTCCCTTAGGTCCATTTTCTACCTCGAACACATCTTGATACTGACAGATCAGGTTCTTCGCTTTTGTTTTCTGTTCTGGAGTCAGTTCCTGGGCTGTTGACATGACCATTTCCAACAACTTCTTCGGGACCTTCCTCTCTTGCACATTTGCTTCTAGTTGGCGGGAGATCGAGGATACCATGGCACAGCTTCCCAAGACCGTACCTTTCTTGATGTTGACGGGGAAACAGTTCACATTCATTAGGCGGACTGGTATCTCCTTCCTTGCTGTCAACAACATTTTTCCAACGAGAACTCCTTTTCCAATCTTCTGATCGTCAGTGTTAGGTTCGACCATAATGACTTGCCCATCTTGGAAAGCGCCGTTCAGGTTTGCATCGACTATAACCTCGGTTCTGCTAGACAATACGACATCTTCTGCGAGAACAACTCGAGCGGCCACGTCCTCTCGTTCATGTAGAACCAACTCCTCGTTGTTAACCGCCATTACGCCACGCTTCAGATCCAATTGGAACCCATGGGCACTCATGATGTCCATGCCCAGAATCGCCTCATCCTCTATTTCTGCTACCAGCGCGCGGTGTTTGATGGGAGTCGCTCCAATCGTAATGGTCACCTCTACTTCACCATGGACAGTCGCTGATGTTCCGGTTGCTGTCCTCAGTCTCCATTTAGATGGCTCGGTGCATCTTGATGACTTGATAACTTCGGGCCTCAAGATAGTCTTCGTCGCACCCGTATCCAATAACATGGTGTGAGGGATGTCATCAATGGTGGCATCCACGAAAACACTGCTGGTTAATCGCCGCAGGGCTATTACTTTCGTGGCTTTTGTCTTTGGAGGCCTTTGAATACGGGTCGACGTTTGCCCATCTGCACCGACCAGGCTTAGTTTCCCTTGTGGCTTCCTTCGTGGAGGTTCCTGCCTAGCCTTGGGACACCGCCTACGAACATGTCCCTCTTCCTGGCAATTCCAACACACCAGAGGATTCTTCTGCCTCAAGACTTGTTCCACAATGCGGCGAACATCCTCCGTGGTGGTATAGTCCTTGGGCCACTCCTTTGCAGCAGATCGCACCTGGATGCTGGCGAGTTCTTCTTCTTGGGAGTCTATGGCAGCTCGTACGTTGACGTGTCCTCTTGAAACTCGCTTCGCCGCCTCGTATTCCAAGGCGTAGGCCAATGCGTTCTTGGATGTCTTAGGGTGGGCCATTCTCAATGCCTGCTGATTGTCCGGATCACGGATTCCAACCACGAAGGTCTGCAGCGTCAAACATTGCAGGAAATCATCAGGAGCTGCAGGATATGCCAACCGGGCTAGGTGCGCTACATCAGCCTCGAATTCCTGAAGACTCTCTCCGGATTTCTGGTAACGGTTTCTCAGCTGCGCATGGTACACGTCGGTCAGATGCGCCTGGCCGTAACGCATCTCCAGCCGGTTCACCAGCTTGTTGAAGTCTTCTTGTTCCTCTAGCGGCATCATTTGTAGCACATCGATAGCGTCCCCCCTCAAGGCCACAATTAACGAAGTGGCTTTTTCACTGGCCGTCCATCCATTCGCTTTTGCTGCAGCTTCAAACTGTTTGAAGTAGTTAGGCCAAGAAGACTTCCCATCGAACGTCGGTGGTTTTATTTTCAATTTAGAAATTTCCGCTGGTCCTACCACAGTTTGGATCTCATTATTTTCTGGTATTTCTGCTGGTGACGGATCCCCGAATATTCGCAACCCTGTCATGATTTGTTCGAGATTCTTAATTTTGTTGTCCTGCTGGAATAATATTTCTTCCACATTGTCTTGCAGATTCCTCGTCTCTTCTGATATTTTCACCACTAGTTTATCTTCTAAATTTCTAGATTGTTCGAGCAATTTACTTTCCAGATCTGTCGACTGTTGTATCAATTTATTTTCAAGTTTCTCCTCTAAAATTTTCACATTTTCTTCCGTGTTTCTGGAATATTCCATTAATTTACCTAGATCGTCTTTCAAATTTCCGAGATCGTCTTTCAGATTTCCGGATTGTTCTCTAAACTTTTCGTCTAAATTTCTGGATTGTTCCAGCAATTTAGCTTCTAAATTTCCGGATTGCTCCTTTAATTTATTTTGCAATTCATCTTTGAAGTTTCCAGATTGTTCCAATAATTTATTTTGCAATTCGTCCTTGAAATTTTCAGATTGTTCTTTTAATTTCTCGTCTAAACTTCTGGATTGTTCCAGCAATTCATCTTTGAATATCTTACTTAAATCTGCAGGACCGCCCGAGATTTCAAAAACAAACGTTTCCGGGTCCTCTCCTACTTCTAGTAGCGCTTGGTGAAGTCTTTGTTGCAAAATAGATTTCTTTCCGGAAATTTCCAATTCGCGCTCTTCTAATTCGGTTTTTAAGTCGTTCACTTTTAAGTCTTTTAACAGCACTTTCTTCGAAGCCATTGTTTCTTTTTTTCTTTCCAACACTGCACTTTGTTGAATAATTTGTTTAATTTTAATTCAATTTTAATTGTTTATTTATTTTCACGAACCTCGCACCTGACACCAATGTAACGATTTTAAAAGGTTCTATTATTTTTATTTTAATCAAAACACGAAATAGTTAATAATCTAATTTATTTAAAAGTAACACTAATTAACACTAACTTAAACAATAATTTATTTATAAACTAATAAGTAATTTATGTTAACAGCCGAGCGAAAATTTATACCGCGACTTCGATTCCGAACTGTCCACTTGCTTAATTAATTTCGAACTGTCCCCCGTTCGGCTGCGTGCATTTTTATATGCCGGGGTTGTTTCTCGCGAACATTCTCGCTCGCGACGGAAAGTCTCAGATCATCGCTGACGTGATGTCGAAGCGACCGAAGCTTCTCGTTTAAGACGCGTCGGTGTTGACGCATCAGACGGGCTGGGACCGCAATCGTCACAATAGCTTCTAGTTTAAAATAGCTGCCCCGAATATAGAATTACTAAAAACAGTTGCATCATGTGTTGTTTCAGGTAAACCAATGTCAACTAATGTAAATCGATAGTATGGATCACAAGTAGCCATTAATAGTACACTAAAAACAAACAAGAACTAAATTTTTTATTTAAAGATAATAAATATTAACCTAAATGTCTTTTTGTAACTGAAGTAATCACGACCTGAATGTTGTGGAGCCTGAATTACAACGTATTTCCTGTCTAAAGCTTCCAAGCAATTAGGCATATTCCAACGTTTAAAATTCTCTTCTGCAATTTTTTGAAACTCTATTTAAGTTGGTGGTTTTAAATACCGTGAATGTATCTTATTCTGAAACATGCAAAACACACACATACGTTTGTTACTACGATAACGTAATTATTAAATGACAGCAATGTATTAAAGCGGAGTGTTTCTTTTTCTCGCTTTTACCTTACATGCAGTGAAACGCAGTCGCTCTCCCTCACAGAGCGTACTCCGAGCATAAACGCGAACTTGCCAGTAGGAGAAATAAAGTAATGGAACAAAATATGTTTCAAAATAAAATACAGGCTTTAATACATTGCTGTCATTTAATTATTACGTTACTCTAGCAACAAACGGATACGTGTATTTTGCATGTTTCAGAATAAGATATATTCACGGTATATATTTTTTAACTAATCCCATAATACTTCTGAAGTGAACAATTTTCCTTCTGCTAAATAACTAGAATGAAAGAAATTAAGGCCCGGTCTTTTCATTTCCAATTAACTTTATCCGCTGATTAATTCCCATAGTAACGATTGCGATCAAAATTGTTACTGTAGGAATAAACCCTTAGATAAAGTTAACTAGTGAGACGAAAAATATTAGAAATCAGTCAACGAACAATCTTTTCCTGTTCAGTTGGTTCCTTTCTGGAGAAAAGCGTTTTCCACTGTTTAGAAATGGCTTTCTAAACTTTAGTTTAGAAATGGCTACGCTTGCGGATTCGCCTTAAATAGAGTCAGTTAACTTGCCCCCCCCCGTAACGTTTTTCAAAATTTTCTTGCACCAAATGATTGCATCCTTAATGCACCCTTATGCACCACCAAAATAAATTTTTGCACCCCTCCAGGAGAGAAACTGCAGGCAAATTTCACTGGGAGGGGCCAAGTTAACCGCAGCCCCCCCCCCCAGTGAAAATTTTCGAAGTTTCTTTAGTGAACCTTGTTGCACCCCTTATGCACCCTTATGCGCCACCTTTTTTAACTTTTGCACCGCTCAAATAGCTGAGAAAAAAAAAATAGAAACTCAGCTAGCACCCCCCCCCCCCAGTGAAAATTTTCGAAGTTTCTTTGGTGCACCTTGTTGCACCCCTTATGCATCCTTATACGCCACCTTTTTTAACTTTTGCACCGCTCAAATAGCTGAGAAAAAAAAATAAAATAGAAACTCAGCTAGCCCCTCCCCTCAGTGAAAATTTTCGAAGTTTTTTTGGTGCACCTTGTTGCACCCCTTATGCACTCTTATGCACTACCTTTTTTAACTTTTGCACCGCTCAAATAGCTGAGAAAAAAAACAAAATAGAAACTTAGCTAGCCTCCCCGAGTGAAAATTTTCGAAGTTTCTTTGGTGTACCTTGTTGCACCCCTTATGCACCCTTATGCACCACCTTTTTTATCTTTTGCACCACTCAAATAGCTGAGGAAAAAAATAAAATAGAAACTTAGCTAGCCCCCCTGTGAAAGGGGCTTTTTTCCTACGTTTAGGGTTGGCGTTGGTTCTGTAAACGTATGTCGATGTTGCAGTTATAACCGGCTGATCTCACTTACTTTTCTTGACGTTTTAATAAAAGTAAAGACGTAACCTTGTTTCTTGCTTTTCGTCATGGCCGTCTTTAAATATGGGAGTTTTTAACGTATGAGTGACTCCGGTTGACTTACGTATGTGTTAAGTGTGAAGTGCATTCATATTTGCAAACGCAGAAAATATCATAGTTAACAGACGATATTTCACTTGTTTTTAGTGCTAATAGTAGAATTTATACAGCGTGGAAAGTAAGTATCGAAAAAACTCGCTAATGTTTGTAATAAAGCAAAAATTTAAAAGAGGTATAGCGATTCAAATTACAGCGCATATGAAGAAGTAATTTTCAGATACTTCCATCATTTTTTAAAATTATCACGTCATCAATTATTTTAATGACAACCTATATTTTTTATTTTTGTTTTCGGTGGGATTTTTTTAATCTGTTTTGAACGGTATAAAATTTTGGATCGATTACATATCAAAAAATTAAAAAAAGTAAACGGCCTCAAAGTTTTGATAATAAAGTCGAAGAAATGGACAGAATATTTAGTTAGCTAGGTGCAAAACAAACAAAATTGAGGTGTGAAATTTATTTTTTATAAATTTATTTATTTTGTATTATTTATTTTAAATTTATTTATTGTGGACTGACTTATTTGCTGATCAGGATGTTTATCTGTGAAAAGTCCATATATGTACTTCTTGGTGAGTTCTAATTCGATCGCCGTACCCAATCATTAAAAATTCAATTCTTTGTTTCTCTGTCAACAATACCTACCATTTTGATAAATGAAGATTGTTAATAAACGTGTTACTCGTACTATCTACAGAGAGTCAAATCACGCACTAACTTTATTGTGATAGGTTCTTGTTTATAATAACAAAGTTCTTGTCAATCAAACCAATTTTGTTTGTTTTACACCTGGCCTACTAGATTCATTTCTTCAATTTTACTATTAAAACTATTTTTCTTGAATTTTTTGTGATGTAATCGATCCAAAATTTTTTATCGTTGAAAACAGGCAAGAAATCCCACCGAAAACAAAAATTAAAAATATAGATGGTCATTAAAAAAAATTGATGACGGCATAACTTAGAAAAACGATGAAAATATCTGAAAATGACCTCTTCATTTGTGTATAATTTGAATCGCTATATCTCTTTTAGATTTTTGTTCTGTCATAATCATTAACGGAGTTATGGATTTTATCCGCTACTTACTTTCCACGCTGTACTTTAGTCATGCTGGAGATTATTCATAAGATTATATTCAAAAAGTCTCATTGTTAATTTGAACCTTCACTTTTTAAGAAGCTGTTTAAAATCTCACTTTTAAGAAGCTTAAAAAGTGTAGGTTCAAATTAACAATGAGATGTTTTTGAATATAATCTTGTGAGTAATCTCTAGCATGACTAAAAGAAGATCACAGTTAGAAATAATTTCCCTAAGGGAGTTATTTATGAAATATAAACATGCGCTAATAAATAATAACAAGATTGTGGGAAAGAGTGGCAACGTGTGGAGAGAAATGTCTGCAGAATTGGACACAGTAACTCCATTATGTTTATATACAATAGCACGCAAAAATTATGATGACGTTCATTCAGTACTTGATTTTAATCAGAAGAATGATTTTGAAGACTTTTACGAATCCAACAGTGCTACACTCGATTTAAATGAATCAATAAATTTAAATATATCCGATTATCTTTCAAGCAGTGACGAATCGGTAAAGTGTTTTGTGAATGATGCACAGAGTTTTTGTTTCGAAGTTAATTTATCCTACGAAGATTTAAAAAAAAATGTCTCCTCATTGGGTAAGCTATAAGAGAAATTACCACAATGAACAAATGAGAAAAAAAAGTAAAAGAGATTACTTTATTTTGGGACAAAAGCAATGGAGCCATTTGTTGCATAAAAATATGGTAGATGTTTTAAGGCCACATAATATTCGTTGTGTGTTTATGTTTAAGCGGTGTAAATTATATTCGCAGAGTTCAAATAAGTTTGCAAAATTTGAAGGTAAATGTAAGATATGCGAAGCAACGTTATGTGGAGTAATGGACGAATGCCCAACGAGTGAAAAAAATGGAGTAATTAAATTTAAATGTATTGGAAATTTTAGATCTCTTCACAACGATAAAATCAAAAGACCACTTAGCGGAGAAATTAGAAACGAACTTACTCGTTATTTAATTGAAACAAATATAGCTCCTTCAGAATATCGCAAGAGAAAAGCTTCTATATATGGAGTTTGGAGATGAAGAACCTCCATCACTGCCACATCTTAAAACAATAAATGTGGCAAAATACAATGCTATAAAACTTGAAAGATTAGACAATGATCCAATACTTGCTGTTTGTAAAATGAAAGCAAATCCCAATATGAAAGGCGCGATCAGAAATATTGGTATAGATCCATTTTTTTGTATATTATTGGACGTATACACAAATACATGTCTATAACAGATATTGCAAAACTAATACTCAAGATTATGTATAGACGCTACTGGAGGTTTAGTTAAAAAGATTCACCGACTATCTGAAGAAAAATCACGTCACATTTTTTTATATGAGTGTGCAATTAGGTGTGAATCATTTAATGAAGATAATATGTACTGTGTTGCGAATATGTTGTCAGAAAGTCATAACAATTTGAGTATATACACATGGTTACCAACTTGGATACATTCGGGAGCAGAGATACCCAATGAAATAGTTACTGATATGTCGTTAGCTCTTATTTATGCATGCGTTTCAACATTTACTAAGTTTAAAACTCTTCAAGATTATATTGAACATTGTTATAACGCCATTTTTAACGACGAACCATTTGTAGAAACTTGTTATATCAGAAATGACGTGGCACATGTAATGAAACAAATAGCTAGTTATCCAAGTCTCAAAAATCAACATCGTTTAACAAGACAGTTTTATTTACGAATTATGGGGCAAGTAATTCAATGCAGCAATATTACAGACTTACGTAATTTACTAATAGCAACATTTACTGTTGCATACAGTGACACAGAAGGCAACAGTACTATAAGTGGTAATCCTACTAGTTGTGAAAAGCATAAAAAATGGCTAATTAGAAGAGCTGGCACTGGAGAAGTTCAGGATATAGATATGTGTGACAAGTCCTCTTATATCAACGAAGATTTAGAAGAGAATGAGAATTCAAAAAAAAGACATTTTATGAAATGGGCAGAAGGCATTGCAAATGAATGTCAGAATCAGGTCAACACAGGTGAAGAAATTGGGGATCGCGGCAATCAGCAACATTTGCCTTCATTCATAGCAGATTTTATGAAAATAGCTAACATGATACCATTGTGGACAGCTGTTATGCAGAATTTTTTCCCGCGATCCCCAGTTATCAGCAGTTCGGCTGTTATTGAAAGCAGTTTTAACAATTTAAAAAACCGAACTTTCAGAAATAAAAAATTGCCACTTCGACTAGATGAATTTTTGGAAATTCATTTACTTTCTACCGACGGTGCAACAAAATTAGCTTATAATTCTAGGCAAAATGAAGAAAGGAAAATTGTAAGTTAATAAAAAATTTATTTTGATAATTCTTATTAAATTTATTTTTCAGGAAAGTGATATTGACATTAAAGATATTACGAGTACAAAACTGTGTAAGTAGTTTAATTTAGAATAAGTAACACAGCAGTTGCTATCTCACTAACAGTAAATTTAAAATATTTATTTATATACATACTTGTACATACAGAATGTTCTAAAATTCAGTACACAAATTTTGTGCGTGAGTAAAGGATGTCAAAATAAATAAATTTTGTTGATGAAATGTCCTAAAATGCAAACTTACTGAGGTGCGGTACAATACCGATGAGAACATGCAAGGAAAAGAAAATTAATAATTGTATTCAGTATGATATTTGTAGTCATTTATTACAATGTTATTTACAAAAATTGTTCAAAGTTGTGACTTCTTGCCTCAATGCAAACTCTGCAACTACGCACCTGACAATTTTCAAAGATTTTTATAAATGAAATTGTAATAAATAACTATAAATATCCTCAGTAAGTTTGCATTTTAGGACGTAAGTTCATTAACAAAATTTATTTACTTTGACATCCTTTACTCACGCACAAAATTTGTTGCCGATACTGAATTTTGGAACAGCCTATATATCAAGTACTATTAATATTACTTATTGTTCAGTTAAAGAGTCTGAAGATGAATCCAATGCTATGGAAAACTGGAAAGGACTTGGTATCGATAAAATAAAATCTCGGAGTCGAAAATCTTATTTAAATCCATCCTGCGAATTAATTGGAACTGATTTTTCGAAATCCAAGAAAATACAATCCATTGGTCTTCTGAGAATTGGCCATCTAACAGATCTGCAGCCTACTAAAATTAACAAGAACACATATAATATGTGACACTATCGAATACATGCGGTTTTGATTACATTATTCAAATGTTTGCTGCTGCGTACTACGATAGTGATACTTTTAATTCGTTTCTAGGTTTATTTAAAGAGTTCGAATTATATGATTTAATAATTAATATTGTTAGAGAAGGAATTTCAAAGAAGAGTTATCGCGCGCGTGCAAATATTTTATATTCTCTTTTTAAGTCAAATACCCATCCTCAGAATATAGTACATATTAATGCCGAAACGCAAATTAACACGTTAATTAAGAAACTTTCCCTTCCATATTGCATTGTAGAAAGACTTCAATGTAATGCATGTTCGTATTTTGAGGAAAAATTATTAACTTCAATTGAAGTTGAAATAGTGTCACCTACTCTATTACAAAGTTCAATAGAGTTGGCATTCGAGTCCCGTAATTTTAATAAAAAATGTAGTGCGTATAATTGCTTTGGTAACTTGATTAGAGTGAATTATCCAAGTGCAACACATATTCTTGTCGAACCTATTGATAAAAATGACAAAATGTATGAACTGCGATTAAAATTACGGGATCTACCACCAAAAATTACATTAAAATCAGGTCAATATACTTTACGAGGTGTGGTCGGTTATGTTGGTCCTGATGATGCATTAGGGCATTTCATATGTTACTGTTTCCGACAAAACCAAATTTGGGAAATGTATGATGACAGAAGTTTGCTCGGCATCCAGAATGATAAGAATTCAAGTAATGTTATATACATTATAAATACATATGTCGATACCTATACTGTCCTGCTAAATAAAAAAAAACGTACCTGACTGTTTTGTTTTTCAGATGAGAACAAGTCACTATCACAAGTCACAATCCTCATTTTCGTGAAAAGGCCTTCCGGTTTTTGTCATGTCATATCATTTTGTCGTATATTTGAGCGGTGCAAAAGTTAAAAAAGGTAGTGCATAAGGGTGCATAAGGGGTGCAACAAGGTGCACCAAAAAAACTTCGAAAATTTTTACTGGGGGGGGGGGGGGGCTAGCTGAGTTTCTATTTTATTTTTTTTCTCAGCTATTTGAGGTGCAAAAGTTGAAAAAGGTGGTGCATAAGGGGTGCAACAAGGTGCACTAAAGAAACTTCGAAAATTTTCACGGGGGGGGGCTGCGGTTAACTTGGCCCCTCCCAGTGAAATTTGCCTGCAGTTTCTCTCCTGGAGGGGTGCAAAAATTTATTTTGGTGGTGCATAAGGGTGCATTATGGGTGCAATCATTTTGTGCAAGAAAACTTTGAAAAACGTTACTGGAGGGGGGGGCAAGTTAACTGACCCCCTTAAACAGTTGTGATAATGGAATTTGTTCCGAAACATGTCAACTAGTCAACTTTGTCACTGTGATGACTGATTATTAAACAGATTTGGAAATTTAACCTAGAATTTATAGTGACTCGAGGCTTCTTTTCGAAAATTTTTTTTTTTTTCAAAATTTGAATAGTTACTAATATCATGGATAATTCTTTGGTTTTAATTTTTTTAGGTAAAACTAAATTTTTACATTAAGGTAATTATTTGCAAATACTGGTGATTTCTTTTGTTATGTCAGATTTTATTAAATCAAATGTTAATTAGGACTACTGAAGCTTAGGAACTACAACGAATTTCATTTTTTTTTTCACTTCTTATGACACACCCTGTATATCCAAGTACAACTTGTACTTAAGTAGTATACTAAGACTAGCCTTATTATATGCTAAAATTTAAATCACTGAAAATCAAAATAACTTCCTTTGAAAAGTTTCCAGATCAGGTTATGGAGATTTTTTTCAAGTTTTTTATTAACTCTGCAAATGCGAAAAGGAAATAAAATTGTCAAAGTTCACTGACGTAAATAACGCCCCAGCGACCCCCGCATCAAACAAGAGGAAGAAAATAAGTGATTCGTGATCATTCTGGGCGCAACAATTCCAGTTACGGGGGGCGTAGCGTCTCATAGTTACACTAGTGTCAAAGTCAAATAATAAAAATGCACTGTTGCCGAAGGACGCCACTGCACTATCAATACATGCAAGTGCTTTTGTTTAAAATTAGACACAAATGCTTTCGTCTTTAAGAACTCGTTGTAATAAATTATTGAACTTGATTATGATATTGTGACGACTCCGGCTCCAGCCCGTCTCATGCGTCATCGCCGACTCGCCTTAGATCAGACACTTCGGGCATTTCAAGATTACGCCAGCGGTAGAATCAACCCTAGACATTCTGTCGCGTACTGGAATGTTCGCGAAAAACAACCCCGGCTTATAAAAGCACGCTACCGGGTGTTCGGCAGGAATTCGGCGTTGGTCAGTTCGGCATTAAAGTTCGCGTTAAACTTTCGCTCGGCTGTTAAAATAAATTAGTTACAAGCTTGTAAATAATTTAGTGTTTAATTTAGTGTTAATTGGTTTGCTTTTAAATAAATTAGTTTATTAACTATTTCGGTTTTGTTTAAAAATAAAAATTAATCGAACCCGTAAAATCGTTACAATATTATTTTTTTACCTTTACAAAGTGTAGTCAAAGATACAAAAAACATATTCATAATCCACCCTTCAAATCTTTTATATTGAATTTGAAAAATTGCACAGAAACCTTTTTTTTTTCTTTAAAGTATTTATTATCGAATATATTTAACCACACAAGCTTGCTACACAGCGAGAATCGATACCCAATGGTTTTGTCTTGTTTACTCCTGCTGAAGGCACAAGATGTTCGCCTTGAGGATGGAAGCCATTCTTATCGGCCGTGTACTGTACTGTATAATTTTTTCCATCGTCACCAATGTAGGAATAGATACCTTTTACTACCAGACCATCATCTTCTTTTCCGTCGATAAACCCTCCAATTTGTTCTTGACTAATTCCATTATCGGTTTCAAAACTGCACATGTGAAATTTTCATCGTGAGCTCGTGTTAGAAATAATATTTATTTTGTACTTACAATGATCTGTACGCATGTGATGCTCCCTGTATGGCTTCATCGACTATATTAAAACCTGATTTAATTGTACGCGCTAATCCAAAGAACTGGGGTGCAGCAGCAGTTGCTGCTAGTAAGCAACAAATTAGAAACACCTGCAAAAATATATTTATTTTATTAACAATTAAGTTATGGTTGGTAACTAATAAATATAATTCAGATTTGAATTCAGTGCGTAAAATAAGTAGGTAATTATTTTGGCAGAAATGATTGAAATATGTTAGTTATGTTAGTGTCAAACTTTAATTTAAATTAAATAAAATAAAAATAAAAATAAAAAAATTTGTCTTTATTTTCAAGTCAAAGTCATTCTTAAAAGAGAGAACGTAATTTTTCGTCAATCCCGAAAATTATATATAGTGGCGGACAAGGGCTGAAATCCCATTCCGTATAAAGAGGATGTAATAGCAATATCTGGCTCAAAAGCTCAAACCAGACACCTACAAACAAAGAAATTGCTACTTGTATCTTTTACGGTCTGATTAAAGTTTCAGTAAAAGAGTGAGGAGAAGAAGTACAAATTGTTGATTATTGTGGTGTGATTGGTTTTGGAAATTAGTTTGGGCATCCCAATAGAACTTCTCTCTTACTCTCGTCGAGATATCTAGACGGACATAGTGTTTCGACGAAGCCTTGTACTAAAATTGATAAAGTTGAAAGTAAAGGATAATTCATTCCCTTTCTTCTGTTATCATTCAATTTTAACCTCCCGTCCCTCATATAAATATCAAATTTCGAAACTGTAATAGAATGTCACAGTTTAATTTCGAATAAACTATTTTAGAATTTTACTTATATTGTAATGTCGTCCCTTTATAATAATTCAAAACGTAGCGTGTATTTACAAGTTTTTATTTATACAATTTAAACTATAATCACACTTACCGCTTTCATATTAGCTTGTTGCATTGTTAAATAACTGCAAGAGCAGGTTCTTACAACTATTTATATTGATAGGTATCTCTTTCCCACACGGTGAATTTATTTTTAATATAACTGAAAATTACTTTCATTTACGTACGTGTTAATAATTTTGCAAAAGTCCTGCCTGCTAATATATTTTGAAATTAAAATATGACACAAATATTATAATTGTGTTAAAAAGAGAACGTCTCTCGTTAACGTATTAATAATATAAACACTTTTAATTAGACGCAAGTTTGTTTCAAGCACAATTACCACATTCAGCTGTATTGCACGTAATTTATATTTAATATTGTTTTTTAGCATGTCTTTGGAAAATGAACTGAACATAATTTCATTTTCCAAAGATAATTTCTCCAAACCCTTTACCTACATATATTTATTATGATAAGTTTACTTACCACTTTCATATTAGCTCAGTATCAAACTAATTGTAAAAGTGGCATCTACATTTATTTATAGGGACATTTATCTCTCTCCCACATAGCGAATTTATAGTGTAACATAATTGGAACTACTTTTATTTCTTTTGGCAAGTCGGATGGAATCGGAAGACTGAAATGTATGCGAAACGTGTTTTATTATGTTTAAATATTTATGATTTTGTTTATTATTGGAAACAGGATAAGCCTTACTCTCACTCTTCCTCGTAGTAGTTGTACTAGCGAAAAATATTTTGAAGTTTCTCGTATTAATTTCTACAATTTATATAATTTGTTTAGTAAGAGGTCTTTGACCAATATTACTCGCTAACCGACGTTAATATCTTTAGTCTTCATTGACTAGTTTTTGTATAATATTGTTTTTATAAACTGTAGTAATTGTAAATAATTTACTCGTGCTTTATAGTTAAAGTTTAACCTTTAAAGTTTCGGAATTAAGAATTAATTGATATTGTGACCAATGACAAGTAAAATGTGAACTGCTGCAAAAAAATTGGAAAATTACTTGTCAAGGAAAACGAGTAAGGTTCTCGTCTTCGTGATGCTACATAATTAGGTTGGCGGGCGCTCACATCGTATGTATTCGGGAAAGCCGCGGCCTTGTGCTAGCATTTTGAAGCGAGGAGCGCATATTTAATAATTCTTTTTAAAATGTAGTACAAGTTTTAATGATTAAAAAGTATTTTTAGTGTCAATAAAATTATTGTCATTCAACAAAACTTTTCAATGTAAATATAAACTGCTCGAAAATGTAAATCATTACCTACTCATGATTTCAATGAAATTAGTTATAAATATTGTCTGCTAACAGTGAAGCAGATAAGAGATTGTTCTAAATGCGTTCGCAAAACATTTGAAAACGAAAATATTATTTTTATTTAAACAGATGAATCTCGATTATTTACGTGATAAAGAAAGTAAACGACATTTAGATCATAGATTAGAGATTATTATATTATTTATTATTATTATTATTCTATTATATTATATTATTATTATATTATTATTATATTATTTAGATCTACATGGTTCGATTTGAACTGAAGGCGTAAGTGATCTACGCTAGGAACCCCCTCCCTCTACTGCGCACGATTTCGTCCGAAATGACTTATATCCACCTAGTTCTGTGATTCAATCTGTATAAGAAACCGTTAACTCATAAAACTCACGTTCCGTTTACGTCGCCGTAGAATTTTTTGGTTTGGTTGACAAAAAAGTACCTATGAAGTATGACAGCCAACGTTGCCGCTCCAAGTACAAAGGTAACGTGATTCTTGAAATCTCAGATCTGGGGCGGCTGCGGAATGAGATTGTCTAATCTGTTACGAGAAAATGGTACAAAAAAGTATCGTTTTCTATGATATTGTAAAAGAGGCTTTAACTAGTACCATGGTCCACTAACATTATGTTCTAATTGATGGGTAAATTTACCTAGTGAGATAATTAGTAAATATTTTGATTCGATTCTCCGCTTAAACCAATGAGGTTAAAAGAAATAGGCAAAGAACATAATCCAGAGTGGTGATGGGCCCATCAATAGTGTTTAGTATCGTGTATATCGTGTATAGTGTAATTCTTATAAGTACGGATTTGTTACATTTCTAAAATGATAGGGTCGATTTAACTACGCAGGTGACTTGTTGGGTGATTGTTCTGCACAAAAAAAAACGCATAAGAGAATGAACGTTATAGATTACAGGAAAAATATATAAAAAACTGCAGAATAGTTTATAGTTAATTAAAAATTTACCCTAAAAACATGCTGCGGTACTGCGTGCGAAATAAAACGCCACGTTTTATAAATGCAGCAGTAAATTGAAGTATAAAGTTGTATGATTATTATTTTATTGGCTACGAACACACGGTTCGTCTGAATACAACTTTACTTAAAAAAATGTCCATCTTTAATTTTAGTTTTTATCAACTTTTAACAGTTTTCTTTATTAAAAAACATTAACTATTAAATCTTCGTACGACGGGTTTTCTTTTAATTAAGAGTTATTTCGAAATACCTAGCTCTTTTTGGTATTTCACAAATTGTATATACAAAACAAAAGAAATTAATAAGCAAACAACAATCTTTTTGTACTTCTATGCTAACTATACATTTCAGCTTACAAATGAATGCTATTGTATCTACCCGTTATCTAACGGAAAAATTTTGACGGAAAATCAGAATGAGTTCTCCCACACTTTCTTAGAATCTGCATGTGCTGCTTCAAAAGCTTGTTCACTAAATTGTTCTAACTCTGGTTCTCATTTAGAATTGCAGAATTCTTGAACATGGTGAAATATGGCATGGTGTTAACATGTTATATCTAATTCAATGAAATTCTGCCGGAATTGACCGATTGCTCTTTCAAAATCATATGCCAAGTTCTTACCAAAATATAACTTAACAACCAGTTTTAAACTTGATAAACACTTGATATATTTTAAACAGTTAATTAAAGAAATGGAACGTAAAAGATCAATTTTCGAAAGCAATTAGCGACAGGAGTTGCCATTAAAAGAATCTCCATGAAGGGCTTCCCGTTGTACAGTGATGGTCATTAGAATCGTGACCTCTGCGTGCTAACCTCGCCCTTATTGACCTGCAGTGGAAACAACGGCTATCGTACTCTATCGTACGGCTATCGTGCCTTCACTCAAATTGCCGCTAAGAGTTCCGTGTAGGGACGTGGAAATTTCAGAAAAAAAAATTCTTTTGAAAGAAGCGCGGAAATTTCATTATTTTTAATATGAAACTTTTCAACAGGGCATGAAATGAAATTTCACATTAAAAAAAGAATGAAATTTCAATAAAATGTCAAAAAATCAAAATCTCACCTAACAGTTTTATTTAGAATTTTTTTAATCCAAGTGTAAATAATGTACTGTTGCGGAATTTAAAAAAGCATACAAGTCTTTAGGCTTTATTTTGCAATATTAGAAAAGTAAATCGATCTCTGTCTGATTGACATAAACACTGATAAATAATTAAGTCTTTTATTTTTAGGAGTCAAGAAAAAAACTGTATGGTGCCCAAATCTTTCCGGTAATTTTTTACTTACCACCCTTCTTTAATAATGTATATAGTTATTTGCGTTTTTCGGGTAAACTTAAATGCGGCATTTTAATGTCGGTCCGTAACTTTGACAATGATTTTGACTTATAAAGCGAAAATAATTTTAAACAAAACCAAGCTCACAGCGACACGTTTTGAGTGTATGTACCTATGCTTTTTTAAATTCCGCAACTGTACAACTGCGGACAGAAAATTTCGGACTGTCATTACACTGACATAAAAACATAGAATAATCCTTTATTCTCATTTTGATTGCTATGTGACGCAGATTTTAAGAAAGTGTGGGAGAGATATGAAGTCCCAAAAACTCATCCTGATTTTCCATCAAAATTTTTGAACCCCGTACGATTCTACAACAGGATTCATTTGTAAGCTGAAATGTTGTACAGGTAGCTTGCAAATACAAAATGATTGTTGTTTGATTATTAATGATTGTTGTTTGATTATTAATTTTTTTATATACAATTTGTGAAATACATAAAAGAGCTGGATATTTCTGAAATAAATCTTGATTAAAAAAAACTCGTCGTGCAAAGATTTAAAGGTTAATGTTTTTTAGTAAAGAAGACTGTTAAAAGTTGATAAAAACATAAATTAAACATGGACATTTTTTTCAAAGTAAAATTGTATTCAGACGAACCGTGCACAGTATGACCTTTACACACATCCGAGTTTCGTTTTATTACATATTTTACAGTTATGTTTCTTTTACACGACATGGTGCTTAAAGTGCTAGAGATGTTTGGAAATCTTAGTGGCTCAGACAAGATTACTAAAAATTGATTTAGATAAAATTACTAATAATAAGGAATTATCGCGAGAACATGCGAGGGTCACATTTCCAAGGGATCGTTTAAACATGTGGATTTTCTTCGAAAATGTGAAACGCTTAATAGTACCTACAATTCATCGCTGACAATTTTTTTACTTGCGAGGGTCACATTTCCAAGGGATCGTTTAAACATGTGGATTTTCTTCGAAAATGTGAAACGCTTAATAGTACCTACAATTCATCGCTGACAATTTTTTTACTTGCGAGGGTCACATTTCCAAGGGATCGTTTAAACATGTGGATTTTCTTCGAAAATGTGAAACGCTTAATAGTACCTGCAATTCATCGCTGACAATTTTTTTACTTATTAAAGAACGCACCTATTTCGTCATTTATGCAAATTTACAGCTGACTGTAAAACCTTTCGCCGATGTGAAGGTCGCACTGAGACATGAAACAATAAAACTTTATTAGGTAGTATCACAAACTCTTTTAAACGGACACTAAATGGCGCATAAACACTTAACGTTTCGCAGTCCTTCGACAGCTTCGTCAGAAGTGAAAAATATAAACATGTTGTCAAAATAAACAAGGTTGTCAACGGAAACTGAAAAAGTAACTTGATTTTTTTTTTTTTAATCTAAAAGTAATTTGAACATTATAAATGTTAAAAAATTGACAGATCTATATTCTATTTAAGGAATCGAGAAAACTACAAAATGTATCGTTTAAATTTGCAAAATCAGTACGTTTATTAATAGAATTCGACGACATTTTTATTTTACACATTTCTATAAAACGTCTTTTGAAAATATTAGACTCGTAATATAAAATATTAGTATTTTCAAAATCAAAATTATGGTCATTTTCTAATGAATGTTCTACAAGCATTGAATGATTTTGATTATTTTTTTTGGATATGATATTTATGTTGGTCTAGACGTTTTTTTAAATTTTGGCTTGTTTCTCCAATATAACATGAATTACAATTTAAACATTTAATTTCATAAACTACGTTAGGTTGTTTTAGTTTTGGTGTTTTGATTTTTAAATTTGAGAAAATACTATTTAAATTATTTACAATCTCCAATTTCCGTTGGAAATTTTCTGTGATTATTTTTCAAAAGTTCAAACCATGCTCTCTGACAATAATACATACGTAGAATTAAAAAACGATCCCACAGAAAATGTCCAACGTAAAACTTTCAATATTATTAATAAGTTAGAAAAATCTGTTGAAATTAGTAATAATATTGCTGAATCTCTTAAAGTACAGCATCCCACATTTCCTAAATTATACTGCATTCCAAAAATTTACAAACCTAACACACCTCTTCGTCCAATAGTTTCTACTATAGGTTCTTCTCTATATTTCTTATCAAAATTTGTTTCAAAAATTCTTACTCAAGTTACTAGTAAATCAGAATACTTTATAAAAAAGTCTTATGAACTTGTAGGTAAATTGAAAAACATAGATATACCAAATAACTGTATTATAATTTCCTTAGATGTTGTTTCTTTGTTTACTAACATTCCAAAAGAGTTAGCTTTAAAAAGCATTAATGATAGGTGGATAGAAATTAAAGATTTTACAGACATTTCCAAAAAAAATTTTTTAGAAATTGTTACTTTATGTTTTGAGACATCTTATTTCGCTTATAATGATACATTTTATAAACAGATTTTCGGTACAGCAATGGGTTCTCCTTTATCGCCTGCTTTAGCTGAAATTGTTATGCAGGAACTAGAAAAAAGTGTCATTAACTCATTACCTTTCAATTTAACTTTATATTTTCGTTACGTCGATGATATTTTATTGATTTTGCCTTCAGATAAAGTAGACTTTGTTTTAAGTAGATTTAACTCTTTTCATAATAGATTACAATTTACAGTAGAAAAAGAAATTAACAATTCACTAAGTTTTCTAGATGTAAATATCATCAGACGTAATAACAAATTAATAACGAATTGGTTTCAAAAACCTACGTGGTCAGGTAGATATATTAATTTTCATTCGTATACATTTAAAAACTATAAAATTGCAACAATTATTTCTTTAACAGATCGAGCTGTTTTACTTTCAGATAAACTTTTCATTTATGATAATTTAAATTTAATAAAAAATACTCTTGTTCAAAATTCTTATCCAATAAATCTTATAGAATCAGTAATAAAAAATCGTGTTAAATATTTACAAAATTCAAAAATCCACAATAACAATAAACAAACTTCAAACAAAAAATACATATCATTACCTTACATTGAACTACTATATGACACATTTAAACACATATTCAAAAAACACAATTTAATTTTAGCTAGCAAATCTGTAAATAATTTAAATAGTATTTTCTCAAATTTAAAAACCAAAACACCAAAACTAAAACATCCTAACGTAGTTTATGAATTAAATGTTTAAATTGTAATTCATGTTATATTGGAGAAACAAGCCAAAATTTAAAAAAAAAAACGTCTAGACCAACATAAATATATCCAAAAAATAATCAAAATCATTTAATGCTTGCAGAACATTCAATAGAAAATGACCATAATTTTGATTTTGAAAATACTAATATTTTATGTTACGAGTCTAATATTTTCAAAAGACGTTTTATAGAAATGTGTAAAATAAAAATGTCGTCGAATTCTATTAATGAACGTACTGATTTTGCAAATTTAAACGATACATTTTGTAGTTTTCTCGATTCCTTAAATAGAATATAGATCTGTCAATTTTTAACATTTATTAAAATAAAATATTTATTATGTTTAAAAAGAAAAAAAAATCAATTTACCTTTTCAGTTTCCGTTGACAACCTTGTTTATTTTGACAACATGTTTATATTTTTCACTTCTGACGAAGCTGTCGAAGGACTGCGAAACGTTAAGTATTTATGCGCCATTTAGTGTCAGTTTAAAAGAGTTTGTGATACAATTTTCATCGGACAAGAACCAGCTTTAATTTATTAGGTAGGTACAACTGTAGAGTGTACGAGTTTTAACCAGCACTAGTGCTATGCCCTTGTCTTTCCTATATTTTTTATCCTTGCTTTCACAAAAACAGAAAGAAAAGGAAAAGTTCTTTAAGTACAAGGCACTGGTTTTCTCAGTCTTGACGATCTTCTTAAAACTGCATTTTCTTCAT
Organism: Dorcus parallelipipedus; assembly: GCA_958336345.1. Lineage (NCBI taxonomy): Eukaryota > Metazoa > Arthropoda > Insecta > Coleoptera > Lucanidae > Dorcus > Dorcus parallelipipedus. The sequence continues at coordinate 1,465,318 of OY284482.1, forward strand.
GAAGGTCTCGCTGTTGTTCCTCAAGATGCTCGACTGGATCTTCTGAGTTTTGGCGTGGATTTTGAATGTTTTCAAAATCAGCTAGGGTTACAGATTTTCCAGGACAAAGATCTATTTTCCTTGGTTTTTTAGGTGCGTTCTGTTTCTCATTTGTTTTAACAGTGTCTAACATTATGGCCCAGTTGTACAAAGTCGGTTTAAACTTAAGTTTAACTGAACCAGGTTCAAAGGAAACAAATTCGCATAGAATGTTAAGGACATATGGCAATTAATGCATACATAAATAAAATTTGATGTGATTTTGTTCACCTGGTTCAGTTGGACGTGGTTGCTTGAAACTTCTCCGTTCACGGGTTGTAAAGCCGTATAGACACTTTTATTTAAACTTCGGTGAAACAGTTAATTTGAAAAATAGGTGTGAATAAAAATACGTTTCTTTTTAAATTTAATTTAATCACTTAAACCTAATATGCCACATACATTGACTATACCGAGGTGTAAGTAAATCTCCGTGTGAATATTTGAGTTTACTTTTGTGTGTAATTGTTTGTACTGTGAGTACTGTTTGTTATTATGTTGCTTGTTAGACTCTATTTTGGACTATATAAAATCTCCCTGTGTAGAAGAATTTAAAATATTTCAATACGAAAATAATGAACTGTGAATTGTGGGGGTGAATAAATGTGATTGGCTTTCAGTAATGATTAAGGTAATAATTGGTTGTCCGAGTGGTGGTAATTTTAGGGCGATTTTGAGAACACGTGCACCTTATGTTTCATAGAATTTTAGAATTACAAGAAACCGACTACTGGGAGTGATAAACTTTCTGTGAATTTAGTTTAATCAAGAGAGGGTTTAGGCATTTTAAGAACGGATGAAAACATGACAGGAAGATACAATAGATGTAGGAACCATCGGTTCGTTGTGGCGCGATTAAGATTTGGTCCGGCAATCGGTGAATTAGCAGAAAGTGAAACACCTGACAAAATTTACAAGGAATTTCTAAATGCGTTTCAGCTGTCCACTTGTGAGTGACTTAGACTAAATTTACAAGAAAAGGTAAAATACTCTGAAACAAATTGATTTGCAAGAATGTATGCATTAAGCAAACATAAATCTGAAACCGCTTATAATACGAAATACATAAAATGATTATGTGGTTTTGTAATGAAACATCCGCGATTTTTCTCCTTCCATTCCAATAATATTTTGCGCCAAGTGCCCTTTAAAGGTCGCAAAAAGGCGACGTCTAACAGCTATATGAGATGAGTCGCGTTGGCAGGCAAAAATACGAATGTAAAGGCGCGTCCTCACTAGTGATAGGGTATTCGAATACCAAGAATCAAAAAGTATTCGATTCTTAAAAGTACTCTCTGTATTCGAATACCCGAATTTGTATTCGAGTATAGTGATGGGCGAAAATAGTATTCGAATTGTATTCGACTAAAAATGGTATTCGAATGAAAATAGTATTCGAATAAAAATGGTATTCGAATGAAAATAGTATTCGAATGAAAATAGTATTCGAATGAAATAATATTCGAATGAAAATAGGAGTATTAGAATTAAATAGTATTCGAATGAAATAGTATTCGAATGAAAATAGTATTCGAATGAAATAGTATTCGAATAAAAATAGTAGTTTATCGAATGAAATAGTATTCGAATGAAATAGTATTCGAATGAAAATAGTATTCGAATGAAATAGTATTCGAATAAAAATAGTAGTCGAATAAAAATAGTAGTAATAGAATATACACAACTAAACTTTTAATTTCTTGATTAACGCCTGGAATTACATTACGAATTAGTGTTTTTAGAGAATTAACCAATTCCGCTCGTCTATACTCGCAAAACTAATAACAAAAGATTTTGAAGTATCAATTTTTAAATGATGTTTTTTAGTAATGTTTTAAGTAATTCATTGTGTTAAAAGAAAATGGTATTCATTATATATAAATTACGAAGATCTGCATAAATTTATATGTATTTTGCTATTTCCTGTTTACATTAATGAAAATATTTTTTCAGAAATTTCGTCGAGGCGAATAAAATGCAAAATACCTATATTTTATTAATCAACACAGGTTTGTATTAATTCTACGAAATACATATTATATAAAATGAAAATATTCCAGTACATGTAATTTTGAATAATAATAATAATATTAAATTGGTATTTATAAATTTTAATTAAATTGATATCCCTAGGAGGTAAATATTACTATTAAGAAATGAGAGTATTAATAATCTGTTCTTTAAATTTGGGACAGGTATCCGCTGATTATTATGTATAGAAATTCAATTTCTTGGCAAATGCTATAAAATAATAAACGGCGACGGCGGCAATATAACAGCCGATGACACATTAAAAAAAAAATTACTCTGTCTTGCGTTATATACATAGTATGCAGATTTCGTATCAACTTCGAAAGAACAATTCTTTTTAAAAACGTATTTCTTCGGAAATATTACTAAATTGCTAAATTCGGTTGTGTTTATTTCGTGGCTTTTAAAAAAGTTTATGTATTATAAATAAAATGTCGAAGCATTCGATTGTGTGGGAACATTTTACCAAATCGAAAACCGACAATACAGTGACTTGTAGCTTATGTAAAAAATTATTAGTTTTGCGAGTAGACGAGCGGAATTGGTTAATTCTCTAAAAATACAAATTCGTAATGTAATTCTAGGCGTTAATCAAGAAATTAAAAGTTTAGTTATGTATATCCTATTACTACTATTTTTATTCGACTACTATTTTTATTCGAATACTATTTCATTCGAATACTGTTTCATTCGAATACTATTTCATTCGAATACTATTTCATTCGAATACTATTTCATTCGAATACTGTTTCATTCGAATACTATTTCATTCGAATACTATTTCATTCGAATACTGTTTCATTCGAATACTATGTCATTCGAATACTATTTCATTCGAATACTATTTTATTCGAATACTATTTCATTCGAATACTATTTCATTCAAATACTATTTTCATTCGAATACTATTTCATTCGAATACTATTTCATTCGAATACTATTTTCATTCGATTACTATTTTTATTCGAATACAATTCGAATACTAAACTTCGCCGCAAAATTAGAGGATATTTAATGTTGTAGTAAATAAATTGAATATTTCATAATAAATCAACTTATATTACAATTAAAATATGATTTTACATATATTCTCGATATTCCAACGCAAAAGTATTTAAAGAATAAAAAATTTAATCAAAAAATCATAAATACAAAAATTGTTTTTTAAACAAAAAACGTCAAAAAGCTTGAAAAAGTCATTAGATGTGGTTGTCATCACGTTGTCATGAACAGAAATAGTCAAAAACGCCACTTATCTGAAACTGAGGTCGTCAAATTGGTGACCCTGATGGAAGAAGGCTACACTCAGCAAGAAGTTGGCCGATGATTAGGGGTGGGTCAATCTGTGGTCAGCAGAGCTTTGCATAGGTACCGCGAAACTGGTAGCTATCATAGGCGACGAGGCCAAGGCAGAAAAAAGAAAACCACAATTGCAGAAGATCGCTTAATCAGAATAAGTGCAAAAAGGCGACGGTTTTCTATTGCTAGAGCGCTAAAAAACGACCTCCTGCTTGCCACTGGTACAGCAGTCAGTACGGATACCATTCGAAGGAGGCTTAAAGATGCTGCATTGAAGCCGTACCGACCAGCTACTGGACCAGTTTTAACAGCAGCCCACAGGAGAAACCGCTTAGTATTTGCTCGTAGGCATGCTGAGTGGCAGATTGAAGACTGGAGGCACGTTTTGTTCACCGATGAATCCAGATTCTGCCTTTCGACAAATGATAGACGTGCTAGAGTCTGGAGAGCCCCAGGTGAACGATTTACGCAGTGTGCCATACGAGAAGTCGAGCCATATGGTGGTGGATCCGTTATGGTGTGGGGTGGAATAAGCCCTGCTGATCGCACCAATCTTTTAAGAATAAATGGTTCACTGACTGGTGTACGATACAGGGATGAAATCATAATCCCTGTTGTAGAACCGTTTGGTGCTCTACATGGACCAAAATTTATTTTTATGCAAGACAACGCTCGGCCGCACATTGCCAATGTTGTACGGCAGGAACTCGTTGCCGCCAATATCAATGTTCTTGAATGGCCACCACGTAGCCCTGATCTTAATCCCATAGAGCATCTTTGGGACAATATCGGGAGAAAGATTAGGGGTCTTGAAAATCCTCCGCAAACATTAGATGCGCTCTCCAATAATTTGCAAGAGGTTTGGGCAGTAATCGGCCAAGAGGAGATTGCCGCCTTAATAGAGAGCATGCCCAGAAGAATTGCAGCTTGTATAGCAGCAAGGGATGGACACACCCGCTATTAATCGTTGTTTTGATTTTAAGTTTAATTTTTTGTTTTTACTATTTCTTGTTTATGATGAAATGTTAGAGTTGGTATAAAAGTTATTGAATTCAATTTTGTTTTGTTTGCATTACAAAGTCTGAAATAACTTATTTTAAGATTTCAAAAGCTATAATGCCATGTTGACCAAACATTTTTAGTATTTTACTAATTATCCTCTAATTTTGCGGCGAAGTGTATTTTCGCCCATCACTATTCGAATACTCAAGTACTCATATCGATGATTCTATGGAGGGAGAGCGTGCAATGTAGTCACTTGTATTCGATTTTGTGGTGAAATCCTGTAACCAACACTACGCTACCAACACTCTGCCCCTCGCCCAAAAGTCATAGCGCATCGTAGCGTACATTAAAATTGCAATCCTGTAAATAGATAGCGGCCGCTAGTGCGCGCTAAGTGCAGTTATCGTAGCGTCAAAATTACATTCCCGCTAAAGATATAAAAATTTATCTACACCTATTTCTTTAGCTTTAAAAGTTTCTTAGTTGACAAATATGAAATGTTCAGTGATTAATTTTTAATATTTACTTAAAACCCAAAATATTACATAAAATTTAACAAGTCCTCTCTAGCAAAACGAAGACGTACATACGGATATATAAAATAGGGTTTACGGGTAAATAAAAGTTGGTTTTATGATGTTCAATTGGGTACGTTTTTACTTCAACATGTGCAGCATAGGCAGGTCACAGTTTATGGTGATTTAAATAATTTCTGTACATTTGCAAATTCTTGATCATCGAGCAGATAAGACGTCCTAATATTTATTCATGCAACTATGTCGGATATTAAAAAAAGAGCGTTCCGTGCGAGGCAAGAACATCAGGAAATAATTTTGGAAGCTTGTGAAAAAAATCTTTCATTATTAACTGTGAACTTTCGTGGTCCAAATGCAAGACAAAAATATAATGAAGAATGGGCGCAACTTTCAATTAAATTAAATTATCTTGGATTTGGCGAAAATGTGTAGACAAATGGAAACGCGTAAGTATTTTCCTGCTCATTAGTAGTTACTATTTAATTCAATTTGTTGAAAAAATGTTAAAAAAGTGATCAAAATGTAAATTGCAGGTTCTATCAGACTGGCTTACAAAAGTTAAAACAAAATATTCTCAAATAAAGAAGAACCTCACTGTAACTGGAGGTGGACCTAACTTTGGTATAGATTTAACTAATTTAGAAGAAAGATTGCTTGTTTTAAAAGGTTATTCATCTGTTGAAGGCGATAATGTCACCCAGGAAGGTTGGGCTAATTAAAAAAAAAACAGCAGTTGTAACTCAAGTGATATAGTACTAGTTTCACTGAAGTGCCAAATTCAGCAAAACGTCCCAACAGCGATGATGATGATGGCGAAGTTACATTCGAAAGTGTAGTGTCTCACAAGAGGCTTCCTGCAATTCAGCTGCAGCCAACAACAAAAAGCAACGGTTTTCCAGTACACCAACCAAATCTTTATTAACTAAGGCAGGTAATTTGGACAAAATGCATAAAGAAACATTGAATGTACTAAATAACATTAATGATAATATAAATTCTGTAAATGACACATTAGTAAGAATGGTGGGTGTATTGGAAAAATTAGTAACTGTTATTAGTAAATATCGATGTCAAAATTACTCTATATTTTGTAAATTGTGTTATGGGAGTTGTAAGACAAATTAATAAACAGAAATAAATTAAATACATTTCCATCGAAAATAATTATTTATTAAATTCATTCTATTATTTACACCTTCATTATAAATGTTTCCATTTTCCAAATTCCCATGATTTTCTTCTAGTTCTCTTTCAAACACTGGGACTTCTGCAAATGGAATTCTCAATTCCACACACATATTGCGCAACACTGCGCATGCTGTAATAACGGGAAGCATTCTACATACACATATTTACTCGAACAAGAGTTATATGTAACAACTTTCCTGCAAGTTTATATAAATTCCACCTGCAAATAATTAAAATTAATAAATATAACACACTAACACTATAACACACCACTAAAGTTACCACTTCGTAGGTTTTCGTAAACTAGCGCGTACGGTACTGTGTAAACTAAAAACATTAGTCGTCTATTATGTAGAACGCTGCAATGACGTTCTAAAAGGGCGACTCCTGTGCCTGCTTGGTGAAAGGGTTCTTCGATTTTCGCCAGAATTTACAGGAACAATTATTACAGCATGTGCAGTATTGCACAATATGTGTGTGGAATTGAGAATTCCATTTGCAGAAGGCCCAATGTTTGAAAGAGAACCACAAGAAAATCATGGGGATTTGGAAAGTGGCAACATTTATAATGATGGTGTAAATACTAAATTGAATTTAATAAATAATTATTTTCGATGAAAATGTATTTAATTTATTTCTGTTTATTAATTTGTCTTATAACTCGCATAACACAAATTACAAAATATAGAGTAATTTTGATATTGACATTTTATTGATATTATTTTTTACTAATGACAGTTACTACATGGTGTTACCAATACACCCACCATTCTTACTAATGTGTCATTTACAGAATTTATATTATCATTAATGCTGTTTAGTACATTCAGGGTGGGTTTACAGAAAGGAAATCAAATATTTAATTACGATTAACTATTTGAAATTAGCGTTGCCTTAGGGTGGGTTTACAGAAACGAAATTAAATATTTAATTACGATTAACTATTTGATTGAGCTTAAAATTCGTGTTGCCATAGAAATCAAATTGTTAAACTAAGGCAACGCTAATTTTAATCTATATTTGTCAATTCAAGCATTACACTTTGGTCAACAAAAAATAGATTTTTTGTTAGTATGACATGCTTTGAAAGTAAAAAATCTTCGCGAGGAACAAAATTATACGAATTTAAATTTTTTGGGAAGGTTGTGGTTGTCGAATTTATTTCCACAAACTGCGATTCGTTAGGTTTTAACGTAATATCACTCTTAAGTGGTATTTTTATTTCATTAGGAACGCCTGAACTGCGTATGTGATGTGATATTGGTTGGAAAAAGAAATTGTTTAAATTATTGGTATTGTTCAGAAAGGGAACGCGTATATTTTCACAAAGTTTGAGGTAATTACGGGAGAAATTAATTACTGCATCGTATTGTTTTAAAAAATGTGTTCCGAGAAGTAAAGGTTTCGGAAGATCACGAACTACTAATATTTCTGTCGGAAAAATTTCTTTAGAAATTTTTAACTTTATTACCGTTTTACCGATTACTTTAATCTTTTCGTTTCCGGCCGTAACTATATAAAGCGGCTTTTTTAAAGCAGAGTAATATTTAACATATTGCGAACTAATTACGTTATTTAGCGCACCTGTATCAACAATAACATTTAATGTCTTTTTAAATAAGACAGCAGGAATAGTTACTATTCCAGACGATGGAAAAGAGTAGAGGCTACTTTTTCCATTTTCCGAGGTGAATCCAGACTTTACTGGGAAACGTTGTCTCGGATTTAGTAACGCAACATTTTGGTTTTGTTTTTTATTAAAACGAAACCGTTGCGAAGAAATAGCTTGTTCTCTAACAAACTGTTTAGCATGCAGCCGGTTATTGTCACATTCTCGTGAATTATTATTTATCCCATTCGATTGTTTATAATAACACGTATAAGAAAGATGACCCGGCTTTTTACAAATGAAACAGGTGGCCTTGATTTTGCGCGCGCGGTTATTTAGATTAGACCGAGCCGCGAATGCAAATTGTTCATCTGCAAACGATGCACTCTGTGTGGGCGTATAATTATAATTACCTTAAAGAAATAATTCAGGATTCGTTAAATACGAAGCCATAGCCCGTTTTCGTGTTTCACTTAATTTCTCTACAACTGCTTTAAAATATTTTAATGTCATATCGGTAGTTGACATTAAAGAAAATTGAGTTACGTAGATGGGATGTAGTCCATTTTCAAAGTAATCCAAAATTTGTTCAAATGGCATATTTGGATTCAAATCGTTACACATTTCTAAAATATCGTACATATACTTTAATACGTCTTCGTCTTCTCTTTGTTTTCGGTTTAATAAACGAAGTTTATTTCGCGAATATAAGAAGTCGCACAGAATTCTTTTTTAAAATCACGAATAATGTCGTCCCAATTTTTATTACTATTTTTGCCTGATGAAAGATAATTAATATACCAAATATTTGCAGCTCCATGAAGAAATGAACCGAAAAAATTTATTTTGTGTTCATTTGACCAGTTATTAATATTAGCACATTTTTCATAATTTTTTATAAATTCAATTATATTTGTCGTTGCTGGTATAAATATTTCAGGACTAACGAATTTAGGAAACCGTGGATTTGTATTTGCTACTCGTGCTAAAGCAATTGTGACATGTGCGCGATTGTCTTGATTTCCGTTCATATTTACGGGCGATCGCGATATGTAATCGGATTTTGTTTTAACGTTAAATTTTCGATCTGTTAATATAAGAAAAGATACTTTTACATGTAGAATTGAAAATATTTATTAAAGTTAGTAACCATACCGAAGTTACTAAAAAAAAAATCGCAATTTAAATTTTAAGCGTATTCCGATTTCGTTTCAGATGACTGAAATCAGGGTATTAATTTTTATTAACCCTTAGGAAAGTGAAATTTGAAATATGGTTAACGGTGCTTGATTGCAACAAATATGGCATTAAAAAAAACATTTCTTAATTACAAAAAAGAAAATTTTGTTACAAAATCTTTTATAAAATTTAATATGTATATTACTAAAGAGATTTCAATACATACTTCGACAAATATTTAATAATGCAAAAAAAAAACAGTTAGTGCAATTTATTGAAACATTTGATACGCGCCGTATAAGAAAAGAATTTTGCAACAATACTTTTTAAATTCCTTCCTATCGCCTCATTAAATTCTTTTTAAACAAGTTCGTTAGTTACGGTTACGAAAAAAAATTAATAATTGAAATTTAGAACATTCCTAAGAAAAAAAAATAATTTTTTTCTTGTAAATAAAATAGTGACTACATTTTGGACTTTAGGCGCCTCCACCAAAAATGTTACGGTATAAATCGAAACAAGGGGCATAGCGTGGCTTAAATATTATATTAAACATAAATAAATACAGACAAACATAATTGTACAAAGTTCAACTTACCCTAACAGCACACTTTAACAAAATAGAGCCTACATCATGCTCTGATAGCAACTAGTTTAAGATTTTATCATTTTATGCAGATCGTGGGGTTTTTATAGGAAGTGTAACTCGAGCAATTCCGAATTCTACCGACGCCGAAAAGGTACGAGAGATAACGAAATAATTTAAATCCGTTCCAACGTGTTCAAGGTTTTTTCATGCAGGTGTCAAGGTTCCGTTGTTTACGTTGACGAGTTACATTTCCTCTTATCTTAAGTTTGCTAAATAAATCCAATGCATGAATTTACTTGCATCTTGTCACAATATCTTTGCTATCCTAACTTCGCTTCGCTTAGCTTTAGTTGCCACGTCCGCGTAAGATTACGTTGGATCCAATTTTCAAAAAACTTAAGTTTCGCTTAGCTTAGCTTAGTTTCGCGTTCAGTGGCCGCCTACCTTTAATATAGGAATTTTTCTTTAACATACACGTTCTGCAGCGTTTTGAAATGTGACGATTGATTAATTAGAAATATCATTCTGATTAATTAATTACTTTAAGAAAAGACATGCGTTCACACTTCCAAAGCCTACTGGGGCCACGGGACTTTATGATAACATGTTACCTTTATGACACACTCAAAAACGGCTCGAAACGCCACCCGATTTAAACGTTTGTTACGTCATGAAATTTTCGCGCAAGCCCGTATTTATGACTTGGAAACTGTCATCCTACAATTCAAGTAAAGAAATCTACAATAAAAATACGAATCAGTTTATCTTTTACTCAAGAGATGGGGCTTATCAATCTCTTTGCACGGTTGTTTCAATTAACCCCTCAGATTCCATATTACCCCGTTTGACGGTATCGATTAACCTCAAAATGTTAGTATGTGGATAAGATCTAGTTCATTTCAGTTGTAGGGCCGACATATTATATTTGTTGGTGGAAGTGGCCAGAAAGATATTTTGAAAGGAAATATCTTCGTTCTTAAAAAAATACATTAAAATAAATTGTCTGAATTCATAACTTAATTTTATATTTTGAGAGTTTTTGCGAATCATAGCATCTGTGTAGTTCAGTCTGCGATACATACTTTTTCTTAGGTGAAGTACAGTTCTAGCTAGTAAGATAAAATAAGTACGTTGGTAACACTTCAAGTATGTGGATCGAGCATGCCATCGAAAGATGTCGCTACTTAAATGTTCAATAATTACTTAGTTTATATTCAATGAAATAAATTGCCATACCGTTTTATTTTTCACAAATCATTCTTATTTAACTTTATTAACACAAAAAAATTACTAAGAATTTTTTCTAATCATTTTCTTAGAAGGTAGTTAATAACCACATCTGTTTAATTCACTGAATAAGTTGAAAACACAATGATGCTAATAATAATTAATTTGGACTACAGTTGTAATCCACGCAAGTAACGGCGTTAGATTTTGTTACGCGAGCACTGAAGGGTTAAAAGTAAATCGGAGACGATTGCAACAAACGTAATCGATTTATAAAACTATTAGAAATTACAATACACAGACTTTTTCAAAAATTTAAATTACAAAAAGGCTTTCTTAACTATAAGTATCCACAATCTGAATTATGCCTCACAAATAAAAAAAGAAAAATCCTATCGAAAGAATCAACGACAAAGAAAAAGGAAGAATCAATAACTAAAGAATTTAAAGGATTTATCACTACAGTATGTATTTACTAATTTACATTTCAAGAAAATCGTCCTTAACGTTCTTGAAGTTTATATCTTCCCAGATTAATAAGTCGGATAGAGATTTTCCTTTGGGACAACTTCGTTCACAAGATTTAAACCATTCAGAATGTAATTGCCGATAGTACGATCCAGGAAAGATACTACAGTAGGACGCATAGCTTCAGCATTTTCATTGAGTGCCTGATTAAAGAGCAACAACTCAAGAGGATCCTTAATTAAATCGTATGCTTGGAAATAAATGGTATCATACAGTATTTCGATAGAACCTTCCTTCCATCGAACGTGTTCTCGGCCATCCTTGGTGTAACGTTCTCCATCCAAAACATACTCTAGGACCAAATTTGCTAAAAGCAAAACGCAAATGTAAAGAATCACTTTAATTTAATCTTCTCGTGAGTCGCTACTTACTTATATCCAACTCGAACCTTCCTTCTCCATCCAGTTCGAAACCCAATACGGTTCCTCTCACGTAATAGGAAGCAGTAAGGTGAATTGCGGGTAGAAATGCCTTCAATTTGTATACTAACGCATCAGAATCAACACTGACGTCCAAAATTTTGTAATTCTTCAATCCGGTAAATACGATATTTCTGAACTGTCCCTCATAAGACGCAATAGACGATTGTCTTCTACCCACTGTCAATCTGCGAATATACAGCGGGTCCAAGGGAGGTACTTTCAGCTCCGGAATTCCTCTCACTACATAGGGGCGCAAGTTTTCATATTTTTGAATGTGACATTGTTTAATGAGAGGATCCGTTGCTTTACAATGTTGCAAGAGTTCTTCTGAAACTAAATGTTACTTTTAAACTACGATATTTGAATTTCTACATCAAATTTGTACTTAGTATTTCTTTAGCTGAACACAACACACAAAAGTTGTTTTAGAACATGCTCAATAGTTGTCGGATACTCCAGTTTGATGAGTCCAGTTTAAAAATATGGATTAGTTTAGTTATTGATTGTCTACAATTCATTACACTTATTCGCGTGTACCAGTGCTGCGCAGTTGCTGATGGGAATCATGAACGCGAAGTGTAAAAAGAGAACTGGGACCAGAAACAACTAGATTCCATAAGAGAGAATGAAGACACACGAAGTGACGACGTACATATGAGACGACATACACATCTGAAGAAATGCCGAAAGGGGGATACAGGCTATGGATGGGTTGGGTTGCCATGAAGTCAGTGGCCTGGCCTTGACAGCCGTCGGTATGAATGCACACAGTGCACACATCCCCTGACATTGCACCACAGCCTTGGGGCGTCTTAGGAAAATTCTGTAAACCTCTATAAAAAAAAGTCCGTCTTAACAGAGTTCCAGTATTTACTGCAAGAGTTAGGGAAACCCTGGTAAAATCTAACTGGAATATATTATAGTGTAATTGTTGCAATTATAAAATCAAATTAATATTAATATTGTTGAATGAAGTCCATAATTAGGCGAATTAAATGTATGAAGAAAAAGGCACTTCCTAATTTCTTAATGGTATTTATTCTAGTGGTTTCCGTGACAATCATCTTCATCAGAGGTCGAAATAAAATAGGTAAATTACAGGCTCAGCTCTGTTAGTTGAACCCGCCCATTGTTAAGAGTAGTCATGCTAACTTCTTATGTCCCGGATTGAAAATGCTCACTCGGTATGTATGTTGATCTAATCTTTTTTTCAATTTCAATCCATTCTGTGCGAATTTAAAAAAATGCGATTTTTATCAATAACTAAACATACATCTACATATTATAACATATGTATGTCCAAATAAATTTTTGATAAAGGTAGGTCATGAAGTGTAAAAATTTACAACACCAAGCAGTTTTTGAAGTTAAAGACATATCAAGCTGTAAGATATGGCCAATTAAATTTCAATTTTACTTAACTACTCAAGAACTGAACAATATTTTAATGTAAATAATGTAATAATTTATCTTCCATGGCCAGCAAGAAATTTATTTGCACATATGTTACTAAACATGACTTTTAGGTTGATCAATCAAATTCAAGTGCGATGGCGTCATCTCACTCCCAAGGAATTAATACTCGCTTTGATCTATTCAAGATGAATATTGGGGAAGAAAATTTCAATTTTCTAGAGTTTTTACAATTGCTGTCACTCTGCACTTCGTACCGTATTAAAATGAATTTCAAGTTGATGCCCTATATAACTGCAATTTAAATATGTTCGACCAAAGCCTTTCTCTAGAAACTGAAACATCTAGGCTGCTGGTTGATTTTCTGAGTAATGATTTCAACGATATAAGTAAGAGAATCTATCTCCAAGTTTGAGTTCATTACTCAAAAATTAATTAAAGCTGGTTCTTGTCCGATGAAAATTGTATCACAAACTCTTTTAAGCGGACACTAAATGGCGCACAAACACTTAATGTTCGAAGCTGTCGAACGACTGCGAAACGTTAAGTGTTTGTGCGCCATTTAGTGTCCGTTTAAAAGAGTTTGTGATATCAAAAATTAATGTATAGAAAGCTCATGAAAAAGAAAAAAACCGGTTCATTATTGTTGAATTGTACATTTTCGAATTTTTTAATTCAATTTTTTAAAGCCTTGTTTGCAGTCTTATTGTACAAAGGCTCTTTAACTATTAAAGAAATGTTTTTAAAAACTGCTCGCGAGAACTTGGCTTTTAGGGGAAAAACTATTTTGGCACCTAGCGTAAAGCTTTAAGCACTTTGAATTTATTTTTGTTACTGTTTCTGGAAACTTTTGTTAGAATACTGTTTGAAAATTGTTAATTGTCATAATATTCATTCTTGCTCATATACATTGCTGTAAAAATAGTTGGCAACGCTGATATATGAAGTTTTTACTATATAAATAACATTAACTGAATCAACTGTTTACGGATTATTGTCAAATGAAAAATATTTGTTTCTTTTTGATTACACATTGTTTGAAGTTTGTCGTCTGTGTTTATATATACAGGGTGTCCCAGCGAGACTTTTCATTAGAAGTTTATGGGGTTCTGGCCAAAATAAATATAAAGATAAGTATAAGTATAAGTATAAGTATAAGTATAAGTATAAGTATAAGTATAAGTATAAGTATAAGTATAAGTATAAGTATAAGTATAAGTATAAGTATAAGTATAAGTATAAATATAAATATAAATATAAATATAAATATAAATATAAATATAAATATAAATATAAAATAGAAAGTTGAACATTTAGAATTAGATACAAGTGATTGCGTTCTCTTCAGGTAAAATATTTTCAGATGTCTAGCACTTCCGGTTATACCGGAAGTCGCCATCTACTTTGTTATTTTAAATGGAACACCCTATTTATTTTTGCATTTTTAGATGGGAATCATAATTTTGAATCTTTTTTATTCAAACCATACCATGTCTATCTAATACAGTTTTTGAGATAAAAATTATTTTCCGAAATCATGGCAGGTGGTTGACGTTTTCAAAATGGGCTGTAACTCTTATTTGAAACGAGATAGAAAATTGAAATCTAATTAAGTTTGTAGTTTAAAGATCCCTTTATCGTAGGTATTCTTTAAAATAAACATCTTTGCCTGAGAATAATTCTTAAATTTATACTTTTCATCAAGAGTTAAAAATGTAAAAAGATCGATTCTTTCAAATGGAATGCCAGATTTTTCGTTGCGTAATCAAATTGGTGATAAAATTTGTGCACAAAGTGGTATTACATGTTCCTATACCTAAATCAAACCGTTTTAGAGTTATTTCCAAAAAACGGAAAATTTTACCATTATAAAAAATAATTTTTCAAATGTCAAGTTATTGAAACTCATTAACTAATAGAGTGCCTTTACCAAGTTTCATTTCAAGTTCCAAAATGAATAAAAGCAACGAAAATAATGTTTATACAAATCAAGAAATTCTTAATTTATTTTTTATACACGGAAAATGCGACAAAATTGTTAGCAGAACTTGCAGAATATTTAATGAAAACTATCCACACTTACTTCAGATGGCAAAAATTGGATATAAAAAACTAGAAACAAATTATAATAAATGTTCGAAATGGTGGCCGTTCTTCGGCAGGTCGAAGTGAGGCGTTGGAATTGGCCTCGAAATAAGCCAAGGTATTCAACTCAGCCTCTTCATTTTCAACTGTATTCGTACAAAACGCACAAAATTTGCTTCTGTTCTTCTAAATTTATCTTTTGTCATCTGAGGTAAGTGTGGATAGTTTTCGTTAAATATTCTGCAAGTTCTGCTAACAATTTTGTCGCATTTTCCGTGTATAAAAAATAAATTAAGAATTTCTTGATTTGTATAAATATTATTTTCGTTGCTTTTATTCATTTTGGAACTTGAAATGAAACTTCGTAAAGGCACTATTAGTTAATAACA
This sequence comes from Dorcus parallelipipedus, assembly GCA_958336345.1. NCBI lineage: Eukaryota > Metazoa > Arthropoda > Insecta > Coleoptera > Lucanidae > Dorcus > Dorcus parallelipipedus. The sequence goes on from OY284482.1 coordinate 1,480,897, forward strand.
TAATTAATAATTAGTTTCAATAACTTGACATTTAAAAAATTATTTTTTATAATGGTAAAATTTTCCGTTTTTTGGAATAACTCGGTTTGATTTAGGTATAGGAACATGTAATACCACTTTGTACACAAATTTTATCACCAATTTCATTACGCAACGAAAAATCTGGCATTCCATTTGAAAGAATAGATTCTTTTTACATTTTTAACTCTTGATGAAAAGTATAAATTTAAGAATTATTCACTTGTATCTAATTCTAAATGTTCAATTTTCTATTTTGGCCAGAACCCCATAAACTTCTAATGAAAGGTCTCGCTGGGACACGCTGTATAAAAACCACCTTCCTCTTTTAGAGGCTATGGGCCCAGTAATTATCGAAAAGAACGAAGCAGGTGAAAAAAGTTGCGTGTTGTTTTGCCCGGTGATGTTAAGTGTGTGTGAGATCCCGGTTTGTTTTATAAGTTTATTACGGGAATAATACGGACAATAACAGGAACATAATGAAACAATTACAACACGAAGTGACAGTATGAATTTATTGGAACCTGTGGAAGTTAAGGTTAAAGGTTTGGATGGCTTGCCATTCGGAACTGATGCTAGACCAACGCAGAAAGTCGGTAAAAACGATCCAAATATTACAAAACAAGAAGATTTGTGGTCAGCTAAGAATTCAAAAGCTAATGCCTGTTTCAGATGGTCATATACCTGTTTTAGACGGTCATATTTTTGTATCAAATTTGTTACGAAGTGAGTGAGAAGTGCCAATTCAACCAATCAACATTCACTGTGGCAGCTTACCCCCCTCACTTTGTCACAAATTTGTACAAGAAACATGACCGTCTAAAACAGGCAATATTTTTGTGTCAAATTTATTACGAAGTGAGAGAGATAAGCTACCACAGTGAATGTTGATTTGTTGATTCGGCACTTCTCACTGACTTCGTAATAAATTTGATACAGAAATATGACCGTGTAAAACGGACATAAGGAACTCATAGTTTCGAGGTTAGAAGAGGAACCTATGGTTCATATTCTTGCATGCAGTACAGCCGCCGAAATGTGGGCAAAACTTTTCTCAGTTTTTGAACAGAAATCTGACATAAATGCTCATTTGTTGCATGAAACCTTTTTCTTGTACAGATATGAAAATCAAGGAATTGCTTCGCACATTTCAGATATTTTAGATATTATGAAAAAGTTCAAGCATTTGGGTGAAAACATCTCTGATAAACAGGTTATTACCAAAATTCTAATGTGACTTCCTGAAAGTCTGTCATATTTTGTTACATCCGGGGAATCGGTGAACCCTTCAAAGCAAATAATTGACAATTAACTTCTCGTTTGATAACAGAAGAACAACGTCTTAAAAGCAGGACAAGAAATAGTGAAATAACCTCTGAAAATAAAGCATTGTCTTATCAAACAGTGTTCTAACATATCCCTCTAATTGTCATAGGGTTATATTATAAAAGAAAATGTTAATGTAAACATCTCGTTTCACAAGTTAAAATTTGAATTTTTCAAATTTTATGCACTTTAAAGGCTTAGTAAGTACATCGGCAATTTGATGTTCGGATGGACATTATTTTATTGTAATTAAACCGTCTTCTACCTTTTATTTAAGAAATGATAGTGTACATCTATATGTTTACTGCGACGATTAATTATACCGTTGCTTTTTAAGTCTATTGTCAATGTTTAACACTGCACTAACGTTTCTGCCGGTTAGTTCCTCCAAAAAGCTTCTCAGATACGGCAGAATTTTTGAGGCTTCTGTTGCGGCGATATATTCTCGCAACTATTGTTTGGCGCCTGTATGTCCAGCTGGCTGGTCCTCCATTGTAAAACACCACAAAACCCGTAGTGCTCTTGCGACTCTTCTGATCGCCCGCAAAATCTGCATCGCAGAATGCAGTTAATGTTTCGCCTTCGCTGTATTTGGTGGAATAAAAAATTCCTAGGTCCTTTGTTGTGTGTTGTGTTTACAAACTTTAGGATCCTCTTCGAGTGTATAAGATCTGAATTAGTAGGGTTTTCTACCTCTCGCCCGCTGATACTGACAGCCAGAGCCAAATCTAGTCGTGTCCTTGTTGATAAGGAGAGTAAGCTTCCAACAGCCTCTCTAAAAGGAAACATAACAGGTTTTTCTGTCATGGCTGCGTTTTCACCTACAGCCATTGGGGCACATGTCGGTTTGGCATCAAACATCTTGTACTTGAGAACAATTTGATCGGCATAGAGCTTTTGTGACAACTTAAGTGATTCTTGAGACAACTCAATATTAATACCAAGGCAAACTCTTCAAAAGTTATGCTGAATTGTTTTTGCAGCATCTTCAGGAGCGCAGTCATTAAGTTTGTGTCTGATCCTGATGGAATTCCATCATCCATATGAATTCCAAGGTACATAGTACGTTCATCATTTATAAAGATACAGTGCTCAGTTTTTTAGCTGATTGAATCCTTGACTTGCTGGAAAGTAGAAAGGTTTTGAGTTTATCATTCCATCTGGCGGGAGCCTGACGTAGACCATACATGGCCTTCTGTAATCTGCACACTTTACCATTGTCTTGATACCCTTCTGGCAACTGCATATGCAATTCTTCATTAACTGTGCCATACAAAAAAGATTACTTCACATCAAACTTCATTAACTTGTATTTCATTTTAGCCGAATGTGCTAACATTATTCTTAAGGCATCAGTTCCAATGACTGGGCTAAAAACATCATCATAATCTATTCCAGCTCTATGTTGACACTCACGCACAACAAGGCGAGCTTTGTATCTCCCATCGTCTTTTATTTTGAAAACCCGGCGACTGGTCAGGATTTTCTTATCCCTTGCTGCATCCCATTTTTTTTCGTCTTTATTCAGGGATATGTACAAAGACTTTGCTACCAAAAATCTGTAAATGATCTATTTTGGGTCGCTGTTCAACATAAGGAGACTTTCCCTTAATAGAACTTGTTCCGGTGCGGTTCAATATGTAGACGACAGTATTAGTGGCTTCTGCCCAATATCGTTTATTTAGTCCCGCAGAGAGCAACATGGTGCGAGCTGCCTCTACAACCGTGCGCATTTCTCTCTCTACTTTTCTATTTTGCTCAAGGCAATAGGGAGATGAGGTTTGATGGCGAATTCCTGCGTCTTCGAACATTTTCTGAATTTCTATGTTCAGGATTTCCGTACCATTATCGGACCTTATGCACTTTCCGCCCAGTATCTGTTTAAACTATTGTCAAGAACTTTCTGAGGACTCTTGGATCTTGAGATTTATTGGCTAGCATATAACAGAATCTACAGTGGGAGAAGTCGTCTTTTATCAGACAAAAATACTTGGAGCCACCAAAATTTTCTACCTCCATTGGCCCGTACAGGTCTACGTGAATAAGACAGCAAGTTTCACTAGTTTTTGCTGCATTTTCTGGAAAAGGCAATCTGTGAATTTTTCCAAGATTACATGCTTCGCAGGAAAAATCGTCTATGTTATCATATTCTATATTTATGTTTGACAGAGCTGACTTGACATAATCAATGTTTTCGTGAGCAAGTTTTTGATGCTATGTAACGAGTGATTTTTGATGACATCCCAATGAAGGTGCAGCAATTTTGGTATTGACATATGACAATGTGCAAGAAGTGTTCACTCTGGCTTAGGTAGCAAATGATCATTTTGCGTCTCTGCGTGATATTGAAATTGCATATGGGGTACCTAAAACAACGGCGCAGAGAATCTTGAAGAAAAACAATTACAAATCGTACAAATACGATTGTATTGTCTTGTGCCAAGACGATAGGCCACGGCGTTTACAATTTTGCAACGGATACTTAAACGAGCGCCAAAGAGATCTTTTACTATGTGGAAAGATCTTTTTTTCGGATGAGAGTAGATTTACGAATAATGGTCTTTTTAATAGAAATAATAAAAGATACTAGGCTCAACAAAAATGCATTTAGTCGTAGAAGGTCGAGACCAAGAAAGATTTGGGATCAATGTTTGGCTTGGTGTTCTTGGAGACCAAATGATAGGGCCAATCTTTTTACAAGGACAACTTACTGCGGAGAGAAATTTCAATTTTCTTCGAATTTGAGGAGGAACTTGAAAATGTGCCTTTGGCAATTGAAGTAATTTTTCAACAAGACGGGTCTCTACCTCTCAATAGCCGTACCGTTCAACAATATTTAAATAATAAGTTTAACAGGTGGATGGGGACGCATGGACCGATAACTGGCCTGCAAGGTCACCAAATCTTACCATTTTAGATTTTTTATTTGGCCGTTTTTAAAAGAGCTTGTACTTTTGCTTGGTTCTCCGACGAATTTAAACGTTTTGCAAGGGGGATTAGGAATGCATTGGCGCGAATAATGCCTGTGATGCTACAAAATGCAAGACGGGCATTTAATAAGCGTATTCATTTATGTCTCCAGCAGAACGGAGGACACTTTCAATATCTTACAACTCGTTTGAATTGGCTTCCGGTTGGAACCGCGTCACGTTGACTTCTACTGCCGACGTTTCGTTCTACAAAAGAACTTCTTCAGGGCTGCTGCTGCTGGTGGTGTTGCTGCTGCTTCTGATTAGTCGTTGAGACTTAACTCTTCTGCAATGAAGAACGAAACGTCGGCAGTAGAAGTCAACGTGACGCGGTTCCAACCGGAAGCCAATTCAAACATGGACGACGGCCGCGGAAGCCTTCAAGTTAAATCTTACAACTCCTTAAAAATTAAATTTTCTATTTTTAATTACTCAGTGACTTTGTTTCTGCAATTTGTTTATTGTTTGTATAGTTTGATTTGTCAACGATTTAATACTGAGTTTTATTTAATTATTTTATGTGTTTTTTAGAGTTGTTTATACACAACACGTAATCGTACTTTGCACATTGTAAAAACAAGTCAACACGTGTCAACACTGTCGCTTTAGATCGAATTACATGTTTGATAGCTCACTACATGTTGTTATGCAAACCAAAAAATTCAATTACTAAACGATCAGACTGCAAATCTCAATGACATTTTTTGCAGTTTTCTAAATTCCTGAAAAGTTGCTGTAGAAAGTGCCTCAGAATTTTAGTGTTATTATAATAAAAAAGGTATAAAAGACTAGAGACAATAAACTTTTCAACAGTTTCGTTCATATCTCAAGAACAAGCAAGGAAAAACATTTCTGTTATTAAATATGTATTAGGTATTGATTGATTTGAAAAGAACCAGTACAATAAATAATTACTATAAAAGTATAATTTTTTTACTTACATGATTTTATAGCTTCACTTTCGAATATGAATGCTGAAAGACATGCACAAACTAAGGTGATGTAACACATTTCGCCGTTTCAGGTACGCAGATTTAACGCAGTTGCAACGGAATCCAGAAATTTATAGTCCGAGTGTCTCAATAAATTCAGCAAAACGGAATTTTTTATTTTGTTTTTCTGATGGGATTGATTTATGTAAAAAAACTAAAAAATATTTCAAGCGCCCAGTATCAAGGAAAACTTTTAACCTTTCCGCTGAATTACGCGCATAATACATCAATATTCAAAAATATGCAATTGGAATAGGACACGGCGTCAAAAGAAATATTGTTTGTTTTTCTAATTGACAGTGAATCAATTAAGAAATCAGTTTTGAAATAAATTATTTTAATATGTTAACTTTTGTAAAATTTATGTAAGGCAGAAATTTAAAAAAAAGTTGTAAACGTCGTAAAAAATTTTGAACATTTGGTATAGTACCTATTAATTTATAAATAAATATTTCTCAATATGAGTTATGTTTGATATTTTGTTTATCACAAAATTTTAGAAAACAATAAAGCTCGTTAACGGGAAGTTTTCCTGCTTCATCAACACTGTAATATTAAAGAATATCTGCATTTTTTTTTTAATTTTAAAAGTTCCTGTATTTGAAAATAATACTAAAAATAATCTTGGTTAACGCATAACACAAAGCTACTATTTAGTATGTCAATACTATAACCGATTTTTAGTTTAACGTGTGTTACCACCACAATCCACAATTCATTGAATTTCCTAATGACACTAAGTATCGAAATGTTACGCTACTGCCATCTTTTAGAACTCCGCATAAATGCCATTTTTCATTACGTCATTATTTTTCAACTAAGACTACGGACGAAATCAATTAGAATAAGGCCTCAGGGACACACATCATTATGACGCCAGCCGTACGCTGACGTCTCATATGCTTGCATAATGCCCTGCCTTTGTAATGAGTCATACAGCTGAAATTCTGCGGATGCAATTTTATTGCAAAGATCAGTCATGACTCATGACGGCCAAGGCTTTTGATAAAGCGAGACGCTGTAATGTTCGCCTACATAATTTTTAGGTGAGCATATTTTCCACGGTTGCGTAGGCGACGTGGTATAGAATTTAATTTATGTTATTTGAATTTCGATACCAAATTACCAATAATCATGTTGGATAAAAGGTGTCTATCAGACTGGCTCAGTTTCCAGAAATTGCGCAGTATACAAAAGCTAAGGAAAATGCCAGTATTTAAAAAAAAATCAAGAAATTGTAACATGAAAATTGAGGAAAAAATTGAAATACAAACATACGATTTAGATATAATTATTATTAAACCTGAAAATTTAAGAGGATTTTCTGACGATAACCTGACTGTAGAGTTAATCTTTAGAAGACGAGCACCGTATGTACTAATATTTCCAAACAGACAGGCACACTCCGAGGCCAAGTTACTGAAAGACTCTTGGTACTTTAAAACAATACAGAGAGATATTAGAGTAGATAAAATAAATTCAAAAGTGATCATGCAGGATAAGAAATAAAAACAGCTTACAGGATATTCTACTGCTTTCCAAGCAAAAATATTAATAAGTAGATTATTGAAAGGCAAATACGCACGCGTATCTAAATCAATGCAAATAGATATTTGTGTTCATTATACATTCATAGTACATATGGTAACTTATTAGCTTCAATATTTTATAATAATATCCAAATTAAGTCGGTGATAACTTATATTTCTTAGATACAATGAGAGGGGAGATAATCCTATAAATTTCGGAGATTGTTGCTTCCGTTAGAAGTGTAACGAAATGATTCGGGTTCTATTAATTTTTGTGTGTGTTTCTCTATTTGTGTATCAAAATGAAGCAACAGACTCGGGTATTATTGTAATAGCTTGGAGGTAATTTGATTAATAACTAACTAACCAGTTACAGATGTATTACTGAAGCCCTGCAATGCTACCGATCCATCTCTTACACCTTGCTGGATTCAAAAAATTGAAGCCTTACGCCCAAATTTGATCAAAGGCATTCAAGAATGGCAGCTTCCTTCAATAGATCCGCTTTACTTCCCCAGACTGAGCGTGGGTAAGAGAAATATTTCTGTTGTATCCTACCAGGCAATTTGGAAGAACATCGTGTTTTCTGGCGGGAAGGATTTTCAAATATTGGCCACCAGTATTGATCCTAATGGACTACTATTCAAGCTGAAGATTGCTGTACCTGTGATTCACCTGTCAGCTATGCCCACTGAAGTAGAAGGTGACGTTATAGGTTTTCATTTGGAAGGAGATGGAAGAATAGAATTGAACCTGAGTGAGTAGTGATTCCGTTTATGTGTACGATGTTATACAAGTGATTTTTTATTTTCAGCAAGTGTAGTTATAGATCTAGTTTTGGATGGAGAACGTTATAACAAAGACGGAAAAGATTATATACAGTGGAGAGAAGGGTCCATCGAAATATCTTATGATACTGCGTATTTTAAGGTTTATGAAATAATTAAAGACCCCTTCGAACTGCTGATTTTCAACCACGCAGTTAATGCAAGAATAGAAGCTTTCAAAGGAGCCATCAGATCTTTTATGGATCGTACGCTTGGGAACTTCATCATTCGTGCCATAAATCATGTCCATGAAAAACTTCCAGTAGACACTCTTTATTCTGTCTAACACATGCATTTAAGGGCAAGTGATATCAAATAAGTTTTCTATTAATCGTATCAATTTTCAATTGTTCGTAGTACCCTCAAAATAGCTTTGAAAAACTAATAGTCTCTAACATATCTTATCAGCTTAGATAAATGTGATTATCAAAATTCTTGCGGTCTCAATTCTAAAAGTGACAGACTTTTATTCGGGTGTGAGAGATGGGCACTGAAGATCGATGTTTACAAAAAATCTGTTTTCGACCAATCTTGGAAATATCGATTTAGAAACATTCGATGTATCATATAAAATCGATGTTTTTATTGGATAAAGTCTGGTTCACATATCCCTATGCCGTCAAAAAATTTGGAATTCAAATATGGTAAGCGCAGACGCAATAGTAGATTTAAGGTTCAAATTTGTTTTTAGATTTACGACTGACCTGTAACTTGACGTTTACAGAGAAGGCAATATTGAACATCTAACTCTGTTAAAAGCACTACTGCCGATATTTTGAATAAATTGTTAATTTCTTATTACTGCATTGCAGAATTCTTTATTTTACAATTTCACTAACAATTAATTATTAAAGTAAAAATTATAAAATTCGCATAACTGTAGAATCACTAAATGAGGTTTAGTGGAAATGATCGCGTTCGCAACCCCAGCGCTGTAGCACTTAAACTGGAACTGATACATGTAAAATGGAAATGGATATTATAACTTGCATCGCTTTCTTCAAACTAGTCAAGACTGATCTTTTCATGCTGCTTTCATTTTTAATCAACGTTATAAATGTACCAGAAAAGTTAATTTAGACCAGCTACATAAGAAAGCACTAAAGCAATGGATGCCGGATTGCGCTCTGTGTATTACGCGTGCGGTTTGCGCTGTAGATAAACTGTATTGTAAGTAGGTTTATGGAATCACTGGTTTAGATAAAGAACTCTATGGTTGATAACGATATCATGACATGCGCAAAAATAGTGCACGCGGGTCTGGAGCAGAAGTGCTTGTAAAGTTTATAAATATTATACTTGTTGCAACAGCAGTAGATATAGTGATTTGTAATTTTATACTAATATTTTTTGAAGTAAGCTGTTGTAAAAAATAGTTGAGTTGGAAAAATAAATATTTTGAAAGAAGTTCAGAATTTACTTTCGAGTTCATTTTACTGTGTAATTTACTTCATTGGGGTCAAAAATAAAACCTGCAGCTGCGGAAATACAACGGGTAGTTGTATTTGTCCGTACGCAACATTTGTGGCGACCGTGACAGGACCCCTTTTTTGGAGTAAAATTGCTGTAATTTGAAGATGGATAAAGTGAAGAAGTCTCGGACTGCGTATTTTCAAGAAATGCGAATCAGTTAGAGAGTTTATTGTCTGCAGAAGATGTTAATCTGCAGGATGTACAAGTTTCGTGGATAATGTTGCAACAGAAAGAAGATGCACTTCGAGAATTAAATAAAGAAATATTTAATTTGTTAATAGAAGCAGATGTTTGTGAAGAAGATTTAGAAAATGAACTTTCCGTTAGTGATGAATATAATAAGAGAGTTGCGGTACTCAAGACTCGTTGTGAGAAAGCTCTGAAAGAAAAAGAAGAGGTGTTGAATGTTGCCAGTACAAGTAATTGTTCAAATCAAGTGAGCAGCACATCGAAAAGAAAATTCAAGTTGCCTGTTATTGAGCTGAAGAAATTTATTGGAGAGATTCGAGATTGGCTGCCTTTTTGGAGTCAATTTAAGAAGATACACGAGGATCCAGATATAACAAAGGAAGATAAGTTTCAATATCTTTTGCAAGCTACAGTACCGGATACACGAGCTAGAGAACTGGTAGAAAGTTTTCCTCCTATCCAAGAAAATTATAAAAAGGCCATAGAAAGTCTTAAGGACCGTTTTGGCAGAGATGATTTAATAGTAGAATTTTATGTCAGAGAACTTTTAAAACTGGTGTTAAATAATACTTTGTCACCAAAGAAAAATCACATTTCAACTTTGTATGATAAAATTGAACTGCAAATTCGAGCTTTAGAAACACTTGGTATTACCAGCGACAAGTGCACGGCAATGTTGTACCCATTGGTGGAGTCCTGCTTGCCGGAAGAATTACTCAGAGTTTGGCAAAGATCATCGAATTTTTCAGATAACCGTGATGCTACCCTGAAAAATCGTTTGAATGCTTTGATGTTGTTTTTGAAATCAGAAGTCGAAAACGAGGAACGAATTTCTCTGGCAGTTGAAGCTTTTGGTTTGGGATCTGCAGAAAATAAATCTAGGAAGGTGAAGTACCACATGTCTAGCACTTCAAATGTGCCTACTGCTACAGGGTTGGTGAACTATCAGCCTAACAGGAGGTGCGTGTTCTGCGAAGGATCTCATAAGAGTGCAGAATGATTCAAAGCCCAGAAGTTATCATCAGTAGAAAAAAGAAAAGTCTTATCTGAAAAGAAATCTTGTTTTTCCTGTCTGAAGAATGGACATCAAAGTAAGAACTGTAAAGAAAATTTGAAATGTGTCATTTGTAATGGTAAGCATGTAGTATTAATGTGTCCAGATTTGTCTGCACATAGGAAAGCTGCACAGAAATTAGATAATGTAAAGAAAGCTGAAGCCGAATCACCTGCTGTAGAAAAGGTATTAACGAATTATAACAATATGCAAGTTTTTCTTCAAACGCTTAGAATAAATATTCGTAATGACAAGTGTCAAAAGGAAGTTCGCGCTCTGATCGACAGCGGTTCACAAAGATCGTACATTCTCACTTCTACGGCTGAAAAACTAGGATATCCAGTGAAGAGACGTGACAAATTTATACACGCACTTTTTGGTGGTGTTTGTTCGGAGGAGCAAACTCACTCCTGTTATGACATTAGATTGTCAAGTTTGGATGGCAGTTATGCATGCAGATTTGAAGCACTGGATCAACCTGTCATTTGTAATAACATTTCTTCCATTTCGCAGGGTGTATGGCAAAGCGAACTACAGAGATTGAATATAGAAATAAAAGATTCGAGAGATTCAGGTCCAATAGAAGTACTAATAGGTGCTGACGTAGCGGGAAAACTCCTGACAGGTAGGAGACATATTTTACAATGTGGGTTAGTTGCTGTGGAAACTTTACTGGGTTGGACACTGATAGGTAAAATTCCATTTAATTATAAAAGTAACAGCACGATGACTATCTTGTCGTTATTTAATAAAGATACTTTAATAACAAATCTTTGGCAATTAGATGTTATAGGAATCACAGATCCCATAGAAAAGAAATCAAAACAGGAAGTAGAGGCTTCCATTAATGAATATTTTAATGAAACGATACAGGTGGATGAAACAAGAAGATATGAAGTTAGGTTGTTGTGGATCAATGATCATCTCCCTTTATCGGATAATTATACTATTGCAAAGAGCAGACTTGATTCTGTGATGAGAAAGTTGCAAGAGAATAATTTGACCAAGGAATATGATCAAGTATTCAGTGAATGGTTGGAAGAAGGTATTATTGAAAAAGTTCCGGACTCAGAGGTAACCAAAATTGCACATTATTTACCGCATAGGCCAGTTATAAAGTTAAATAGTGCTACTACTAAAATACGGCCAGTTTTCGATGCATCAGCGCATGGTAAAAACCAACCATCTTTAAACGACTGTTTGGAGAAAGGCTTAAATTTAATTGAATTAATTCCTTCGATTTTGATGCGTTTTAGAATTAATAGAATTGGTGTCGTTTCTGATATCAGAAAAGCTTTTCTACAAATTGGACTGCATAAAGATGATAGAGATTATTTAAGATTTCTTTGGAAAAATGCAGATGACAGTATTCAAATATTTCGTCATAAGCGAGTAGTTTTTGGAGTATGTTGTAGTCCATATTTACTAGGAGCCACTATTAATCATCATTTACAAAAAATATTGAAAGAATGTGAAATGCCTGATGCACAATATTCCAAAGATACTGTGTTGAAATTATTGAATAGTTATGTCGATAATTGTATAGTCAGTGTAGAGAGCGAAAATGAAATGAATATATTTATACGTGAAGCGACTCAAATTATGGCTGATGGTATGTTTCAGTTAAGAGGTTGGGAGTCTACATTAGATATTGATGAGGTTGAGAAATGTACGACTGTGTTAGGTATGAAATGGAATCGTGAGAAAGACTCTTTGTCAGTATGTAATGATTCTTGCAATAACATTAATTGTGAGAAGACAACAAAGAGAATCATTTTGTCTGTGGCTCAAAGAATATTTGACCCTTTAGGTTTAATTTGTCCGGCTACTTTGTGTCCTAAAATGTTACTACAGAATACTTGGAGATGTAAACTTAATTGGTACGAAGAAGTGGACTTGGATACGAGGTCTCTTTTTTTGAAATGGTATCAAGAGGTACCTTATTTAACTGATATTGAAATTCCAAGATGGATAAACTTAAGTTCAACAGGAATTAAACATTTTAGTTTACATATTTTCAGTGATGCAAGTCAAGCAGCATATGCCGCTGTGGTGTTTTTACGTATAGAAACACAAGATAAGGTACATGTTCATCTGTTGCAGGCTAAAACGAGAGTAGCCCCTTTAAAAACGATATCCATTCCTCGATTGGAATTGTTAGCTGTAACCATTGCGGCCAGATTGTTTAATACTGTAAAAGAATCTTTAGGTACAAATGATATAGAAAGTCATTTCTGGAGTGATTCAACCACTGTTTTATCATGGATCAGAAGAGAAGATGAATGGTCAACGTTTGTGTGGAATCGAATTCAAGAAATTCGTTCTTTAACGAAAAATGAAAAATGGCATCATATTCCAGGGAATTTAAATCCTGCCGATCTTCCGTCTCGAGGATATACTCCCAAACATCTTTTAAAATCTCGATGGTGGGAGGGACCTCAATGGTTATATAACGCTCCAGAAAACTGGCCCAAAATGGAAATAAAACCTAACGAAGAAGAAATTTGCAAAGAAAGAAAGAAGAAAATTGTTTCTTCAATGATAGACACTACGACGACACCTTGGTACAGTACATATTTTTCCAAATATCATCAAATTGTAAGATTAATTGCTTGGATATGCAGATTTTTATTTAATTGCAGGTTTCCAATGGCAAAATTAAAAAATGAATTGAATACAAGTGAAACGATGAACGCTGAAAAAATTTTAATTAAATTAGTTCAAAAAGAGTCATTTGATGTAAATGATAAGACAATTTCTTGTCTTAATCCATTTTTAGACGAAGATGGAATAATTCGCTTAAAAACTAAAGTTTCGAATAGAGAAGATTCCATAGATTTTAGATATCCAAAACTAATGCCAGCACGACATACAATTACGGAAAAATTGATTTATGAAGAACATATAAATGCATGCCACGTTGGCATTCAAGGACTTTTGTGTTTGTTGAGAGAACGTTTTTGGATTCTTGGAGGAAGGAAAACTATTAGGAACGTAATTGGAAAATATACTTCATGTAAAAGGCAGAATGCTAAACATTTGGAAGTAACACCTCCTCCTTTACCTTTGAATCGAGTTAGAGATGCAGAAGTTTTTGAAATTATTGGAGTGGATTTGGCGAGTCCATTGTATTTAAAAACGAAAGAAAAAACCTGGATTTGTCTGTTTACTTGTGCTGTGTATCGAGCTGTACATTTAGAATTAGTAATGTCATTATCAACCAATAATTTCTTACAGGCATTTAGACGTTTTGTTGCCAGACGTGGCAGACCTAACATTGTTTATAGCGATAATGGAACTAATTTTGTTGGTTTAGAAAACGCTTTTTCTAAAATTGATTGGGAAGAAATCCAGAAATACAGTGCGGCACAAAGAATCAAATGGAATTTTAATCCACCAACTGCAGCCTGGTGGGGTGGATGGTGGGAGAGATTGATATTATTACTGAAGCAACTTCTAAGAAAAGTTTTAGGTAAATCCTCATTATCATATGAAGAATTAGTGACAATTCTTTGCGATTGTGAAGCTGTTATCAATTCACGTCCTCTTACGTATATGAGTAATGAACCAAGTGAATTAGTTGCATTAACTCCTTTAATGTTTTTACATAACCGACAAGAAACTAGTGTTCCCGATTTTGATGCATTAGATTCACATGATTTAAATAGAAGAATGCGTTATTGTCAGAAAGTGAGGAGTGATTTACGAAAAAGATTTAGAATAGAGTATTTAGGTCAGCTGAGACAAAACTACAAGAAAGGATCATCATATAATGTTGCTATTGGTGATGTGGTTCTTCTAGGAAATGAAAATTTGAAACGTTTGGATTGGCCACTGGGGAAAGTTGAAGAAATATTTCGCGGCAGAGATGGTGAAGTGAGACTGATTAAAGTACGAACGGCAAACGGTAGATTATTGAGACCGATTCAAAGAATTTATCCTCTGGAAAAGGCTAGTTCTGTAGTGTCCAATGCAGAACATACAACTGTGATTAGTAAAGATTTATCTTCAAATGAAAAACCGGTCAAATTAAAGAGAAAGGAAAATATGGAAGAAGAGAAGGAAACTGTAAAATTTACGAGAAGTGGTCGGAAAATCAAAACACCCCAGCGATTAAATTACACATCTTAAATGCAAAAATTAAATTGTTGAATAACGTAGTTGTTATTCAAGGTGGGAGTGTGTTGCAACAGCAGTAGATATAGTGATTTGTAATTTTATACTAATATTTTTTGAAGTAAGCTGTTGTAAAAAATAGTTGAGTTGGAAAAATAAATATTTTGGAAGAAGTTCAGAATTTACTTTCGAGTTCATTTTACTGTGTAATTTACTTCATTGGGGTCAAAAATAAAACCTGCAGCTGCGGAAATACAACGGGTAGTTGTATTTGTCCGTACGCAACAATACTATTTAATAAACAGTGTTAAAGTTAGTGTATGTGTTTGCTTAGTAATCACTAACCAACAATACATGGTTTCAGGTTGATTACGCTCATGTTGAAAGTAAGAACCGCGAAGTAAGTGTAAGTTGACCGACAGACAAGATCATGTTCATTATTACACATGAAGTACACAGAAATTAAAAATATGAAACAGAAATGACATCGGAAAGATCGGAATGACGTGTAATGAATAATATTTCACATTATAACATAGAAACGCCGAAGCCATTTGATTTTCATAAACCGAATACATGGAAAACGTGGATTCAGCGATTTCAAAGGTTCAGATTAGCAACCGGATTGGATGAAAAACCCGACGAAAATCAGATTAACATGATCCTGTATTGTATGGGTGAGAAATCTGAAAACTTAGTTACCACATTGAAATTAAGTGAAAATGAGCTGAAATCATATGAGACGGTAAAAATTAGACGTGAACAATATTTCTGTGGTAAGAAAAATATAATATATGAGCGAGCAAAATTCTTCAATAAGCGTCAACGGCCAGAAGAAAGTGTTGAAGCATTTATTAAAGACTTAAACGTATTAGCAGAGACATACTTTAAAATACGAATTAATCAGAGACATAATCGTGATTGGAGTGAAAAACGATAAATTATCTGAAACTTTACAATTAGACTCAGAATTAACGCTAGAAAATGCTATTATTAAAGCATGACAGTCAGAAGACGTGCGTATGAACAGTCAGTTATTAGACAGACCGAAAATAAAGTGGAACTGATTAAAAGAAAAATCATTAAAGACAAAAATAAAAGTGTGAAAAATAAAAGTAATAGAGACAATGAAGTACCACGTAGTGACAAAAGCAAAATGTGTCTAAAGCTAAACCTTTTCATCAATGGTTTAAATGTTCTGCAAATAGCAAAACTTGTGGAAAGTGCAATAAATTAGGACATTATGCAAAAGTGTGCAGAAATAAAAAGCCTGAAGAAGTTAGAGAAGAAGGAAAGTGGTATGTAGGAGAAATTGTGAATGAAATTGGCTTAGAACCATAGTATTTGCCCATAAAAGTTAATGGACAGGGTGATTTTAAAGCAAAAATCGATTCTGGTGCGATTCGCAGATGCAAGTTCCTGTGGATATGGTAGATTATTAGAACAACTACACACAGATATCTGGAAGCCGATGACATCCCTCTCAAGATCAATGAAACTGAATTTAAGTACGCCCAGATAAAAAAGATGCTCTCGCCATAACATGGGCTTCTGAAAAATGGAAACAGTATATACTAGGAAAAGAAATCAGAACTGATCATCGTCCACTGCTATTCATACTAAAAAATAAACCATTATCAGAATTGACAGCTAGATTACAAAGGTTTAGGATGCGACTAAGTAATTTTCAGTATACTTTCACGCATGTATCTGGCAAAGCATATGCCGATATACTCAACAGGCTACCACTGCAACATCATCAAGACGACCGAGACATATTAGATGAAGAAAATCTATTCCTACAAAGTGTTATACAAGAATGCCTTTCTCAGATGAGTGACTTAACCAAATTAAAGAAGTCCAAGAAAAAGATCAGGAATGTATAATGCTCAAAAGGCAAATTCTGAAAGAATTTAAAGATATTCTGGCCCTTCAAAGACGATTTAACTATAAATAACGGGCTTATTATGAAAGCGAATGGAATCTTCATACCAAAGAGTTGGCGACAAGATATGCTTAGAAAAATCCATGAACGTCACGTGGGCATTGTTAAATGCAGGTATCGAGCACAAAAGTGTATGGTGGCCACAAATATCCCTTGAAATTGCAAGTCTTGTGAAGAATGTGTGAAATACAGAACTAACAAGTTCGAACCTATGATATCTTCAAAATTAATTAAACATCCTTCATCAAAAATTGGTATAGATCTGATGGAAACTGACAACAAGCAAGAATAATTAGTTATAGAAGATTATTATTCTAGACGGCTGGAGGTGATACGCGTAAAGCAGAAAACATCTGAGGCATTAGTGGAAATATTAAAAAATATCTTCGCACTATTCGGTATTAGAGAAGTGATTCGATCTGATGGAGCTACGTACTTTAACAGTTAATACTTCAGAAAATTCGCAAGAATATTTGGAATTAGAACTAAAATTTCATCCCCCAAGTATGCTCAATTTAATGGGATGGCGAAGAATGGCGTATCTAACTAATGCAGAACTAATGTTCGGCAGAAAACTTAGATCAAGTTCCAAAGCATTATGAACCCACATGGAATACACAAAATTCTTAGACGAAGGATTCAAAATTAAGAAAAAGAATTGAAAGAAATTATAACTCGCATAGAAAAGTAAAGACATTGCTAGAATTAAACAGTAACGATAGGGTGTGGATATCAGATTTACAAAGACACGGAATAGTGAGAAGGAAAGGAACGTTTTCGAGATCATACATAATCTCCACAGAGAAAGGTGACATAAGAAAGAACAGAAAACAATTGCTACAGGCAGGTCAAGAACAGAAGAAGATTTCAGCAGAGATACGAAAGGAAATTGCTATAAGTCTGAACTTACCAAAAATATTGTAACATAGAGAAAGGAAAACTATGAATCAAGTAATTTACAAAGTGCCATGGAAACTAGACCGAATGAGAGTAAAAGAAAGGCTACTACATTAGAAGCACAACAAGCTCCAAGAAACTTTGAAAAGGTAAATGATCCGAAAGAAGCAACGCCGTATATATTTGAAAGAAGCGGTAGAGTAGTGAGACCACTGAATAAATTAGATTTATAAATGTGTAAATTATCATTTGATTTTTGTTAATTTAAAGTAAGAGTGGTATATTGTAAGTAGGTCTATGGAATCACTGGTCTAGATAGAGAACTCTATGGTTGATAATGATGTCATGATGACATGCGCAATAATAGTGCAAGACTTGACAAACTGCAGTCAGTTTGCTACATAATAACCAGGGAGTCTAAAATAAAATCAGTTTTTTTATGCGCGTTAGTCGACCAAGCGGAGACGGCATATCTTTTCCGCGAGCTTCGATGCAGTAACGCATTGTTCGGCTCCGTGCACTCGCAGCGTCGTCGGGCTCGCGCACTGTTATCTTTGCATCGTATACTGCTTACGATCCCACTCTTTCCAAGCGTACGCTCGTGATAAATCAAACTGATTAAAACCAAGACTCTCTAATAATAACTCATCCCATATAAGACGGCCATGCGTGTTATCAAAACATAATGAAAGTTTTAAAAAATTTGTTGCAAGTTGATTTTGATTGAAGTGGATTCCTAGAGCAACCTCTATACAACTGACGAGGTCCCAAATAGAGCCGAAATAACAATCTGTATTTTTTCTTTGTGGTATTTGAAAGTAAAATGACCCTGTCTACCAGGCCTGCAATAATTAGGATCTTTTGGTTTTTTGGGTGAATTGACATATAGGAATATGCCTACCAAGTTGGTTTTCTGTACCAATTAGTTTTTATTTATCCATTCGACTGTATTATTATACTTACAGCTGATATTTTAAAAAATCTGGAAATGTAAAAAAATTGACACTTTTTTTCAATATTTTCGTAGTGTGAAAATGGATTTATTAGAAATAGGTTAGAATTATTTGACTGTATGTTAGTTTATAGGTAAATAGACAAATAGACAATTATTTGACAAAAGAATCAAATTTACAATTGGAACAATATCAATTCCAGTTTTTTTTTAATTCAGCTGTATATTCAAACAATTAATTGAATTGTTCTTTTAGCAAGGTCAACAGTTTTTAAATTAAGCCATTCTTTGATGAGTTTGTTTAATTTAGTTTGAATGTTGTGTGTGTGATCTTTGTCTACCATTTTGTATACATATAAGTTCATTTTAAAGTAAAGTATTAATTTTTTTTTGCGTAATCCAGTTTAGTCATAAGAATCTTGCATTTCCTTTATCTGCAGTGGTGACTATAAGATCTTTGTTTTGATTTTTTCGGAAACTAGATATGCAAAATGGCAATTATGTATTAATATAGTGGCATTTCCGTTACCTACTTTTCGCAGGCCAAGGCCTGAGGTGCACGAAATCGCAAAGCGCTTGTTCCAGTTGGAAGTTAGATAAAAAATGTTATACAGGTACGTACGAGTCCATCGTCAGTGAAGTTCGTACTTGAAGTTCAAAGGCAAGGATCATAATCAGAAGACGATCGCAAGATAGAGCTCAAGGAGACTTGCCAGAAGCAGATGATTACCTTTGGTCAGGCTCAGGTTGAAGGAGTATCTAATAGAGCCCTGCACGAGTAAGTAAAAATGTATCCGATTAATAATCGACGATTACCTTACGCGGTGATGCGAGTAAGTAATCGTAAATACAGCATCGTGGATATGGCATCGTGTGGCATCGTGTGGTATCGTCAAGAATCGTCCAGGCATCGTTACTCATCCAGGAAATGAATGCGCCTCACCTGTCCATATCTTCTCTCGGCCTGAAAAACCACTTTACCGCCATGGTTTACACATTATTTTTTTTCCTACACAACTATAATTAATTTTGTTAATATCACACAAACGTTCTTTTTCTTGAAGTAAAAATATCAAAATTGATTTACTATAAAAATTATAAACAATTTAAGTAGCGACATCTTGCAATCGCTTTTTGACCTAACATCGCAGTAGGATAGACAAATTGAAGCTAGTTCGCCACATAATAAGTCATCCCATGCGAGGCGGCCATGCTTGCTGTCAAAGCATATGAGAATTTTAGAAAAATTTTGTGCAAATCGGTTTTGATTACAGCAGATTCCCAGCAGATCCCCAGAATCTGCTGTAATCAAAACCGATTTGCACAATTTTTTTTTTATAAAAATATACTTAAAAAGAAGCATTAAAAATAGTTTTGTATGAGACGGCGCACAG
This sequence comes from Dorcus parallelipipedus, assembly GCA_958336345.1. Lineage (NCBI taxonomy): Eukaryota > Metazoa > Arthropoda > Insecta > Coleoptera > Lucanidae > Dorcus > Dorcus parallelipipedus. The sequence goes on from OY284482.1 coordinate 1,500,578, forward strand.
TGGTCAATATGCGGAAAACCCCCATTTTTTTCAAAATGCTGCAAAGCGCATTTTGATTTTAAATTAGTAATTTTTAATGATTAACTGATGTACATTGATAAAATAATCAGATATATTTCCATATTGCATTCTTATATAAGCCCTTAAAGTCGCCTGAGTTGTAATGCTTACTGACAGTGTAAAAATTCATCATATTTTTATACGAATTTCTCTTACGATTTTATTACTACATTAAAGAAATATTTGAAGAAATATTTAAGAAATATATTGGAGAATATGTTATGCTGAATAAAAATAATTATTTCAATTGTTGTGCCATTACATAGAGGACTCGAAGAATTGTTGAAAAATGTTTTGTGAAATAATTAAAAGGGCATAATTTTTGAGCTCCGTCGAGCGCTATGTTCTAACCTATTTTTCTGCATATATTAGACTTCTAATTAAGTAATAAAATACTTTTTAGCTGCGACCACTTGCGACCCTCGTTTTAGGTTACAATTGTTCTAATATTTGACATACTGTAAATATCGCTTCAACTGTCGACCTGTTGATGTGAAACCTTTGTTGTTCATCCAGTGCCTTAGTTTCTAAGTTCTTACGGTGTTAAAAATATGTATAAGTTTCTATTTCGTTTCAGATTTTGATTTTTAATAATTATTTTTTTTTTTAATTCGGCTTAATTTTCATTCATTTTATTTTATTCATTTAAAGACATAATGCATCAAAAAAAGTAAAACAAATTAAAAATGATAACGGACAATGATAATTTCAAAAATAATTAGTTTTTTCCGCATCTCTATAGAACCTAAACCACTGTGCGGCGTGGCCGAGCTGTCTAGACGTTGTGTTCGAATCCCACCGCTGCCAAGATTTTAATTTTTTGATAATTTTAATCCTTTTTAAAACCAAATACCATTATTAAATATAATTATAATTAAATAAAAAACTTACGTTTGTTAATTTTTTGATGTCGATGAAAATGCATTCCAGAAATTACTGTTGCGCTAACTAAAGCTTCGTGAATTATTTTCTCGGCTAGGCATTTACTTTCATTTTGCCGGGCTAACCGTGGAAACGGTTGCTTTCTCCTCTCTGATGAGACGGTAAAATTGAATTTTCTAATAGTGTAGGAAAAAACAATATTAATTTCTCCTATATTTTGTTATTAATAAGTTATTATTGTATTATAAGTTGCTTTTATTGTTTGAATTATTGTAATTATTATGGAAATTAATAATTACAATTCCACTACATTTTCTCACATTTAAACTATCATAAACATATCTCTGTATCATATTTATTAATTCTAGGATTAAAATAAAATGTTCGGTTATATTTTGAAAAAATTGTGAACACTGAAACTCAACAAGTTCAACCGTTTGTAACATGTGAAGCATGCAAAAACATATTTAAGTTTGGAAAAGGATGTAGCCCTTCAAATTTAAAAAAAGCACCAATGCTACAATTAAGCGCCAAAATGACAAGAAAATTTAACAAATGTAAGAAACAAAAAATCTCTTGTTACTGTGAGTGACGAACTGGCAACTCTGCTCCTGACGATGCCGATTACTAATCATAACGATGCCACGATGCCGATTACCGATTACTATACTCGTCACGGACGTATACGATTATGCGTATTGCGATACGCAACGTTCTAATCATCAAACAAGTATTCGTATCTGTACTCGGACGATTCTGTACTTACGCATGCAGGTCTCTAGTATCTAAGCATTGGTAAATATATTGTAGTTTTCCCTAAATGAAACAGACCGAATACTAAAATTTAATATATCTTACAAAATCGTTACAAAATTATTAAAAACAATAAGCTCCTAAAAAAATATTAAATGATGTCTTAATTTCAAAATTTTAATCCACGTGAGACGGTGGATAAAGAACGTCTTTTGGAAAAGTTTTATGAATGCGATTCGTGATATTAACAATAAACCGGCCGAGAGAATCATCGAGTGGTACTCTGAATGATGAGCCTAGCAAACCAGATGCTTTGTTAAGTGACATCCTAAATAATTCGGTATAAGTCGATTCTTCAAAGAAATCGATCATATTTGTAATTGAAACGTCATCGTAATTTATTTCAATATTTTCTCTTCTCCATGAGATAAATTCGTTATTGTTTTCGTTAAAAACTTCTCCATTCATGATTATATCTAAAGCTGCATTTGCTGAAACATTCATTAATTTATTTTATTATTAAAATAAATTGAATTGTACTTACTATAATTAATTGACATTGCTCCCGTACCGTTAACATTAAAACCCAGTATAGTTCCTTCCAGAAACACATCAGTACTGAAGTGTAAATTCGGAAAATTCAGGTTTAATCTCAAGACATAATAATTAAGGTTGATCAAAATGTCCAGAATCTTGTAGTTTTCGACACCCTTCCATATTATATTCGTAAAAGTAGAGTTATAGTTTGCAATGCTCGAGTTTCTTTCAATGTTCTCTATCGACGGTGTCTGAAAATTATGAAGAGGAGGCAAATCGAGTTCGGGAATTCCTTTCGCTAAGTAAGGACGTAATTTTTCCAGCTCTTGTCGAGAACAATCCGAAAGATTTTCGTTGTTTTCGCATCGCTCGACGAATTCAGCTGAAACCAAATTTCCTCGATTCTAAACTGTACCACTTAAAAGCACAAATTTACGTACGTAATTTGGTAATTGCAACAAGTTGTGCAAAAAGGAAAGAAATGTATAACACATTTGAAAACAATAATAATTTGCACATTGTTGGCAGTTACACGAAATATCTGGCACTGCTGATGAACAGGCTTGCTCATCTCGTGCTCTAAAAACCAGTATGCTAATTTGCATTCGTTAAATAAACAACTATTGGAATATTATGTAACTCACAGTGCATTAAATTTTGTAAGTAATTTACCATTTTAATTAAACGGACAATTTTGTGGACATATAATAAATAATAAATATCTACATACATTATATGTATATGTTATAGTTCATTAACGTTATTGATCGCATTATTTATATGTATTAATTGCTTTTATATTTCTTTGTTTAATGCAGAGATTGGAGGATAAAAGGTGTGCCTGCTCCTGAGAGTGCATGAATTTACACTGCAGCTAAGTCGCGTACAATATTTCTTAGTTCCAGTGAAAATTTAACATACCAATAGAGACACTATTTCCTGAATTTATTTATGTTAAGCTATAAGCTATTTAATAATAGCTTATTCAATACTTTTTTATAGCTATATATACCGGCTGTCCATTCTCAAAGTCGAACATGTATATTCAATTCTGAATTACCCTTTCTTCGTTAGTATAATTATTCATTGTACTTTCTGTCACTAAAATAACTCACCGTGGTTTTGAGGTAAATTTCAAGAAGAATAGCGTTGAAATACTGGATACGAACGGGATAGTGACATTGTATGCTGAAAGAGTCGGGGACTTGTACTTCGTGCACGAACTTGGAGAAGACACGTATGTCGCATCTGTTGGTTCGAAATCGCTTGAGCTGCTCCACTGACGATTAGGTCATGTGAATACTAAGGACATCGTCGAATCTCGTGAAAGGTATTCAGATTGTTGATTCGACTGTGATATCTGCCTGGAACGAAAGATGTTTACAGCGTCGTTTCCAAAGAAGACAAGCCACACAAATAAGATTGTGGATCTTATTCATACGGATGTGTGTGGACCGATGAGATCGACTTCATTAGGAGGTGCCAAATACTTCGCGGAATTCATCGACGACGCCACGCGATGTTGTGGGGTCAGGTTCATGAAATCGAAGGCAGAGGTATTCAAGGCCACCATGGAATACATCGCCTTAGTCGAGAAGCAGAAGGCTAAGAGTGTCTCAAGGCCCTGCAGTCCGACAACGGACGTGAATATACTAGCCAAGAATTCAACGCTTACTTGAAGAAGCGAGATATTGTCAGAAGAATAACATACAATCCCAAACAGAACGGCATAGCTGAGAGAAAAAATCGCACCCTTCTGGACATAGCGAATTATGTACGGAATCGCGTGCCTACAAAGTGCTTGAATGATCGGACGCCATTCGAAGCATGAACAAATAATAAGCCCGATCTATCTGATCTTAGAGGGTTTGGTAGCCGTGTGTTTTTCTTGGATCGGAACTCTGGTAAAGGAAAATGGGATGCTCGAGGCGAAGAAGACATTTTTGCTGAGGACGCTAAGGCATATCGCGTCTGGTCACCGAAGAAAAGGAAGGTCCTAATTAGTGGGAACGTGAAGTTTCTCGAAGCCGAAAAGATCCAACCGGAAACAAAGAGTGATATTGCTACAGAAGATCGACCGAATGACAACAAAAAGGAGTCAAATCGTCGTTACGCATACGTCGAATTATCATCGTTTCCACACAAAGAGGTTAGATTTCTAGTTCCAGACGACTTGAATGAAGGGAAAAATTTCGCAGTTTTCGACGATCCTTCTGAAGCACGTGGACCAGCCACCGTTCGTGGGGATGACCCCGAGATCGGCGATGATGGAAGTCACAATGGACGTGAGCGGGACGTCCACGAGTCCAGTCCAACCAGGGGGCAGGGCAGACCCAAAATAGTAAAGACCGACGGTAGACGTCGACCAAGGAAACAATGTCAACGTGTTCCGGACGTGGATGTGGACAGTGGAGAAGTTGAGTCGACTTTTGTCTCGGAAGTTCCAATGAAGGAGGCACTAACGGGTCTCGACGCAGAAGAATGGCGTCATGCTGTCAAGGCAGAAATGGAATCAACCATCCTAAATAATATCTGACCTCTTGTCGTCGATCGTCTTGAGGATCGAATGATCATTGGTAGCCGCATGGTTCTGCGAAACAAGACGAAGCCGGCTGGAACTATTGAGAGGAGGAAGGCTCGCCTAGTAGCGCAAGGCTGCAGCCAACAGCCCGGTAGAGACTTCTCTGAAACGTTTGCACCAATGGCACGTTTTGGATCAATTTGACTTATGGCTGCACTTGCATCGCGGTACCAGTTGAAGATTAAACAGTTCGACGTCACGGCGGCATACTTAAATGGAGATTTAGAAGAAGTTTATATGGAAATGCCGAAATGTTCCAATGGCTTCCTATAGGACGTAGTCGATACGTCTAGCAATGGTATAGTTGGAAGAAAATAACTATGCTGCATGAACTTCGTAGAGAAGGGTATGTCTGTTGAATAAATCGATTTATGGTTTGAAGCAAGCTGAAAGGAGTTGGTTTTCGAAATTGAACGCTGTATTGCGAAAATGCAGTGCAACACCCACAAACTCCAATCTATACCTGTTCCGCATAGGTTCAGGAAAAGATATCACGTTAATAGTTGTGTATGTTGACATCTTGATTGCATCTAGAAATCCAAAGTTGATTATCACACTTGAACAGAAACTGGCTAAGGTATTTAACCTCAAGGATCTCGGCTCTGTGACATATTGTCTGGGGATCGAGTTCTCCCAAAACAACAGTCAAGTGACGATGCACCAATGTGAGAAGATGATGAAGCTGTTCTTTCATTAAATTAGCAATTTTCTGCAACATATTCTTCTTTAAACCTTCTTCAAAATTTTTTTGAAGTTTTTGTGCTAAATTTATAAATATTTGGGTATTTGCAACTGTCCATAATTTAGTAATTTGTGCGGCAGAAGAAGCATGTGAAATGCTGCTTTTATGAGTAGTGCTTCCTTTGGTAGTACTTTCTTCAGTTTTCTCTATGAGGTTAATTTCGGTTATTACTTTATCTGGAAAAAATTGTTGTGCCACGTCAATTAATACTGAATGATCTGAAAAAAAGATAAAATCAAGACGAAGTATATATCTTGTTTTAAAAACATAATTATCATATAAAAAAGGCAATCCAAACCACAGTGCTTTGGTACAACATTCTATTAGTAACAATCACAAGTTTGATTTTTACAATTCTAGAATATTAGATAGGGAAACGAACATATTTAAAAGATTAGTGAAAGAATCTTTACACATTACTATGAATCCTAACAATATAAATCATATTAATGATTTTCAGAATATTAATTATTATACTCAACATTTACTCAAATAGTTTTCTACATTTTTACAATTTTCTATTAACAGATGGTGTGTTGGCTTGCTATTTGCTTGTATTTTACTTTTTAATATGATTTTTATACTTAAAAACTGGACTCGCGTTATCAATTTCAAGTTTAAATTAGGAATAATTCAGGTTTGTTCTGTGTTTCGTCTCGTGTACATGTGTACAATGTAAATGACATTGCTTTTTTAATTATTTAAATATTTAATTATTTTAAAATGTTGTGTGCTTGTCCTTTTAATTAGGTAAGACGATTAAAAGTTTTTATTAAACATGATGGGTGTAATAGGCTAGTGTTTTTGTAGATTACGTACTGAAGAAGCGTCGAATTTTGATGCGAAACGTTTACTGTTTTTAAACAATTAATTAAGGGCTGTTGATTGATGAAAACAATTTTTCTCTCTATTATCTCCCAGCCAACAACTTTTTTCTTTAATTTTCATTTCTAGGTTAGATTGACCGTATTCCACGCCGTTTTATCTGCGCATGTCTTTTGAAGTGACAATTGGCGCTGTTGCAACGGAACGTAACAGCGTTGTATTCTGATTGAGCCTTAAAACCGCAGTCACAATACGTCTGCGTCGTTAAAACAGACTGTTGCAAGAAATTGAATCGTGTTAAATAATTTAAGTAGTTGTTTACAAATTTGTAGCTCTAAAAAGGACCATTTTGCAATGAGCGGGCAGACAAAATAATTAGAGAAGTTGCTGAAAATGGTTGCCTTCAGTTTGTAAGCGTACATTTACACGACGTTCCATGTCGATAAAAATATTCTTCTGCAATACGGCGTTGAAGGTTATGAACAGCAGTTGTAAACTGTGTATTTTTCGAATAGGGAGGAATAAAATAATTCAACGGTATTAAATCAAGAGAATGTGATGGATATTCTATATCGAATCCTAGGTTTATGATTCGATTGTTATAAAATTCACGTAAGTAATTTAAAGTGTCTCGTTTTGTGTGAGCTAACTCCTCACCCCCCGTCTTGTTGGAGACATCCATAACTGTAACTCGTCGTCCAACAATTGAATTATAAAAACAGTTAAGATATTGTTCGAGTAAAGTTCAGCAGTTAAAATTTGTGCTTGTTTTTAAATCCCTCGACAGTACAGTATTTGTAATGGTTACACGTAAATTTTCAATATCTACAACTCTAGGAAATCTTTCACGAAATCCATCAATGCGAGCTTGGAGACTGTATATTAGGGATCATTTTTGTATGGAAAAAAACGAATATTGCGCTTTTGATTTTTAATAGCAAAATTATGTTGCCCTTACATGAAAACAGTGTAATACTAGAATTTAAAGTAAATAGCACCTCATCTTCAGGTGGCGCTTTGCCTTGGAAATACGAATAACTTGAATATATTCTGGTAGCAGAATTTAAGCATTGCTGCGAGATTAGAGTTTTAATTTTATCCACCTTCTCTTGCCCTTTTAGTATACAGTTTTGATGATAACTCTGTTATTATTATTATTACATATACGAACTTTTCATGGCATACTATATGGTCTTTCTTGTATAATTTCAAAAATTTAAACGTAAGGCGCACCCTCTAAATATTAATTAAATTCAAAAATATTTCGTAGGTGTCATAATATCACTAAAAGGCAACATAATTTTGCTATTAGGTAAGATTATCTCAAAGTTTGGTTTTTTGACCCACCCTAATGTATATCCGTTCACCATTATCCCGAATTCATCACACCTATCTTACAATAACTTAATAAACTTAAATTCGTTATAAAATATAGAATATTCCTTTTAAAATAACGAAGTTACACATCGTACAGATAAACTGAGAAACCCGGTATATTTCAGAATAATTTTAAATTATGCCGAGCTTGAGAAGAAGAAACTTTTCTATACATTCCACGAATGATCAGTTTACACTGGTGTCAAATCGAAAGATACAACAGTACCGTATTGCCTGACTTTTTAAAAGAAACAGAAACACCTGACAGATGCAATGAAGTGCTAGAAAACGTACAAATTGCAATTAATTTTACATTACAAAAAACCACAGGATGTAGCCCATTTGAAATTTTCTTTGCATATGAGGTAGATACCAATATGTATGAGGATCTTGAGAAGTCATTAATGGAAGTATTTTGATAGAAGATTATCAAAGGAATAGAGACAATACAAGAAAGTAACGGTAACCAACATGTAAATCACACAGTAAATCAAGACAAAGTTAAAAACAGTATGATAAAAGGTAACATGAATATAAGAAATTTGAAGAAGGGGGCCATGTAGTGATGAAGAAGACTGGAACTTCGGACTGCAACCCGAAAACGAGTAAAAAATTTGTTGGACCGTATTTCATTAAGAAGGTGTTACAGACGTTCCAAACCTTTCATTAACTCAAAGACCTTATCATGCAGTTTTACCGTTTGAGAGTTTTTGGTTCGAATTTCCTTGCTGCGTGTCTGGCTAATTCTCATGAATTGCAGTTGGTTTGCCTGTCTTCCAGAATGATCGATGATTTTATAACTGCCGGCATCGGGCGTTGGTATTTTTGCTCGTCCGCACGTATATATGCTCCATTTTGTGCCGTGAGAATTCACACCTGTTTGGGGTCAACCTGCTTTTGGTTTTTGAGAATTTATCGCAAATAGGCTTGCAAAAGGATCTGTGACCATAGGTGAAAGTCGGGGTGTTGTTAATTTCCCCACATCGCTACTGCAGATGTGTTTTTTTTTAATTTCTCAATCATCAGCACGTGGAATCTTCTTTCGGCGCTCGTAACCCCGTTACGAGGTAAGTTTTCTTTCAATTCTTTTCTTTAACGTTCGTGATTTCTGTCCCGCGATTTTGTGTTAATAATTTCCTTTCCTTTTATTCAGCAAGCAGTACGAGATCGTACCCGGACTTGCATACGGAAGTCACGGCTTTATCACCGTACAAATCGCTTTAGAACCCGCTGCCCGGTCCCTTTTTCTTCAGACTGCGAGCTGCTCTGGACCTAGTCATCACCGAACGAGCCGGAACTTCGGCAGAGGTTTAAAACACCGTATCCTCCTTCGTCGTCGCCTCGGCGTACTTGCAAGCGTCCTGCGTTAGGTGCCCACTAAGGAGCTGCGACACTTTTGGTATCGTTCAATTTTAAATTTTCTCCGAGTTCGGTTACTCGCGACTGGGATTTACGTCATTTGTGACCCGAATGTAAAATTTCGGCTAATTTAGTTTATTCTTTTTGCTTTCGCAGATCCTAGATTGTTTATTTATTCTTGTACTAGATTTTGCTTAAATATTTAATTTTTATTAACTCAATTTTTCTACATTTTTTGAAACATTTAGTATCACTCCGGCAAAGTTTTTTATACATTTATTTTGTGAACGTCGCGATTGGACCCAAGCGTGTGCGGTTTGTACTTGCCATTTACGTGTATTTATATTTTTGTCGGAACGTTTTATTGCGTTAATAATTTATTGCATTGCCGACTTTGTTAGGTGCACCTTGAACCGGTTTTCCAGGTTCTGTTTATGTTCCCCGTTATTACTCAATATACTCTTGTTATTACTCTTGAATTGGGTTTCCTTTGTTTTGGTGGGATTTTGGGTTTGCTAATAATTTACCCCGCTCTTCTGGCGAGTCATTTAGTGTCGGAATTATACATGGTGAATATTTTGGGGAATGTTGCTTATAAGCTAGGTGGCGCCCCTTAAGGTTCTCAGCATCTGGGAAGTCCCCCCCATATTTTTGACGGACATTTGTGCGTATCTACCGCGCCCACGACCGTCTTCTCTGAGCTACTAGGATAGCAGGCGTTTCCTTCAACTTCACAGGTAGGTCCGACCGATTCTGCCAAATTTTTCCCAAAATTGTTTACCCTACGCGGACAGGTGGTTGTTGCGAGTGATTACTAGTCGCGCATAGCAAAACATAAGATTTTTATAATTCTTTCACTACATTTAAAGCTAACCCACGTTTCTCAAAGAAAAAGTTACACACCTTAATTAGGGCGCACATTGCGGAGGTGGATGAAGCAAGGAGAACCAAATCGTCCGCGTATGGAAGGCAAGAGACCTTCTCTCCAACTAAGAGACCGTCGGGGATGTAATGCTTGCTATAAGCTCATCCACGGTGGCATTAAAAAGAAACAGAGAGAGTGGATCTGCTTGTTTCACTCCACGTCTAATTGGGATGGATTGGGTAGTGAGACCGCCCATGGAGACAGTGGTATTGACGCTGAAGTAAGAATCTTGGATATAATTAATGATGCGTTCGTCAATACATAAATGCTTTAAAGCTCTGGATATGGAATTGTAAGACAGGGTGTCAAACGCTTTACGTAGGTCGAAAGTCATAATGTGACAGGGTTTGGCATTTTTGCGATGTGACTTAAAGATTGAGTAAAGGCAATGGTTGTTGACAAGATAGTCGAAACCTCCTTTGCGATTCGTTTAAGACAACCTGTTCCAACTGTTTCGCAAGTATCCTATAGAAAGTACGGATTATGAGTGAATAGGCCACCAATTAAGAATGCCCTTGTTGTCGCCAGATTTAGGAATTAAGAGTGTGCGACAATGTTTTAACCTAGGTGGTGTGTGGGATTTGAGGACCATAGAGTTGAAAAGAATACCAAGTTTGTACATGGAGATACGATTTAAGTGTTTGACGCGAATACCATCGGGGCCCGCTGAATCAGACTTAACGCTAGAAATGGCTTCAGTGATTTCTTGGAGAGTAACGGGTGAACAAGAGAAAGGGACGGTAGTGTCAGAACAGGGGATCACCGGATCAAAGTCCAAAGAAGAAACAACATTGAAGGTAGAATTGTAGTGGTCGAAGACTTTATTGATTGAGAGGTAATTGGAGTTATTCTTACCCTGTATAGGAATATCCTCCAGGATTGTGTTCGTCAGTCTTGCTCTGTTCTTCATAAATAACTGCTGAGAAGATTTGTATTCAGCCAGCTCTTCGAGCGTTTTTTTTTGTATGGACGAGCATCTTGGCTGCGCGATTCCGGAGTAGGTTTGACCTTTTTCTTCTATTGGATCTGTTGAATATCGGCGACTGTGTGAAGATGTTTCATAAAAATGTTGATATCCTCCATCGGGTAACTCTTGGTGTTAAGGAAATCCCATAGGGGTTCATCGTTATGGTCTCCTGAAATACACATGGATTTATTGACCAGAACCAAGGAGTCGGATTCATCAAGAATAGAAGAAAGGATCTGTCATCGGGTGGCGCAACCACCCCCAAATTCTCAATTTTTCCGAACCGATCGCTTTCTAAATACTTGTTTGTGTAGTACCAATATAAAAAACTAAAATTCCTATCATTCACTTTAAAACAATGCAAGTAAGCATGCAAAATCACCATCATCAACCAAATTAGTAAAAAAATAAAACAACAAGCACAAAAAAATTTAATTAGTCCCAACACAAAATTATGAAGTTAATAGCATAAATAAAAACAAAAAAAAACATATTTACAATTAATTCTAACATAACATAATTTATTAAACTTAAGCTAATTCGCTAATGAGATCGTTACCTACAAATACCCTTACTAAGTAACAATTATTTATTATCGCAAAACTTTGTTCAAATTCTGTAACAAAATGTTGTTAGGATCTTCTATATTGCGAGTCAAAAGATTGAAATAGTTGACAGCACTCTTTCAGTATTAAGATTTATGTAGTGATTCGCGACCTAATTGTTAACGTGAGAAGTCTCTGTTAATTGCAACATGGTGGATAAAAGGGTGAACAACTTTGCAGTTGCGTTAAATATATATGACAGTGTGGTTGGTGCATGTTTTTTGATATTTTCAATATTAAACAAGTCCGCGAAATGTTGCTCACCCTTTTGATGGTATCAATATTGACCATCAAAGGTCGCCTACTTTGTTTGATTTCGCGAATTGGCAGTTTCAAAAGTGAATGAGACCTCTACTGGAAAATTTTGTAAACTACTTAATGACGTATAGGTTCGTTGTAATAGGTTAAGGACCATTTCATAATAGAATTAAGGCTAAGGACACTAATTTAAAATCACTTTAAGAATAGGAAAACACAAATGTGTTTTTATAGGTTAAAGTAATTTTAAATTCAAAGTTCTATTATGAAAACGGTCTTTAATATGTAATTTGAAAGAACCAAAATTGAACTTCAAAGATTCAAACCTTTCATAAAAAGAACGAGGTACTGTATTGCACAGAGTTGCCCGGAGTTGTTTCACGATGTAAAAAGAAAACGGTTTAAAGAGGTTATGTATGCAAAACATTACTCGCTTCGCACCATGTTTGTTTACAATCGTTAGCGCATCACATCACATCAGTGATTGGAGTTGCCAATAATACATGTTATCAGTGGATCCAAAAAATACTGGAACGGATCTCGAAGTGTTTATCTGTTACAGTTCTTGCGTGAGTATTAAAAAAAGTTGTATCGTAAGGAAAGTACAGATTGGCGTGACCCAAGCAATCTTGATAAACTGCAAAACAGATCTATCATTCAACCTGCAAAAAAAGATTAAATTCTTAGAAGCCATCGCAAATGATAGATTGCTGATTATTAAATTTCTTTCGATTTTGTTTCATAAAAATCAAAACCAAAAACTTACCGCAGGTGAGAATTAAAGTTAAACATAGGGTACTCTTGCTAAAGGAGACTATGAATGCATTTTTAATTAAATACTCTATATCATGTATTAACGTGTATTAAAATGTTAAATTTGAATGAACTACTATTAATAAACTAATTGTGTGTGAATATAAAAAATCGACTTTTACTTACCTTCATGCATTTCACGTAGCGTGACAAAAATTCATAGACATTGCAACATTCATTATTAGAACAAATACATGTCAGAACCCAGTTAAACCAAAATTGTTAGTAATACAAATGGCTACCCTGAGATATCAATTAAATAAACAATTAATTAAATGAAAAAAGTCTCTATGTTAAATTTTTTATGCGTGACTTTGTCAATAGAGTTAATAAATCTTCATTTTTGAAACAACTAATAAACAATTCCATAAATTCATTTAACTCACAAAAACACCGCAATATGTTTTCCAGAACAAAATATATCCACAGGTAACCCGATATTAACTGAACACATGTTATAAGTATGTTAGGTATACTGTCACAATTAGAAAGAGCAGATCTACAAGATTTTGTCAAGGAAAATATAGTGTTCCTATTTAAAAAAAAATTATCGACGACGTCATATCCGTTACTTTACCAAAAGCATCTTTGAAATTTTCATACTAAAATGTGAACAAGAAAAAAATAAAATTGACCTGTCAGAGGATATTCGTCGAAAATGAACATTTCCGAAAGCACTGAAATTGTACCAAAGTTTTGCAACGCACTGTATAATTGTCGTACATAATTCTTTTATGAATTTAAATCTTTGCTGTTGAGCAGAATTTACAAGCACGCGATATCATTTTAGGTCATCTCGAAAGTACACTCAAATAAATATAATTCCTGAAATAAAACAAACAATAATATGTATAAATCACCAAAATATGTATAAATCACCAAAATTTCCCGAGAGTAAAACCGGTATTAATTCGTTTTATAATTAATTTGTTTTTGCTCTTATCTATTACGATAGACTTTGAAAACAAACTTAGCCAAAAGTTACGCAAACTTTTGACTCAACCTATTATTCGCGCAATAAAATATTTTCAAATTAAATAATAAATAATTTAATTTTTACAAAAATAATAGAGCAAAAGTTTTTGTTAGGATTGCGAGTGAAGAATACACTAACAACTACTTTAAAAACTTACTTGTTTAGTATTCCAAATAAACACGGTATACATGATATGATTTTGTAAATCGCGGATCGTATACACACATCTCACTTAACACCTCCTAGCGATCCTTGAGTTTCTTTATTTCTAAATAATATGCCGGAGTCCAGACTCAATACATTTCAAATGTGTTGTCTTTGGAAGGCTCTTTGTCAGCATATCAGCTGGCATATCGCTTGCAGAAACGTGAGAAACTTTAAGTAAAGTATATCCAGGACTTCTCTCACAAAATGGTGACACATATCTATATGTTTATTCCGCGAATGATATGTTGCATTCTGGGCTAATTTTAACGCTTCAATATTGTCGTTGAATACAGTTATTTCCAATCCCATAAATATTCAGTTTGGGTCGTAGATAACGAGATTGTTGGCTGTTTTCTTGAGTCCCAAGATATGGGACTTCCGGAAAATTTGAACATAAAACCTGTGTATTATCGCCGATCCTCAGAACAACTACCTCGTACCTTTCAAATATCGTAGAACTCGCTTCGCTGCAATCCAATGCTCCCTGCTAAAACAGTAGTTGCTAAACTGTTCCAGGTAGCTGACAGCAGAACTTATATCTGGATGCGTCGTAACGGCTAGGTAAGTTAACACACCATGCCCGATATGGCAACTTCAATTCTTCCTCGTCCAAGTGCTTAATATTTATGATTAGTTTTACGTATGGATCAACTGGTGTACCTACTGAATTACAGTTCTGCATTCCAAATCGTTTCAGTATGTCGTCAATGTATCCTCGTTGATTCATGGTTATTACTCCTTGTTGCACGTTGAACTCAATGTTAAGACAATAAGAAACTTCACCAAGGTCTTCAAAATTTTTACACATTTCCTCACGAAACTTTTTGACGGTTCTGAAATCACTCGAACTTATTAAAATATCATCATCATAGACAGCCATGATAGTAATATCCTCCCCTCGACCGATGTGACGTACACAAGACAAGAATCAGCATTTGTAGGGGTTGCTCCAAATTTTTTCGATACTCCGTCTAATTTCTCGTACCAATTTCGTCCCGCTTGTCGGAGACAATAAAACGACTACTTTAACCGGCACACCTTGTCTCCGGACATCAATATTTCTTTGGTCCTTTCTTGCTGAACGTTGATTATTCTCGTCTTCGACAATCTTTTTCAGGATTTCAGGTTACTGTTTAGGAGGTTTCATTAAAATTTCTTCTTTCAGATTTCCATTTAAATATAAAGTAGTCATATTGATCCCAGATGAGCCACAGGTGCAAAAGTGTCGTTGAAATGCACTCCTTGCCGTTGACTAATACCTTAAGCAACTAAACAAGCGTTTCTTCTGTGAAGAGTTCTATCAGAATTGTATTTATTTCGTAAGACGATACGACCCCGACGATAGGCCTTGTTCTTGAATCGGTCGACATTTTTCCACGTATCATTTCGTACAAATGACTTTATCTCTGATACCATAGCTTCGTACCATTCTTTAGCTTCCGGAGTTGTAAGAGCATGTTTCATAGGCATCTCAGAGATCAGCGCGTCTAATTCTACCTCAGCAATTTCTGCATTATCTGCAACAATTTCTGTATCATTAGTAACACAGTTATTTATTTTTCTCGGTCGACCTCTCTGCCCATTTCTTAGAATTCTGGGTCGTCCTCGTCCCCTGACGACAGCCTGAACTGGTTCTGGTTCAAAATCTTGTTTCTCATCTTCTTGAACTTCTGCAGGAGGAAGTACTGCTTTTGTAGATGATAAGTAGAAATCTACAAACTCTTTATGAGAATTCGTCTCAAGTTCTAGTTTCTCGATGTTGTTCTCGGCGAACTTCACATTACGTGAAATAACGACTTTATTTTCTCCAGCTAACCAAATTCTGAAACCCTTGCATTCATCAGAGTAACCAATAACTATACCTTCTTTGCAGCGTTGGTCCCACTTGCCTCTAGCTGGATGCCTATTTAAAATATATGCTTTGCAGACGAATACCTTGAAACGTTTTACATTGGACATTTTGCCGATCCAGATGCTCGACGGACATCTGTTTCGGATATAATTAGCCATGTTAACAGCTTCGGCCCAAAATTTCTGTGGTAATCCAGTGAAACGGTCGCGAATTTGTATATAAAACAAATAGCATGTTCTGAATGTAACTATAATTTTTACATGAATAATTACAATTATGGTTCTTGTCATGGGAGTCGGGAGGAAGCTGTTAAAATGATTAAAAAGCTGAAAATGATAAATCACAAACAAATGTACACTTGTTTGAAATTGTAAGCGAAAGCCAGGATGCCAGGCATGGGGTCATTCGAAAGGGCCATTTTCACAAGTGCACCATCATAAATCCCAGTCGTACTTGAGCTCGGTTCAATAGCTTCTCGGACTGACTATCATAAATCTGCCATGCGAACTTCTAATGCACATTTGGTTTTCTTTAAAAGTTGAAATTCGACACGCATTTAAGTTCTGTAAGATAATACGTCTATTGAGAAAGTGATACTTGCAAAGGCAGGAAATATAAAAACGTCAGGGTAATTTGAAATTTAGGAGATACAGAATTTAAGGACACGTGTGGAGCATTCCGGGTGGGCTTTGTGAAGTCGAAAACACATTCCTAGAAACTGTAGGGCGTGCATTTTTGAATGCTAGACGCTATCCTATTGGCCAAAGCGTATTTTGAATTTTGTTTTCCGATCAAAGGGAGGGGCCTTAATTAGGGGCAGCTGAGAAATGAATTTGAAAATTACAGACAGATAGCCACGCGCTTTCAAAACGATCAGTCGTATCTATTTTTGCTGGGCAACTTGCTTGAGTTACTTACTGATTTCTTTGATTATTTTCACTAGAGGGTATAAATTAATTAGTCCGGTCCGTTTAAAATACAAGTGGTTTTTTGAGAGGCAATTAAAATTAAATTAAATATCACGGGCGTGACGTGTAATTTAACCGCGAAGTGAATCTAAAATTTTGTGTTGTGCGTGAATTTGGATTCTTATTCCGCGGCGCGGAGTTAGGTAATTTGCTTTAATTTGTATCTTATTCGTTACATAATTGGTGGTATTAAATGATTAAATTTCCATAATCTATAAATTTCAGTACTTGCTTGGTTTGTCATAATTTGCATCCGAACCAAAGTTAAAAGTAAATAAGTTGCATCCACTTTAGTGGCGTTGATTGACCATTGTTAGGTAAATTATTAAACTAGTTGTTTGGCGTTTCTGTAATCTAAATCGACCAGAGGCAGTCAGCCGACGTTTTCAATTTATAGTGCAATTCATATACAGGGTACTTTTGTAAAATTAGTGAATTCCCTTTTTCGATATTCTCTGGCAAGTTGGAAACACGTAAACCGAGTGTTAATCGATTTGCGCAGTGAAATCGATTGTTTTATACCACTGGTCTAAGGCAAGTTTAGATCTGCCGCTAAAACCAAGTGTGACCAGCACAAATTAATCCCCAGTATCTGAATCACATAATCATAGCCATCTTCTCAGCCAAGTTTCCATCACACTCTGTGTGTGGACCAAAGTGTAGTCTTTGTCGGGAGATCTGTGGTTAATTAGAAGTAATCCGCTGTGAGACCGAAAGACCATAACTACCCATAGTAGAGTGTCGTATAAAACGGTCAAAACATTTCATTGCGTACAGGTTTAGATCAGCGTCGAAACAACGCAATCAGAGGTTAATTAATAAAGCGGGCAGGCACTGACCCCCCACCTCAATAGCGAAAGTAGCGGTCGAGCCAGACTCCCCACTTCGCAGCGTTATTAGGTTATAAAAATCGGGCCACGCGTCTCCCCAGGAGAGCTTCCCTTGAAAAACTAGCGATTACTATTGATTCTCTCGCAGATTGATCGCCTGGGCGGCATTTTGTATCACATACTTCCCCAGTATCTGATTAATTAATCAATTACATTCATTAAGGAAGTACACTGTAGGCACAAACGCCACACTGTGCACTGGTTGATATACAGAGCGTGTCTTCGAGTACGATTGAAGTGTTAAACACGAGTACCAAGATAAACATAATTTTGAAAACAAATTAATTGTTCATTTAAATTGAATAGTCAGTCCACAAATATTGTTTGGGACAAGCATAAAACCCACCAGCTGTGTAATTGGAATTAGTTAGTTCGTCACGATATTCGAACGAGAAAGCCGTTAAACGAATTCTACTGTATTTCTTATACGATCGTAATTTTTTTGTGTGTGTTTCCTTTGTATGGTAATTTAAAAAACAGGGTTTTTTATACTCAGGTTTCCAGGCTGCAGAGCGCCTGGAAAACGGAGTTTTTCCCTTGATCTGCAATAAATAATTGATTAAATTTTAGTCCGCATTTTTATTTATAAGTATCCAATTCCTGCTATCTCATAGTTATAACCGTCTCACCGGGAGTAAGAACAGGGTACCGACACAAGTAGAATCCGTCCTAATTAACGATCACGAGCCATTTAATTATTGAAAGTTGTTTGTAAATATCACCCCGGGTTAACTCAGGTAAATTCCCAGAAGAGCCGCCGCAGGGCGTAGTGTTTGTAGGTCATTAGAGTATCAGTAGCTGCAGGTAGGAAGGCGCCTAAACGCATGACAATAGAGCAGTAAAACCCGGCTGGCCTTTTCTTGGAACCCTCTAAACGGAGTTACCCTTGGGTAATTACACATTCAATTCTGCAGACGGTAATCTTTCAGTTGCCAGTAAATTAACTTGCTAATAAATTTAAATTTGTTTATTTGTTTGGATTCATTTATTATTTATTTAGTTGTCCATAAAATCAACAAACAATAGTAGCACATCGGCATGTTACACCAGATTATAAGAGTAGACATCTCGCTGTATGTAGGATTGTTCGGTTGCGTCGTTCTGCGATTCCATTTTGCTCAGGATTGTAGGGTATTGTGAGTCCTCTGGTAATGTCTTTGCTTTTTTAGAAATCATTGAAATCTTTACTCGTAAATTCTGAACCATTATCAGACTGAAAACATTTATACCCGTATGCACAGATAAATCTTAGATTTAAGCCAAAGTAAACCTCTACTTTGAAGAATGTACAGTTGCGGACAGAAAATTTCGGATGTCACTGTCATTCCACTGACGTAAAAGTTAAGAAATTCCTATATGTATACGTCAGATGAGTGACAGTGACATCCGAAATTTTTTGTCCGCAACCATACATAACTATGCGACGTACATTTTGATATGAAGTTAGCTTTAAGTATCACTTTTTCCTTAAGCCTACCTTGAAATTTGTCTGTGCATAAGGACCTTAATACTCTTCTCTGTTTGATTTTCGACCATGCAATAAATTTCTTGTCATGTGGTCAAGTTGTCAAAACTTGACGGCAAACTATATAAACGCATTGTTGCTAATACATCAGGATGTATGACCACCTGCATATCTTGCAACTTATCAACAGCGTCAAAAAATTTATTGACTTGTTCACGAATACCGCTGCCTTCTTCCATTCGATCGAGGATCAATTGCTTCAACGAATTCGCTTTCCTCGCAGGTCCATATGACTGATAAATTCCCTCTAGCTTTTGCCAGACTTCGCGCGACGTAAGACAATCTTTAACTTGCTTTAGCTTTGATCCGCTGATGGGCGATGGCTGAGATGATATCAGATTTCACTTTGGCGTCTGTTTTTCCTCAGGCTCTTCGTGCTTCCTCCGAAGCTATGTCACCAACAGTAACTTCGGGTATTGCGATTTCGCCGGTCACGTATGGCCAAGCATAATTTTTAATGAGGAGAGCCTCCACGTGTAGTTTCCAGAAGTCATAATTATCTTTGCCGAGGCATTTAATTCTTGCAATATTCATATGCATTTTTAATGATGTGTAGTTAATCTGGGCCCATAACCTGTAAGGATTGCGAGTGAAGAATACACTAATAACTGCTTTAAAAACTTGCTTATTTATTATTCCAAATAAACAACGTAAACAACTGACTACTACATACAAAGATACTGTATAGACAGTACGCGGCGTACATAATATGACTATGTAAATCGCGGATCGTATACACATATCACATTTGCGTTAACAGTTTTAGTATATAAAACTGACGTATAATTTTTTTTGACCGCGACTGTACATAAATTTTAAATGCAGATGTCGATCTTAGAAAATCATGTTATAAATATTATGCTTATTATTATTAATATTATTAACTTAAATGTTAGGAAACGTGATCATCACCGGGCAATCAAAATACATATGTGCATATATTTAAAATGAATAATCTCATAAATCTTTAGTTAGGAAATTTTTATTAAAATTCACGTTTTACGTGATCAAATACTATAAATATTTTGTTGAAATTAAATTCACTTCAGAATTGAAAATTCAAAGTCACGAAATGCTATCCATTCTGTTTGTTTGCATCTGCGTTTCTTCATTTGCTCTCCAAAGCGAAGCCTTAGATTCAGGTAAATAAAAATTTTAATATTATAAATGAAGATACAGTGAAAGCTTTCTTAGGCAGACACCGACTGACCAGCAAACTGTCCGCCTAACAGAGAAGCTGTCTTCACACGGCTTGCGATAATATAATATATATCATAACATATTATATCTCGAAATCTAATATCATATCTTTAGATTTCACATGGTGCATATATGTTGCATGTATTAGATGTATTACTATGATATGATTGGCTACTAACTGAATTTATTTGTACTTTTTATTTACAACTACTTAGTTTCGAAGGTTTTAATATTCCCTTTCAAAGGAATAACTTACAGGAACCCTATACCTGCACATTATAAATTAGAAACAAATAATTTTTTTCGAAAAAATATTTTAGTTTAAAGTATTTTCGACATTTATAGAAATTTTGACCAGCAACGAACGAGCGAGAGCGATGCGTATGGATCGTAAAAGGTAAGTATGAGGTACAGTGGCAAGGCAAGGCGCGGGAAGCAGCGGGTGAAATAATATTTGTTAAAATATCGCACGATGTTAAGATATACCGCTAAGATATGATATATATTACAGTACGAGTTCTGTTCGCATTATCCAACACTGTGAACGATATTTGTGTAAGATCAGGGATATAATATAAAAGGTGATCAACGGAAGTTACAATTAGGGGAGGCTGTGATTTGTGCTATTTTATGCTGTGTGGTTGGATATCACTGAGAAATTAATAAATAAATTGATAATTGTTATATTTGAGGTTACGCTCATGCTTTGTACGATCTTAGATGAAATTCCGTTGATCACGTATATTATATTATCGCACGACGTCTGAAGCCAGCTAGATGTAAATGCATGTAAATTACATAAATGGGGACTTAAAAACTGTCCGGCTAAGAGAGGCGTGCGCTTAAGCGAGATATCCGATATGGGAGATTTTACTGTATTTTGCGCTGTTTCTTATTTGTTCCAAGTGTACCTAACTTTTCCCACTAATAAGATTATACCACAAATTTGAAATTAATTATAATACACAGCTTGAAAATAGCGAACTTTTCAACGTTATTTGAAGATTATTGCAAGGTTATTTTTAAGTTCTCGAAATACGTAATAGTTAAGGGGTACCAGATCTTGACTACATGGAGGATGGTCCAGTTAAATAAAGCCAGAGGCGTCGATAAGCTCTTTAACTTTTCTTGCTTTATGTACCTTACAATTGTCGTGCAAGAGAAAGATGTCTTACAGAGTTTATGAAGCCGTTTTTGTTCAAGAACCTTTTTTAAGTTTTAAAATGTACTTGGATAAGATTCTACATTAATTGTCTATTGATCTCGTATATTCAGTTAGAAGGATGCCCTCAATATCCCAAGATATCAATTCGAAATATATTCTTATTTTGTCTTTGTCTTAAAATTGAAGCTTCAGATATTCCAAGTTTTGTAGCAATTGATGAATGACACTTTCATCAATAAATTCTCATCCTCCTTTACCATATCCGTATTTCGAAGTATTAAGGGCCTCCGTCTCTTGGATCTTCCTCAATAAATTCTCTACCCCAACGAAACTGCTTTGATCAAAATTTGACTTGGTAACATGATGGGCAATCATTATTATACCGGATGGGTCATATTTCTGCATTTCTGTAATAACTTTCTTATCAATATGGATAGAGCAAAAAACTTTGAAGGAAAATTGTCTGGCATGTGAGCAATTGTGAGGATGACCACACTGGGTGTTTTTAAATAAGCATTTTATTGTAGTATCTGTAGTTCGACTGCAAATTAGTAGGTTAATAGTGAATTCCTTGTTAAATTTTGAAAATTACTTAATCCCAATAAAGTTAATACACAAACAAAAATCTAAACTAACATACGGAATAACACCTTACAGAAAAAATTATTTCAGTCAAGTATATGTTCAAATATACGATTTCCTGTACAAATATCTTTCCTCGCCTTTTTACCAAAATTTCTTCTTTGATGTCGAAGCATCATCTCTGGAGTAATGTTTGCGAACGCTCTTCTTATTCTCTCTTTCATATCTTCAATTGTTGTTGAAGGATCGTTGTAAACTAAACGTTTAACCGCACCGCACCGCCTCTTCCAATCCAGGTATTAATGTCGCTTTACAAATTGAGCATTGTGGAGAGTTGCACCATCGTGCTGAAACATCCTTAATAATAAATTAACTTCCTCTAGTAGAACAGACAACTGGTTTCTAAGAAATCGTAAGTAAAAATTTCCTCGTAAATACCCGTCGAAGAAAAAGTGACCGCTTTTACACTCATTTACAATGCCTCTGTGGGAATTTTCAGTAGAATAATAAAGTTATACGCCTGTTCAGCACGCTATTACTATTAAACGTGACCTTATCTGAAAATAAAATTGTTGACAGGAAATCTTCATCATCGCTCATTTGTTCTAAAATCCAGTTACAAAAAGCGTCCGATTTTGAAAATCCCCTCCAAGAAGTTCCTGGTGTTTTTAGCAGCTTACTCTGTCAATTTGGTCATTAACAAAAATAATAAATAGAGTGGGTCCAAGAATGGAACCTTGAGGAACTTCAAATTTCACATTTTCGATTTCAGAGATATTATTAATAATTTTGACTCTTTGTTTGCGGTTAGTTAAATAAGAAGTGAGTAGAAGTAGAAAATTTCCTCTAATACCGTATCTGAACAGTTTTTCCAATAGTAGTTTGTGGTCAACACAATCGAAGGCTTTCGTGAAGTCAATGAAAATCAATAAAATGAAAAAGAGCCGATTCTGTATCTTTATGCCTAATAAAGCCATGT
Organism: Dorcus parallelipipedus; assembly: GCA_958336345.1. Taxonomy (NCBI): domain Eukaryota; kingdom Metazoa; phylum Arthropoda; class Insecta; order Coleoptera; family Lucanidae; genus Dorcus; species Dorcus parallelipipedus. Next base: position 1,523,606 of record OY284482.1, read on the forward strand.
TGAAAATCAAGAAAGGTGTTATTTTTTTTGAGAAAATGAATTAACCTAGCATTGATAATAGATTCGAAGATTTTTGCGAAGGAAGATAAGATACTAATGGGTCTATAGTTTGATATCAAATTGATATCTCCCTTTTTATGTAATGGTTTGATTAGCCCAACCTTCAAACGATCAGGAAAGTTACCAGTGGTAAAAGACAAATTTATAATATGTGTCAAAGGTTTAACAATAAAAAATTTGCAGGATTTAATAAGTGAATTGGAAACTTCATCATCACCACTAGACAAGGAATTCTTTAAATTGTTAATTGCCAATAAGACTTCGTTCTTAGAGACAGCGGAAGAGAAAAAAGACTGACTTTGCATAGGGACGTTGGCAACAAGAAAGTCAGAGTCAGGGGATTCATTATTAAAAACTAAAGTATTTTCAGCAACAGAGGAGAAAAATTTATTAAATTTATTAACTAAGACATGGTCAGGAATTAAAGATCCTTCCTCTTTAATGAGATATTCACCAGTACGTGATTTTTTGTTAATAGTCACTTTATCAATCACCCTCCACATCGCCTTACTCTTGTTGTCAGCATTAAATATAACGGAATCGTAGTAATAATACTTGAACTTAGTCAATAAGTTATTATACTGAGTGTTAATTTCCTTTCGTATAGGCGAAAAGGCAGGATATTTTAAGCAAAGATTATTGATCAAAGCAACAGTATTTTTAAGTTTTTTAACTTCAGGCTTAATCCATTTTGGAGGATTATAAGTTTTAGTTGTGTTAGTTTTTTTAAGAAGAAAAAAAAGTGGAGGAAAGTTGGCATAAAATTATCTAGAGCAGAAATAGGGCAACTATCGTTGAGAACTTCACATTATTCTTTCCGGGATAAGCAAAGATGAAAATTCTTCATACTGGTTGAGTTGAAATTTCTACGTAGACACTTAGTTATTGGTAAGGTATTATTCATAGAACTAAAAATAAGACATTGGGCATAGTGATCAGAAAGGTTTGACTTAATGATTCCCTGTGAGATAATTGCCTGAAAGTTTGAATTAATTAAAATATTGTCACTACAGGTTTCAGAGGTTAGAGTGACGCGAGTAGGCGATTTTATCAAGCACCGTAACCCATAGCGAGCCAATAAATCGCAGAAAAGAATTGCATCTTTATCGTCAGATAGAAAGTTAATATTGAAATCTCCCCCAAAGACACATTTCTCAGTAGATTTTAAGTAGTCCAACAAGTTACGGAAAATAGAAAGAAAAAGATTAAAATTCCCCAGAGACGGACGATAAATCGCAATGACGAGAGCATTAATTTTAGGCATCTGGATACCACACCCTCCACGGAGAATTCAGTCAGCCTACATAAATTTATATGAGAAACAGTACTATTACAAAAAATCGCTACCCCGCCATGCTTCATGGTAGGACGACAGTAAGATGAGCCGAGACTGAAACCATTCAAAGAAATAGTGGAAATATGATTCTTATTTTGCCAATGTTCGCTAAGTATTAAAATATGAGGATTTTCTTCAGCTAGAAAGACTTCCAAAGCCGATATTTTATTAGAAAGACACTGGATATTCTGATATAATACTTTTATGTACAATTTTTCGTCAGCTTTCTCGAGTAAAAAAAAATTCTCTTTTTTTATTACAATGTACTGGATGATCAGTTAAAACACTAGAAGTTGTAGTAACATTTTTTGCGGAGTCTTCTTTCAAAGTTAATGAAGAAATGGAAGATAATGTGCTACAAGAGTTATCTGGAGACTTCTTTTGTTTGGTGCTACTAGGTATTAAAGGAGATTTCCCAAAAAGCACCTTGAACCATTCATCCGAGAAGGTTTGATCAAGTGTATTATCAATATTATGATTTGGTGTCCTTTTTCCCATGTTTATTTAGAAATTGTCCATTTTTAGAAAAGTGTCTGCGTTGAAGTAGAGAGTTTGTATTAATATAACATGTATTTAAGAAAGTATTGTTACAGAGTGACTCTATGAAGTTATTAAAATAATCTATTATATTCTTATACTTCATATTCCTCCACTTATACGGAATCCCAAAGATAATAGTGGGGTAATTATGTAGATCAGATAGTATATTAAAAATATCATTCTTAAGTTTGGAAATATTCTCTGAATTGAAACAGTTCCAAATATCCATAGATCCAGCGAAAAGAATTTTCCAATTGATAGTAGATGAATTATCCGTCAAAAGTGATTTATTCGCTGCTTTTGTAACTACTGAGTTATTTTTAATTATAGATTCCACATTACAGTTTTCTGGTAGAGCATACCGGATGCTGGTAGCGACGTTTTTCAGATATTGGTCTCCGTAAATTGAAACGTTAATAGTTTCCGCTTGGATTGACAGCTCTTCAGAGAGATTTGATTCATTGGAGAGAATTTCCTCAGTTTGAGAAAAAGTGGTGTTGTGAATTGTATTTACAGTTGTAGTATTTGCGTTATTTATTTTGTTTACTGTTTGCGTCCAATTATTAACAACCTGAGAACGGGAGGTTTGGGAAGATTTATCGGAAGGAGGAGTAAGTATGACTTGGGTGAATGCTTCATTTGTTTGAATAGAATCAGAAAGACTTGATTCGTTGGAGAAGATTTCCTGTTTGAGAAGAAATGGTATTGAGAATTGTATTTACAGTAGTAGTATTTACATTTACTTTTGTTTTGTTTATTGTTTGCATTCAATTATCTACAGTTAGCAGTCGGGAGGTTTGGGAAGATTTGTCCGAAGGAGGAATAAGAATGACTTGGGTTCATGTTTCTTTTGTTTGGATAGTATCAGTTTGAATATCTATGGTTTTCATGATTTTAGGTTTATATGAAATACCTTTAAGTTCATTTTCCAGCTCATGGATCTTATTAAGAAGAGATTCTTCCATAAGGATACTTTCATCTGTTAAAGTTTGGTTGTGTTTCTTCTGCCTAGAGTTATGCTTGAGTAGATTCATGATTTCACTTTCTTGTGTTTGTATTATTTGTTTCAGTTCCAGAATTTTATTATTAAGTGCAGTAATTTGTATATCAATAGCATTATCAACACAGCATTCAATTTTGTTCTCGCCTATAAGAGTAAAAATTTTTCTTGCGAGGCAACTTCTATGGTAGATGTATGAACAATTTACGCATATGTAATAAGAGTGTTCTTTGTTAGGGCAGCAGGCAAATTTAAATTTGGCATCCTAAGTTTATATTTTATTTTATGCATTTTAAGTTAATATCAAGTTACAAAAAAGAAAAGAGATAACTAAATCAGGCAGCAATGAAATTGTGAGCGATGATGTGGACAACAGTGAAAGGCGCAAGCCAAAAACAAACGACAATTTAAGTAAAAACACGAGGCTAAAACGAAGGCAGACGTAAATAAAGACAAAGTCCCAAAAGGAAAAAGCATAAAATAAACCAAAAGAATGTATGCAAGAAAAGATACTTAATCAAAGCAAGTCAGAGAAAAAAAAGAGAATATAAGTGTAAAGAAAACGCAGCACAAACAAAACACGTCCGCACACAACTCGTGCTTCTAAGGAGTGCTATGCAAACGATACTAATATACTGGTAACAGGAAATAATCTCACTAACGCGGCTCAGGCTGCCCTTGATATATTTAACAGAATAAAACTTTGGATGCTAAAAAATAAATTATGCATTAACAATGATAAAGCATCCCTAGTCTTTTTCAGAAATGCTAGGTCAACTTTACCTAATGACTATATCTCAAATAGTATGCATAATATGAAGGTTCCTCTTTCTGATGAAATTAAACTCCTTGGTTTGAATTGTCACTTACAATGGTTCTCTCATATAAATTCTCTCTGCTCTAAGCTAAGCAGTTCCTGCTTTGCTTTAAGACTACTAACTGGTCATTGTAATCAAACTACGATTCGCACTTTATATTTTGCTAATGTACATTCTTATGAGATATGGAATTATACATTGGGGCTCTAGTAGACATATAGATAGAGTCTTTATTCTACAAAAATATGCGCATTACCAAAAGGGTGCTTTTTTTAATTGCTGCAAATTTTTCAATGCCCTGCCTATAAATATTAAAAAAGCCGCTAATGTCAATTTTTTCAAGAGAGAATTAAAATTATATCTACTTAAGAGAAACTGCTACTCCCTTGATGATTTCTTTTCGTGACTTCTTTTTCTCTTCCTGTTATTCCGGATTTTATTAATTGCTTTTTTCTATGATGTCTCTTTTTATCTCTGACCTTTATCTTTATTATTGGTAAATCAAATGTTATGTCTTGTTGCACAATGTTTTTTATTGTTATAACGACCGGTTTCGCCTTTTAAAAAGGATTTTCAAGTTATATATAAAATTACACCTAAAAATAAATAATTAATAGTAATTGTCTTAAATATGTAGATATTATAATTACTTACTTAAAAACTATGTAATAATTATAATATTAGATTATATATACATATATAATCAAATATATATTGTATATATATTATATATACATATATAATCTAATATTATAAATTATTATATAGTTTTTAAGGAAGTAATTTTAATATCTACATATTTAAGACAATTACTATTAATTATTTATTTTTAGGTGTAATTTTATATACAGGGTGAGTTTTTTTCGATGTTTACCATTGGGATCTCGGAAACTAGCAGAGCTAGAGAGACGGTTAAATGGGGAAAGATTTGTAGTTTTAGGAGCTCAGTTTAATGCAGCTTTTGTTTTTTTCTTAAAGTTCATGGCTGGTTAGATATTTTGAAAAAACTGATTTTTTATAAATTCGTTAAATGCATATAGCTCGGTTATTCTTCATTTTAGAGAAAAGTTGCAAGACAAAAGTTGTACAGAATTATGTTCTTAATTAAACAGTCGAACCAAATTTTCCATATAAGCTCTTATTTTTCAGTTATGACATAAACATCAGTTTTTTTTAATGGAAACCATAGTAGGCCATGAATGAAAAAGAAATGCCTTTTTTTTACCTTTTCAACGATGTAACATTCGATATGGTTATTTAAAAAAACGACGGAGATACGGCAGTTTTTCTCTTTCAAAATTGTTTATATGGTTGGCCATGGAAACAAAAGTTTATTGACAAATGCAAATTATAAACTATGAGCAAATAAAAATCAGATTAGAGTAAGCGGTGCAAAGAAAATGTATATCTGTGATTAAATAAAAAGTACAGTTATCGTAGTAACAGTGAATCACAAGACTCTATTTTGAATTTTAACGTACCCTTAAATTTTAACGGCCTGTTAATAAGTTACAGAATAGCCCCTGATGACGGACGTTCTACTAGGAAAGCAGTAAATTCGATTTTAAAGAGGTGTAATTTATGTATTGCAAATAATGGTGGTCTTTTCGAACATCTTTAGAAATATTTTTAGTTTATTTTTGTTCTCGATAGTTTAGATTTGTTAAAAAGGCTTCGGATTAGCAATATGAAGGACAAGTCCTACTCTCCGACCCTGGTATACTTGCAGTTGTTCATCTGGTGAATTTTTAAAGGTTCTTTTCAGAACCACAAGAATGATATTCCAAGGTTTCGCTGCTTCGTGTTTGTAAACTATAAAATAATTTATACGTACAAATTATTGGTTTTGTATTTCAATGTTTTATATAGCTGTTTGATATTTAACAGTATTTTGAGTTGGTGATGAAAATGAACCCTATCTCAACAAAAAGCGGTCATAAAGTAAGTGTTTACAAAAAAGAGTTGATATTAAATCAATGTTAAAAATTTCCAAAATTGAAGAAAACATGAAATTATAGTGATACTGATGTTTTGAGGCTATTGAAATATTGAACCATTGTTGGTATTAGAGTTTTGATTCTGAAACGTCTGTAAAAAAGAAACGGCGAGCAAAACGTGAAAGTAATATAAGTGAACAAATAAAAATCAGATTAGAGTGGGCTGTGCAATGTTTGTGATTAACTGAATTAATTAATGTAATACATTCATGGACTGTCAAATGTATTGACCTTTTATTTAATCACAGACCTACAATTTTTTTTTGCAGCACCTACTCTAATCTGATTTTTATTTGCTCACCATTTATAACTTGCATTTGTCAATAAACTTTTGTTTCCATGGCTAACCATATTAAAAATTTTGAAAAAGAAAAACTGCCGTATCTCCGTCGTTTTTTTAAATAACCATATCGAATGTTATATGGTTGAAAAGGTAAAAAAAGGCCTTTCTTTTTCATTCATGGCCTACTATGGTTTCCATTTAAAAAAACTGATGTTTATGTCACAACTGAAAAATAAGAGCTTATATGGAAAATTTAGTTCGACTGTTTAATTAAGAACATAATTCTGTACAACTTTTGTCTTGCAACTTTTCTCTAAAATCAAGAATAACCGAGCTATATGCATTTAACGAATTTATAAAAAATCAGTTTTTTCAAAATATCTAACCAGCCATGAACTTTAAGAAAAAAACAAAAGCTGCATTAAAGTGGGCTCCTAAAACTACAAATCTTTCCCCATTTAACCGTCTCTCTAGCTCTGCTAGTTTCCGAGATTCCAATGCTAAACATCGAAAAAAACTCACCCTATATAACTTGAAAATGCCTTTTTAAAAGGTGAAACCGGTCGTTATAATAATAAAAAACATTGTGCCACAAGACATAGCATTTCATTTACCAATATTAAATTATGGCTACAAACAGTAGGAATAACTTCATCACGTCCTGTGGACGTGTGTACATCGGTGAAACAAAACGGTCTGTTAGCACTCGTGTTTCTGAACATGAACGCTGTACTAGACTACTACAAACAACTGGCTCGGCCCTAGCTGAACATAAACTAGAAACCGGTCACCAAATCCTATTCTCCGACACAAAACTTCTAGCCCGCTCATCTCATTTTTTCAATCGTAAAATCCGTGAATCCATAGAAATACTCAAACATCCCAATAATCTGAACCGTGATACTGGCTTTTACCTCCACAATGCCTGGAAACATCTCATTAACGATCCGTCACGCCCCAGCAGACCAATCCCCGGTCACCGTTCCGACTCACTACCCTCAACGATCACTATAAATACCACGACAACAGACATACCCACTCAGTCTCAACGACTAACCCGAAGCAGCAGCAACACCACCAGCAGCAGCAGCCCTGAAGAAGTTCTTCTGCAATGAAGAACGAAACGTCGGCAGTAGAAGTCAACGTGACGTGGTTCCAACCGGAAGCCAATTCAAACATGGACGACGGCCGCGGAAGCCTTCAAGTTAAATTCATCAATTACTTTATCTTTATCTCAGTATATATTTCTATCCTTTTCTATATACTTGATATATGATAATAATAATAATAATATAATATATAATAACAATAATATATCACAAAATCTTTTAAACGGACACTAAATCTCGCACTATACACTTAACGTTTCACCGTCGTTCGACAGCTTCGTCAGAACGACGGTGAAACGTTAAGTGTATAGTGCGAGATTTAGTGTCCGTTTAAAAGATTTTGTGATACAATTTTCATCGGACAAGAACCAACTTTAAAAAAACAATAATATAATTCTAAGAAGCTTGTGTCCCGTTAGAATTATCGTTAATAGTCATTATAATCTTAGTTACAAGAGATAACTTATAATAAATCGTGTTTATCATACAACTTAGATTAATAACTTGAAACCAGAAATTAAACTAAAGACAAAATCTTAAATTTCAGCTTCCGAACTGCTTCTCAGACCGTGCAAAGCAACAAATCCTTTACTGAAAGAATGCTGGCTTCAGAAAATCGAAAATTTACGCTTGGATCTGATAAAGGGAATTCCCGAATTGCGACTGCCTCCAATAGATGCTCTCCACATTCGTAGACTAACCGCGGGGAAAAGGAAATTTCCCTTGGCATCGTATGAGGCACAATTCCGGAATATCACATACGAATCAGAAACTTTCAAATTTTGGACACGAATATCGATTCTGACACACTGGTTTTGAAGCTGAAAATTCTCTTGCCTTCAATTTACCTTGCAGGTTCGCTCAGCATAGACGGTACCGTTTTAGGTTTTCGATTACTCGGAGACGGAAGCGGAGAGGGACGTTTTTGTAAGTACTGGTCATTTAGATAACTAATTCTGATCTCCAATTTGTTTGTGTTGCTTTATTTTTCTAGCAAACTTGATCCTGGACCTAGTTTTGGATGGCAACCTTTATACCAAAAACGGGAAAGAACATATTCAGTGCAAAGAAGGATCCGTTGAAATAACTTTCGATAATCTCGATTTACAATTTTACAATATAATTAAAGATCCCGCAGAATTACAGGCGTTCAATTATGTCTTCAATCAGAATGTTGACGCTCTTCGAAGCATAATCATATCTTTCTTGGATCGCACGCTTGGTAATTTCGTCATCGATGTTATAAACCGTGTACATAAAGCCTTTCCAAAAGATTCATTGTATCCTATTTATTAGGATTAAATTACAAATTAATTTCTTCCATAGGCATATATAAAAGCACTGTAGTGAAACCACCATGTTATGTGTTAGAACAGGGGAAATTATTTTCAATGAAAATAAAGTATTTAATACAAAAAAAGTAGGAATAATAATTTGATTGTCAGGCCAAAACTATATTTTATTCACGACCGGGAGTAGACGCGGTTTCTATATCGTCAAAATTATGTTAGAAATAACATACCTCCCTTGGGAGAGAAATGATATTTGCTCCTGTAGGGGGTTTCATTATGTTGTCACTTGTATTTAGCGTAGAGTTTTTGAAGGCAGTAAATTTAACATCGCTTCATTCGCTGCGTTCAGCATTTCTTGCAGTACCTACTTGTTTTTTCATTTTCACTAGTGTTTCTATCAAAGAATAAACTTAAATTTCATTTAAACAAATAAGCTTGCGTTATCAAATAATGAATGTCAAGGACTACTATTTTCCGAAATTAATTGATTATGAAGCGACACTCGGACTTATTACAATTTTTTATTCCTAAACGTTTGGATTCTTATTGCGACAAGTAAAATGTAAATTAAATGAATCCATTCATTTAGCGAAGATAAGCTGTCAATCAATTGCACTTAAGGTTTATGTATGTTGCTCCTGACAAATTAATGCCCGTGAGGCTTTGGAGAGTTTTTCTGACACTTGAGTGCTCGGGATCGGCTGGAGCTAAAACGATCTGTGCTATCGCTTTTATGGGCCTTTTCGTAGCGGAGGTTGAAATAGCTCTGCTTCATTTGTCAAAGGCCCAGTTTTTCAATTGATTGGTAAAGTTACTTGCCAATGGGACAAATTTAACCTCTTTGGTAAAGTGCTTGTTAAACAAAATCTGTCTTTCAATCTATATGTTTCTGCTTGTTACTTAACAACCAAAATTGTATGTTAACCGTAAGTTGGTCACACTGAAGAATATAGGTTACTCAACAGCATTTTTGGAAAGTCGAAATCTGTGAATAAATTCCATATCGTTCCAGTAATTCAGGTGATCTGGCCGTTGAGAAATTACAGGTACTCTACTATTCAAGCCCATAGCGTTTGCTAAATCATATATATCATCGTCCGAATCGGACTCGTCAGAAAATATATTTGCACTTCCCACGTTATTCATTTTCAATTTTTAAATCAAACACAAAGAAGTAGAATTGTACAGTCGCTTGCGCACATTTATGTATCCCCTCTACTTGTTATCGCTAACAAGCAAATTTACCGACTAGTTTACCTCCTTGTTAAAAAGAATTTATGTCATTGTTAAGACCACCAGTAGATTGATAAACCCATTTTCTGTGCTAACAATCGGATAATGCTAACAGTCACTTTACCAATGGATTGAAAAACCGGGCCTAAGGGTGTAAACGAATCACCGATCATAAGAGCTGTAACTCATTCGTCGGGAGGCAGTGTTTTCGTGCTTACTTAGGAGGTTGTCTCAGCGACCAATTTTGAGAATGCGATCTTATTTGCGGGTCAATCATGATCGTTGTTTTGTTACGCAAATGTCCACGTGATGCTTTGCCCGAATTTGTTTAACTGATATTATTTGACGTTGTCAATCTGACGTTTTTCGATGTGTGTCATTTTGACGTTTGTGACAACTGTCATTTTGACATGTCTGAGTTTGACATCTATAATTTTGATGGTTTGTTGTCATCTGTCATCATGACGTGTTTAATTGGTCGCTGAGCAACGTGCAAGCCCCCGCAAGCGAAAAGACAAGATCAGTTTAACCGGTTCACTTATAACTCGTGTCTAAATAAAAACCTGGTCAAGTAGGCTACATATAGTAATTCTGCTATGTAAGTGCAATGGATAAATTCTCGATCACAACCCACTTGACCAGGTTTTTATTTAGACATTTATTATTTATTTGTTATTCGGGTGTATTCCATATATGAGTGATTAATAAACACTGAATTATGCGCATGTACTGTCACTTTTAACCACTTTTTAAACATTTTGGTATTCCACTAGCGCAAATGCCATTAAAATGAAGGATATGCAATTATGTTCAGTGATTATATTTTACAAATGAAGTTAGCTAATGTTTAAAATTGTAAAGTAACCACCGTGTGCTTATGAAATACGTCTTCAATCCGTGATTTAAAAGCAGTGGTTAAGAAGTTATTCTTAAACACAGTGTTAATAAAGTGATAAATAACCACTGCATTATGGAGTACATCTGATTAACTGTAAGTAAAGTGACAACGGCGTCTGCGAAAACATATTTTTTTGTATCACAAAATCTTTTAACCGGACACTAAATAGCGTACAAACACTTAAAATATGTTTTTCACTTCTGACGAAGCTGTCGAACCACGGCGAAACGTTAAGTGTTTGTACGCTATTTAGTGTCCGGTTAAAAGATTTTGTGATACAATTTTCACGTTAAACATATTTTTTTCCTTTTTTTTTCTAGAGAAGTGGACTCTCTGTCTCAGCCAGTTGCTGACGCAACAAATCTGGCCGTGTCGATTCAGAGGAATTTCTGATGTGCCAATAGCTAAGCATACACGAGGTGGCTATTACTGGAGAATGGGCCGGTAAAAGAATAATCAAAAATAAAAAGGAGCACCTTGTTTTTGAGTTAACAAAAAATATCTGTAGAATAAGAGGGAGTGTGTCCTGCAGTATTAAGAATCCCTTTAAAGGTAATCCGAAGCCGGATGAAAATTTTAATCGGGTGATCCAAGAAAATTCCGACCTGCTTCGACCAGACATAGAACCAGTATTGGGAAAAATAATAACCGACATAACGACTCAATTCATCGACGTCGTCTTCAATTTATACAGTTTCGATCAGCTTTTTCCCGACAATTGATGATGTTCCATTGCAAATGCTAAATAGCACGCGAAGAAATAAATTTTTCAAAAATATAGGAATGATATTGTTATTTGTCTCTGAACTTCCAAATTTTAAATGATTTTGTTGTTGCGTGAATTTCTTGATAAGATTACTCTTCAAAGATTCCAATTACGAAATAAATTCAACAAACAGCACACTCCAATACTAATGATCAGTGGCGCAACCACGGGGGGGGCCAAGGGGGCTGAAGCCCCCCCCCCGAGCCAGCTATGTGGTACTAGAATTTATTAATATAATTACAAAATGTTTGTGCAAATCGGTTTTGATGGCAGCGGAATCCCCGAGCAGGCTCTGTACAGCTGTTTCAGGCCTAGTTGGGCCTTCGTCAGCAGAACCGTAGCCCGAGAACAGTAGCAGTGGAGTTCTCGGGCTACGGTTCTGCTGACAAAGGCCCAACTAGGCCTGAAACAGCTGTACAGAGCCTGCTCGGGGAATCCACTGCAATCAAAATCGATTTGCACAAAAATTTTCAAAATTCTCATATGCTTTGACAGCACATGGCCGCATTGGGATGACTTATTATGTGGGGGACTGGCTTCAATTTGTCAATCCTACTGCAATAACAAGTCAACAAGCGATCGAAAGATGTCGCTACTTATATGTCCAATATAATTACAGTTTTGCAAAAAATGGAGCACATCAACTTAATTTTGTTTTGGAATGTTAGTTCGGTATAAATTCATATTATGTATTTTTATTATTTAATATGTCCTTGTATGTTTTTACAATTATTAATTTTGAGCCCCCTCTAAGACAGATTTCTGGGTGCGCCACTGCTAATGATGTTTGTCATTTTTCACACAAAGAACTTTTCCAGAACACCATAATTTCTTAAATGTTAATTTATTGATACTTCAAACTCAAATATATCACAAGCGGCTCATCCAAATATCAAGAAAATAATAATGATAATAATAATAATAAGGTTTTATTTCTGTTGTCGGAGCTCAGCATAATGCTGTTCGTCCACTCAACCAACATGCAAAAATTAACATACATATATATACATATACAGGGTCTTCCAAATAGAGTGGCCTATTAAAAGTTTTCGGGGAAGGGAATATACAAAAATTCTGAAAATTAGTACACTGCCCTAACGAAAAGCAATCTTTCAGACTAAAATATTTTTACTTTTATATCACTTCCGGTTATACCGGAAGTTGCCATTAACTTTCTTATTTTAAATGGAATGCTATACCTTTTATTATAAATTCTGATTTTACACATTATTTTAAATAGAAAATGTTAAGGTTTCCCTATACCTAAATGTAACCGATTTTGAGATATCTTCAAATTTATTTAAAAAATTGTTTTGGTGACCTTTCATTTAAGATAATGTATTTACGCCAATTTCAAATTTAAAGACTGAAGTGACATGTCGTTTAAAAGTATAATGTTCAGACTTTCAAATCATATCCTAATTATCCCTGAAAAATTCATAGGGTGGTCACAATATGGTGATATGGTTAAAATAATATGTAGAATTAGAATTTGTAATAAAAAGTCTAGCATTCCATTTAAAATAAGAAAGCTAATGGCGACTTCCGGTATAACCGGAAGTGATATAAAAGTAAAAATATTTTAATCTGAAAGATCGCTCTCCCTTAGGGCAGTGGACTAATTTTCAGAATTTTTGTATATTTCCTTCCCCGAAAACTTTTAATAGGCCACTCTATTTTGGAGACCCTGTATATGAAAGGTGCTGCATGTGCTGTAAAACAAGAAACACAAAGAAACCCTAACAAAATTATGATAAAATTATTATTATTAATTCTTTATAATTATGTCTGTTGATCACTGTTTACTGGCTGATAATCTTATTTTTAAGTTTCTTTTGAATTTTAATAATGACTGTGAACGATCTTGTATACGATCTTGTGAACGAATTGTATAATTTAGGCCCAAAAAAAGAAAATGATCGCTCAAAAAAGGAGGTGGAATGAGTAGGAGTATCAAGCAAGCTAGTACGTCTCAAGTTGACTTCATGAGGTTCACTTCGCATTATGAGTAGAGAGTTTAAATAATTCGTGGTGGAGGACAACATTACTTTATGCACTAAACAACCTAGGTATAAAGCTTTTCTGTCAGCCATATTTAACCATCGAATATCAATCAATTTACAGCTCACATGATCGCGTGGTTTTAAATTAAAAATGAATCTCAGACATGCATTTTGAATTTTCTGAATTCTATTAGCAGAAGATAAATCTATACACGGACTGTAGACAACATCACTATAATTAAATCTAGATAAAATTAGTGTTTCACACAATTGTACGCGCAAAGGTTTAGTTAGAAAATGTTTATTGGTATATAAATACTTTAAAATTCCAAAAGAGTTTTGTGTTAATTTATTAACATGGGGCGTAAATCGTAAATGTGAATCAAAAATAAGACCAAGATTAAATTATAAGAGTAAATTATAAGATATTTAATTGACGATCGATGAGTGCGAGTGTATCCGAGAGTAATATGTTCTGAGTTTAAATACAATAATTAAATATATTTTGTGAATGTGTTTGCTTTGCAAGAAACAGAGCTGACGCGGAACTTTGATTTTTGTTATCTGGGAATATTATTTTTCGATCGTTTTCTCGTAAGTGATAAAAACTTGTGTAAAACAATCGATTTTAAGATTTTTAAGACTCATACAAGACTGGTGCGCATGAAGACATAATTTAAAATAATATAAATAATTAAGACTTTAATCAAACGTAATTAAAAAACGTATAGAATGAACTCAACTATTGTTACGCGAAACCAGAGGCAAAAACTTGCCGATGGGAAAAAGACAATTACTAAAATAAAAAAATAAAATATTTAACGACGGTGAAACGTTAAGTGTATAGTGCGAGATTTAGTGTCCGTTTAAAAGATTTTGTGATAAAATAAATTCCAATAATAGCTACGTGAGTATTGTTCACAGTGACGGGGATGATTCCAAATCAAGTTTATCCTCTATAAATGTTACGCTAAGAGATAAATTAGTAAATGCACAAAGTGAAATTGAAGAAATACAAGCGGTGAATAATAAACTAAAGGCCAGAATCTGTCAACTAGAGATAGAATTAAATATAAAATCAAATAATTACCGAAATAGTGACTAAACATAATTTAAAAATTGCAAATTCTTCTACCCAAACTGACAATATCTCTAATAAATCAGTGAGCTCACAAACTGATGAATATATAAATATCAGTTCAAAAAAATGCAATTACAATGATCTAAAATTGGCAACTGATATCGATGTAAAAGAGATTTTAAGTCTAGACATCAGTAAAATACTAGACACTTCAGTCTTAAAATCTGAAATTGTTAAACTAAGGGATAAATGCTTAATATTTAAGCACAAATTAAACATACTATCCGAAACAATTACTGATCATTCTGATAAAGGAAAGAGAGAAAATGATATATATCCAAATAAAAATAATAAGCAAACTCTAATAAAGAATTCAAGCCATGTCTATCAAACAATACCTATCAAGGAAACTAACAGCGCGAGAAAACATAGATTTCTTGTACTAAGTGATAGTCATGGAAGACATTACAGCGGTTTCCTCAGTGAGAAGTTATCAGAAAAATGCGAGGTTTTAAGTTATGTAAAACCGAATGCGAGATTGAATTCTATTGTAGACAACTTAGATACCGTTATTAAAGACTTTGGATGTGGCGATTATTTGTTTGTGCAAGGAGGTGCAAATGATATTGATAATTGCTATGATAGCTCGAATGTTGCAAGAATTGTCGATACTTTTAAAAATATTATGGATAGAACTAGAGGCGTCAATACAGTTATCAGTACGATTGCATTCAGGTTTGATAAACCACAGATGAACGGTATAATTGAACAAGTTAACAGAAGTCTTTATACACTAGCTAAACAGTACAGTCACGTAGAAGTATTCTGCATCAATAATCTTCTATATCGTTCTTATTACACAACAAAAGGTCTGCATCTCAGGAATTTTGCTAAAAGAATTGTGTGCACTGAATTAGCGAAATTCATTGTTGACCATCCTCAAGAAATTCAAAATGAATCTCATCAAGAAAATTTTTTTCGTCTCGAAGCTTTCTAACCAAAATGTAGAACTTAAAATTATGCATCAAAATATTGGAAGCATCCGCAACAAATGTTTGGATTTAGAATTAGTATTAGAAAATGAACATCCGGTAATTCTTTGCTTGAGCGAAACGTGGTTAAACGAATTGGAAACAAATACTATAAAGTTGAATAACTATCACTTAGTAGCAAGTTTCTGCAGAACATCGTCTTCCCATGGTGGTGTTTGTATATTTACTCGTAAGGACATAGATGCAACGTGTGTAGTAGGATTACATCAAATATGTGTAGAATCTATATTTGAATGTGTAGCTGTGCAATGGAAAATACTGGACCAAACATACGTAGTCTCTTGTATATATCGGTCTCCAGATGCAGATGTTAATACTTTTTTAGAATGCATGTCTAAATTGTTAAGTATGTTGTCCAAAAAATCAGATATACTAATTCTTTGTGGCGATTTCAACATAAATTTTTTAACAAATAGTTTTACAAAGATAAATCTTGTTAACTTGTTTCAATCTTATAATATGCACACATGTTTTGATGTTCCAACTAGACTCAATAGTCATAGCGCCACTACCATTGATAATATAGTCACTAATCTGAGCAAGGACGACTATTGCGCTGAAATACTAAACACCATGCTATCCGATCATACGGCGCAAAGCATTCGCGTCATATTCAAATTGGACCTGCAAAATTCTGCAGAATATCATTATAAACGCACATACACAAAACATGTTAAATTTGAATTTAGAAATCTGTTGCGAAATGAATCCTGGAACTCATTATTAGGCCTTCAGGAAAGTGTAGATAATTGTGTGGATTCATTTAATGATACTTTATTATATTATTTTGACGTTACATTTCCTGTGAAACGCCACAAAATTAATTGCATGACAAGTACATTGAAAGGGTCCTGGTGCACGCCAGGTATTAGAGTTAGCAGCGCGAAACTGAAAAACTTATACCAAATAACAAAACGTAATCTTTCGAGAGAGTTTCTAAATTATTATAAAACATACAAGAAAATCTATAAGCAAGTCATACAAGCTGCAAAGGCACTGTCGGTTAAAAACTATGTGCAACATTCGTTTAATAAATCTGCAGCAGTGTGGCGCGTTATTAATGATCAGTTTACAAAGCCAAAAAATGCTGATTTTAGAAAAATTCTATACAAGAGCAAAGTAATCACCGAACCAATAGATATTGCGAACTGTTTTAACATATACTTTTCCGAAGTACAAGATTTTCCTAATATCAGTGAAAATAGTTTAAATCTTAATGGCGGATCTGTTAGCACAATGTTTCTTTCCCCAGTTACCGATATCGAGATTTTTTCAATAATAAATAGCCTTAAGCAAAGTAATTCCTGCGGACTTGACGGAATACCAGTAAATATTTTAAAAAATTGTGCTATATACTTAGTAAAACCATTAACACATTTTGATAAATTTATCTTTTAGTCAAGGTGTTTTTCCATCTGCTTTTAAAAGAGCAAAAATCTGTCCTCTGTTCAAAAAAGGTGATAAATTTGATATCGTCAACTATCGTCCTGTATCAATATTGCCATCCTTGTCCAAAGTATTTGAAAAAGCATTTTTAATAAGGCTAGTTAAATTTTTAGATGACAAACAAATAATTTCAAAACACCAGCGTGGTTTCTGTAAAGGAAGGTCTACAGAATCTGCAGCACTAGAATTAATAGAAAGCATTCTAGCTGACATAGATGCCTGTAATATGACAATAGCTACTTTCTGTGACCTAAGCAAGGCTTTCGATTTAGTCGAACATAAACGATTATTAGACAAATTATATTATTATGGCATTCGTGGAGTTAGTCATAAATGGTTGTCATCATATTTACAAGGCAGATCACAGATAGTAGAAATTAGATGTTTAAGCAAATGTAGTAGATCGTCATCAATTGATATTTACAAAGGTGTCCCGCAGGGGTCCATACTGGGACCAGTATTGTTTAACCTTTACATAAACGATCTACCTATAAACCTAAAAAATGGTAATAAATGTAATGTACGCAGATGACACTGTCTTGGTTAATCATGGAAAAGATGTTGAGATACTTTCAACTATGACTAATAATGCGGTTGAGGATATGAAAAAATGGCTTCAAGATAACCAATTATTGCTAAACGAAACTAAATCTCAGTTCGTAGAGTTTTGCACTAAAAATACAAATAAATGTAATAATGTAAAAGTGGGCTCCCTTCAACGAATGTCCACAGTTAGATATTTGGGTTTCGATTTGCACGAGAACTTGGATTGGACTGAACACAACAAATTTATCTAAAAAAGTTAGTAAAAATATATTTGCCTTGAGAAAACTTTCTTATCTATGTGACATAGAAACATGTAGGATCTTTTATTTTAGTAAAATATATTCTCTGTTAAAGTATGGATTACTACTGTGGGGGACAAGTTCGCATTCTAATATACTTTTCATCTTGCAGAAATCATGCATTCGTATTATTCACAAGTTACCTTTTAGATCATCATGTAAGACTTGCTTTATAGAAAATAACTATTTAACTTTATCAAGTATGTATATTTATTTCGCAGCTGTTTATATTCATAAAAATCTGCATAGTTTTGGGTCCAGCGCTGCATGTGAAAACTATAGCATACGTCAACCGTCTTTGCTATTGCCAAGATGCAGATTAGAAATGCGCAGAAAAGGTCCTCTTTGCTCAGCTATTAGAGTTTATAATAAACTTCCCAATAAAATTAAAGAAGCTTCCTCCCTCGCTTTGTTTAAGGATAATTTAAAAGGTTGGCTTATCCGGGAGTGCTATTATTCTTTGAAAGACTTCTTTTCGGTAAACTAATATATACATTTGTTCGTGATAACTGTAAAATACTGTTTAGTATGTTTGTTTTGATTTTTTTGTGACAATGTCGATGTCTTTTACAAGATTTTAACGGCAATAAATGCATTATTATTATTAACACACTCTGAAAAGAAAAGTTTATGAGAATTAATGAAGATTTGTAAGTTGCCCATAATATATTTACGATTTTTCCCAAAAACAATAGCCTGAGATTTGTTATTGTTTAGATGCAGGGAATGATCTTTAGATGCGGCGAGCAGATGTTGCAAACTGTCATTTATATTTTTCTCAGTGGCTACCAGATCAGCCATATTGAAGTGAAAATAAGTTTGCGTATCGTCAGCATAGCAATGCCAATTACAGTTTAATTTAGAGTGTAAATCGGCAGTATATAAGACAAATAACAGGGGCCTGATAATGGAACCTTGAGGCGTACCGGAAGCAACAGGCTGAAAATTTGAAAAAACATTATTAAGTGAGACAGCTTGAAATCGACCGTGGAGGAAGCGGCACAAGACAAACCGAAGTAATGAAATTTTTCGGTTAATAGTTTATGATCAATGGTATCAAAGGCCTTAGAGTAGTCCAATAATACCAGAATAGACGTGTCTCCTTTAGAATAGACCTGTCTCCTTTATCTGTAGCCTTTAGAATATCATTCGTAATTTTTAAAAAAGCGGTCGTAGTACTATAACCAGCCCTGAAACTTGATTTGTTAATTGGTAATATTTTATTATGATTAAGAAACGGTACAAGTTGAATTTGAATAGCACGCTCAATTATTTTAGACATTAGCGGGAGCAAGTTAATTGGTCGTAGATCTGACTGTGCCTGAGGAGCTTTGACTTTAGGTAAGGGCACGCTTCCAAACCTCAGGAAATTCCGATTGGGAAAAACAGAAATTAATTATATGAGTAATAAATCTGACAATGAAAGGCGTACATAACTGTAGAATTTGAAGAGAAATACCATCAAAACCCACTGCATTAGATTTTAGAGAATTAATTATATTAAATCTATCATGATCAGTGAGAGGACGAATTTGAAATTCACTAGAGAACTTTGAAACAAGTTAGAAGAGTAAAATTTGATAATATCATCTGGTATTGATGTATGATATTGTTTAACTGAATTTATAAAGAAATTATTTATATCGTCAGCACTACCTATGGAATCAGGAACATCTACGTTACGAGATGCGCATATATTTAACTCTCTGAGGGTTCTCCACACTTGACGACAAGATTTTTGTTTCAAAGTATGTTCCGTATAAGCTTTCTTCTCACGTCGAATTGCGTTAGTGGTAGCACTACGCAGTGTTTTATAAATTTAGGCTGGATGGAGGAGAAAATTTGAGACCAAGATTTAATAAATTTAGTTCTTCATCTGTAAAGGTAATATTAGAAAAATTAATTACATTCGAATGGAAATCATGAGTAAGATTAGGAGGATATTTGAAAATATCATCTACATTATAATTTAAATTATGGTATTTTAGAAAAGAATTGTCATTGATACTAAAAGATTCATCTAGATCAAAATTAATAGAATTATGTGTGAATGATCTATTACAATCTGTACTTTCATTATTTAAATTTTGAAATTGATATGTATTATTAATTGAAATGTTAAGTGAAGAGTTAAAATTAACTAAATCTAAATTATTATGATTAAGATTTATCTTAAATTCTGGAAGAGACGAACTTGAAGAGTATTCATTCTTCCGTTTTTCCAAGTGAAAGGCATTGTTTCCATGCTCATCCGAAACGCTTGACAAACTTGATAAGGGACCAAAATTTGTACATTTTGAAGTTCTATCTTCAATAGGTGGTGAATCTTGATAGATAACTTCATTCTTCTGTGATTCTTCATTCCCAGGAATAGATAAACTTGGAGTATTGTAATCATTCATCAAGCTGTCAAATGGAAAAACATTTGAAGATTCATAATCCTTCTTGTTGGATGATTGGTAATTACTAAAACAATTTTGTTTAGAAATAATGTAAGTTTCTGTAGAATCTGAACATGTGGAAATGTCTTCATTTTTCCGGCTGTAAAAATAAGAATAGATTAATGGTTCACAATCCTCTTGAACTGTTGATAAACTTGAATGCTGTGGAAATGGATTTATATTTTCATCTTGAAGCGACGAATTTGAGAAAAGATTCTCATTACTCTGGTTGTCATTTTGAAAGTTATTTCTTCTTTCAAAAAGTGACGGATTAAAGTATTTATAGTTTTTGTCATTTTGAGAAGCATACCTTCTATTAATGCAACAATCAGATCTATCATTAATGAATACAGGTAGACTTGTAGATGCTTTCTTAAAATAATTAAAAATAATTAAAATAATTAAAAATAATTTTGATTTAGTTAAAAAATTAAACAATATTCAAATTAATAATGATTGCATATTACTTTCTTTTGATGTTTCAAGCTTATTTACTTCTATTCCTGCCTCAGAATCTACAGAAATAGTCAATGAATTACTTTTTTCTTCGGATTTATCTGATGAGAACATTCGTTTTCTAAAATTTTTACTTAAAATTACACTACAACAAAATTTCTTCTCAATTTTTCAATCACTTTTTCACCGGGTTTTTTCTATCCCCATGAACCAATCTGATTTTAAACATGAAATTAATGAAATTATTCAAATAGCTTACTATAATAATTTTCCAATTAAACCTATTTTCAATATTTTCAAGCGTATTAAAAATAAAATAACAAACAATATAATTTTCCCAACATTGGAAAATTCTAAAACTCCATCATGTTACTTTTCTATTCCATATGTCGGTCCTTTATCGAATAAAATTAAATCATTCTTAAAATCTTTAGAATTAAATGTTTCTTATTCTACAATGTTAACATTCAAAAATTTATATTCAAACAACAAAGATCATTTAGATAATTTTTCTAAAAATGGTGTCTATTCTTTAAAATGTAATTCATGCGATGCTACATATGTAGGACAAACTGGAAGAAGTTTGCTTATTAGAGTTAATGAACATTTAAGATCGTTACGTTTAAACAAATTAGATTCCACGTTTGCTAAACATTCGGCAGAAACAGATCACGATTTTGATCGTTGTAATAATGTAAAATTGTTACATAATTTACCTAAAGGAAATAAATTAAATATAGCCGAGAATTTAGAAATTTTCTTACATAATTAATGAACAAACCATCTCTAGCACAGATAATTTTCTAAAATCAATTCAATGGGATTTATGTGAATGATCATTACGTCTATGATATTGTCACGAAAGGGATTTTCTAGAAAAAACACAAAGAACTTTCGGGTTGTATTCCGCGAACAAATAATTGAAACGCGAACTTGTGTAATCGAGGACACCGCAACCGTGTCGAAATAAATAGGTAATCGGTTCAAATTCCGCAACGATAGACTCAGCGGAATTTACGCTAACAAGGCCGCGCACATACGAAATCGCTGGGCGAAACACGGGGCAAGAACAAAGAGATGCAACATGCAAACTAGCCAAAAACGGTGTATAAAAATGCGGGCCAAAAAATTAGGAAGCAGTCGTCCCACCCAACCGACTCCGTGGCCATCTACAGAACCAACGCCCGAGACGCCACGCCTCAAGACGCTGTCTTACGCCGGACGCCACTGCATCGAGCAGCTTCAACCCTGCTGGCCATCTACAGTACCGACCCCGGGAACGAGGACCCTCTTCCCCCGCCAGCCAAGGGAAACGATACACCTCCGTCCAGAAAAGGAACGACGTGAGCTAGTCGTCGCCGTAAACACCCGGACCGCATTCCCAACACTTCAAGACGAACCCCCGCAACTAAATTTATTTAATTTTTCGATTAATAAAGAGGTATTAATTTCTTTTTTTAAACAACTGTGCTTCAAGCTCTACCATCTACCTACGCCCATACCGTGACAATATAATAAAATAAAAATTTGTTTTATTTATTATTTATTATTAAATTTTACAAAAAATTTATGTCAAATTCTTTAAAATATTTTTACATTACATATATAATCTAATATTATAAATTATTATATAGTTTTTAAGTAAGTAATTTTAATATCTACATATTTAAGACAATTACTATTAATTGATTATTTTTAGGTGTAATTTTATATATAACTTGAAAATGCCTTTTTAAAAGGCGAAACCGGTCGTTATAATAATAAAAAACATTGTGCCACAAGAATAGCATTTAATTTACCAATGTCCGTTTAATTTAAGTTGCCTATCCTACAGGATAGTAATTAGATATTTTTTCACTGTTCTAATCATACGTGTCGATCGGTAATTACACTAATTACTAAAGTCTCCAAACAAAAGGTCCGTTTACCAGCCCAGTTCTATATTACTAGCTGCTCGCGCTGATGTGCTGTAAACCTCAATCGGTCGACCAATTATCCAGTGCTGTTTACGGCTATATGATACATAGGTATAACGTGTTTTATCTAAACAAATGTTTTGATTTTTTCTTTAATTATATCGTATTGTAAAAAATTTAACAAATAATAAAATAAAATGTGACTAAGTCTTTGACTTAGGACCCCGTTGGGCAACCACCAAAGATAAAAAAAAAAGTAGATCCACATATTCTTGCTATATCTTGCTATACATATATTCTTGCTATAATGCTGATAACTGCAACAGAAAAATGCTAGTTACATGAAAAATTGTTACATACATGCTTTATCTGGAAGATTGGTGATACGTAACAAACCATTGACCGATTTGGATGCGCTTTCTTTGTTTCTGGGAATAATGAGAACTTGATGTAGCTAAAATTGGAAGCTACATTTCTTAAACTGTTATCATGCCATTTGACAATTATTATTTTATCTTCCGTGGACTGGTAGTCGTAGAGAATTCTACATTTCTTCTTCATCGCTTCGTTTGGCAAGAGCGTACATTGCGACGTACGATCATTTCTTATTATCCCAGTACCTCGAATATTTTTTCTTTTCAATTCGTCCAGCAATGGCACAGTTGTAAAGAAATTATCAAAGTAAATATGAAATGAATATGAATACCGGAAAACGATAGAAGGTCCTATTCCGAAAAATTTATATTTTGGGTCAAGAGGAGTAAATTTTCCTTGATAGGGCTCCAACCATACGCAATATCCTATATTGGTCGTCCCCATCCAACATTTATATCCGTACCGAATTGGTTTACCTTTCAGAAACTGCTTTCAGCCATGTCTGCCAAAAATTTGGTACCATCGACTCGTCCAAGCTCTGGTTTTCTGAATGTGGCACGAATGACTGGAACGAATTATTGAGCTTTTCAAGAAGTGGTCTTACTTTTGCAAATTTATCATTTGTATCTAAATTATCGCTGTTTACAATGCAATGCAAGGTTTTGCATTACAAATTCAAAACGACCCTCGATATTGCACTTGCAACCATTTCATTATGTACCTCCTTTCTCATTTCCCAAAACATTCTTTGTCGGGGCAAGGGAACGTATCCGCTTAGCAAAAGAACTCGATGAAATATCCTCGTCAAAAAGTTGTAAAACAAATCAATGGGAACCTCACAGTTTCTAACCATTGCCAAGGAAGGCCATATAACTTCTTTGGGTTGCAAATCATGCTGCTCCCAAGAATTTTTTCATTAACAGGTAATGGAATGGAATAGTCTTCTACATCCCAGTTCTCATCGTCATAATGTATGTCCACACCGCCAGCGCTGTTGCTTCCGCAAGAGTCATCACCATTAGCAATCAAACAATCAGGCACGAGCAAATTTACATTATTTTCACTATTATCATCGTGCATCAGCTCAGCTTGTAAAAGTAACTGAGAAGCAGATAAGTTATTTATTGTCATATCATTTTCATTCCCCGAATCCTCATCAATAAGCTCACCATTAGGAGACATCATAGCAATATTTATTTCATTTACATTATTTATATCACATTCTTCTAAGCTTTGCAGAAGCTCTTCCATAGTATGGCCGCTGTAATTGCAAACATTCCATATTCCTGTGATATTACCTGAAATACCATATATTTCCGTATCAGGATCAAGAAGGAAGAATAATAAATAAATTTATCCATAAAAATCTATTTAAATTTCATTTACATTTTGTACGTCAAAAACAAACTACCTAAAATCTATAAAAATCATTATTATAAACGCCTGAACGTCCAGTGGTAAGAGTACCGGCCTTGCAATCGCATGGTCGTCGGTTCGAACCGCACTCGGGATTTTTCTCGGTGGTGGTCGGTATCGACCACCCTTCAGTGTTGGGGATAAAATTCGACACCCTTCGGGCACTCTTCAGTGTTGGCGATAAAATTCGACACTGCTTCCCCTTAAACGGCGAGAAGGTTGGAAGTAACAAAGCCATGGAACACTTTACATACACTAAAAATACACTCCTGTTCCTGAGGTCCTGACAGGTCTTTGACTTAGGACCCCGTTGGGCAATCACCACAGATTTTAAAAAATCATAAAGTTCAGAGAGTAAAATATTTAAAACTTACCAAAAGTAGATCAAAATAAATTCTTTTAAATAATTGCGATTTTCGAAAATCGAACATAACTTCTTTATTTGTGATTTTTTCCAAAATCTGTATAAACATTCCTGAAGCAACTTTTTACGCTTGATTGAATGCTGACCGTACTTTATTTCTAGAGCTATTCGTTTTTGTTTTTCCAGAGCCAACTTCATTTTTTCTTACGGTCGCAATTTTTGTTGTTTAGACAGATAGATAGCACATTTTTCTCTGAATTCATTGGTATGCCACACTTGCTATTTTGTTTTAATTTTCATTGAGAAATTTTGAAAAAACTGAAATTAGATTCATGAGCACACATTAAAAAGCATAAAAAGTTGCTTCAGGAATGTTTTCACAGATTTTGAAAAAAATCATAAATAAATAAGTTAAAGTTTTTCGAAAATCGCAATTTTTCGTTTCGTTTCGATTGTGAAGAGACCGTTCAGGTATTTCAAATTTCTTAACAGATTACTAATCAGCATGAAATTTGGCAACTCCTGTAAAATTAGTAAAAATGGAGTTACTACATTTGCGAATTAGGGTAACGACTTGCAACAACCGTATTATATTCTTCGTTCTCCATATCTTTTTAATTTAACAAATGTTGGTAGCTATTCGCTATACATTGGCCGAAACTTTTATCTTTGAAGTTTGACGAGCAAATTCAATCATGTGGACAGGCAATGTGCAAATGGTAAACTTGCCCAACGTTGGTTAA
Organism: Dorcus parallelipipedus; assembly: GCA_958336345.1. Lineage (NCBI taxonomy): Eukaryota > Metazoa > Arthropoda > Insecta > Coleoptera > Lucanidae > Dorcus > Dorcus parallelipipedus. The sequence continues at coordinate 1,549,076 of OY284482.1, forward strand.
AAATTTAGTTGCCAATGCATTCACCAACGTTGGCTGACGTTGGCCATGTCGTCTGGATGCGGCTTAAGGCTAACAGCGGTTTCGCCCCTACGAATTTCGTACGGTTCCTGCCGGATAAAGTAGTATAACATACAGTGTTATGGGACTGCATCCGGTATGGAGAAATCGGTGCGTGTGAAAGACATGTCTGTACAGCTATTTTTCGTACGGACGAAACCGCTGTGTGTGAAATTAGCCTAAGTACAGTTATTGAGCACGACCGAAGTACCTATTTTGATTACGTCAATTAATGTGATAATCTGTTCTCGCCAATAATTTTTATCAAAATATATTCTATTAGATAACATGATGACTTGCCAAAACAAGTTTATTTGTTGAATAATTGTGGTTTGAATTTAAACGGTGTATGATTTAACATTATTTTTTCTCCTGAGTCACTCAAAAACAAAACGGAGACGCTAATATTTACTTTAAAACAGCGGCGACTCGTATGTAAGTACATCGTGGGTTTTTATATCTCTGAACATACATAAACATTTCTATGTTCAGTTAAAAAAAAACACGGCAATGCATTGCAGGATATGGAAGTAATCTCCTAGCTTTCAACAAAATAAATGTGCTATCAGTGTCAGTTATGAAATGTCATGATTTAAATCTCGAAACCTTAAGAAAATCTTGTTACAGTTCAGATTTGTTTAATATAGTGTTACTTAGCTTAAAGCATGTGTAATTAGACGCTAGTAACTGATAATGAAAACTCTTCAATTAAGCAAGTTAAAAGCAATTTAATAAGGGCCTGGATTTAAGATGTTTCTTCGTTGACGGCATTTATCTCGGTAAATAAGTTTAGGTATAGAAATATGTCAATAAAATATTTTTCAAATTGATGGATCTATCAAAATTCGTAATAATATATAGGGCATTCCATTTGAAATATTGAAAGTACTTGTTGGCACTTGTAAAATGAACACCTTGTGTAATTGCAAATAAATTTAACGTATAGAGTTTTTTTTTTATTAGAGGATGATAGTGTTTGTCTGTCGTCTTGTCTTGTCTTAGCTTTGCGCAGTACCCGCCAACACTGGCCGAGCTACTAAGGCTCATTTTGCCAATCACATAGTGTGATTTAAGCTGGGTCTGAGACTTTGGACAACACAAACATCCATGGCTAGTGGTAGGATTCGAACCTACGTTAAGTGGCTTAAACGTGTGGACACGTGGTATATTTCATTCTTTTTTTTTTAGGTTGTGGAATAGTTAAAATGAATCACGAGTCGTTACTGAGACGTGACATTCAAAACTGTTATCGCTATAATCGCAACCAATTTCAAGTTCCTGTGACAGTGTCGAAGTGTTAAGAGTTGGGGAAACAACAAACGTGTATTTTTCGGTGCGAAGTTGGAACAATCGAAATGTCTTTTGTAAAGGGTAAGGTAGCGCTGATCACGGGAGGTGCGTCCGGAATTGGCCTTTGTTATGCCCTAGAGCTGCTAAAAAATGATCTGAAGGTAGGTGAGGGTTTCTTCGGAAAGAACGCTATTCATATCTTAGAGATTTCAAAGAGGTGGTGACATAGCAGACTTTTTAGACAGTTGAGAGAAATTTATGAAGGTGTAAAAGGAGTTGAAAAATAATAATCTATTTAATAGCTAAATAGAGTATTTATCTTCAATTTCGGATTATAAGAAATATATTAATTATTTTATGCGTCATTTAAATTATGAAATGAAATGTCGACGAAATTGATGCAACCGCGAATACAACATTTGCGCAATTATTTAATTTCAAATTCAATTCAGCGGAGCTAATCACACTAAAAAATTATTTTCTGATATATCTATTACCTACGACTAACTAGTAAAATCCGGAATTTAAAATCTTTTGAAATTAAAAAAAAACAGATTCAAGCAAATTTAAAGTTTTTCTATCAAAATAACCAGAAGGCGGACAAGCAAGTATGCAAACATTATATTTCGGGCAGTGTCTTATTTGTTCTAAAGCTCTACCAGTTCAGTTGGCGTATTTACGTAATGCTTAAACAATTTAAACCGTACTTGGGAACGTTAAAACTTGTGTAAATATCTTAAAGGCGCCCACAGACGCTCAGTTTTTTTACTCCGACCTGCCTGCACAATTTAGGTTTGCTCAGGCCTAAATTGTGTAGGCAGGCCGAAGCGTGAATGGACAGCACGCATGGCCGCCTTGTATGAGATGACTTGTTATGTAGCAAACTGGCTTCAATGTGTCAATCCTAATGCAATGTCAGGTGAAAAAGCGATCGCAGGATGTCGCTTAAACTTGTCATTACTTTTACATCGCAAAAACGAATAACCTAGGACAGCCGGTTTGGTTTGCAGCTTGAGGCTTGAGCTACGCTTCTGCTGAGGAGGCCCCAAATAGGTCCGAAGCAGCTGTACAGAGGATGCTCCAGGAAACCATTGCAATCAAAACTGACTTGCAACAAAACTTTTAAAACTTTCATTATGTTTGACAGCACGCATGGCCGTCTTGTATGGGATAACTTATTATGTAGCAAACTGGCTTCAATTTGTCAATCCCAGAGAATATAAACTAACGTTAACAGAAAGGAATCCTCCATATATAAAATCTGGTCACGAAACTGTCATCTATTTGTCGAGACATGTACAAATCTGATGTCGGATTATATAAAATTAATTATTAATTATTATTAATTAATTAATTAATTAAAAATTAATATATTTTAGAACTTTTAAAGCAAATAATAAACACACCCACATATTTGGTACAATGCATTTATTCAACTAAAAAATATTTCAATTACAAACAGTATAAAATTGATTCAGTTAATAGAATATTTTTACACATACATTAATATTGCTGTGATATTACTCAAAATACTCAAAGTTTTCTACATACCATACCATTAAGGAAGGAAATTCAATCAATCAATAATTCCTTAATTCATATAAAATTATTAATTCATCAAAATTCCAAATACATCACAAACAAATTATCTGAAAAATAAAAAATTGTTATCAAAAACCAAATTCAAAGAAAGTAAAACAATTAAACTTACCAAAGGTGGATAAAAGTAAATTCCGTTAAAACAAGTCAAGAAGTTTTGATCCAATTTGATCTGTAAAATTTAAAATAATGTATAGTTGATGTAAATGATGAAAGAAAAAGAATACTTATTGCAAGAAATAGTTCATAGGAAGATGCACAAATATGGTACAACATGGTAAGTGAGGAAGTAAAATCATATAACGATTTTGAAGAATTATTTAAAAAGCAATATTGGAGTGCAAATGAACAAAGAAAGGTAAGAGAGGATCTAATGTTTGGAAATTACAGAACAGGAACGAGGTTGACAAGAGAATAATACATCATAAAGAAATACAGTATAGTAAAATATTTGACACTCAGATTGTCAGAAGAAGATATCATTTTGCAAATGGTTAGACACTTCGGACCAGAAGTAAATCAAGCAGTAGCCTTACACAATATTAATAATATTTAGATTTCATAAACTTATTGAAAAGATATTTTGACAACGTGTTTATATTTTTCACTTCTGACGAAGCTGTCGAACGACGGTGAAACGTTAAATGTATAGTGCGCGATTTAGTGTCCGGTTAAAACATTTTGTGATACAAATTTCATTGAACAAGAACCAACTTTAAATTATTGAAAAGAGTAGACTTTGCAAGAGTAAATATACAAAATAGAAATATAGATTCAATACAAACAAATAAAATAAATTATGACAGATAGAACGAATATGATAGAAATAAAACTTTTGAGAGGAAATACAATAGGAACTACAACGAGCAAGGAATGAAAAGAGAACATGTAAATAATATAAATAGAAATAGACAAAATAACCAAAAGCAAGAATATGACAATAAAAACTATCAAAATAAAAATGAATATGGAACAAGATATAAACAAGAAAAACCTGATGAGAACATTCATGTAACAAAGGCTGATGTTCATAAAAAACAGGATTTTCAATAAAAAACAAAATTGCAAATGAAAATAAACAAATAAATTTAAATAATTGCATTTTAGATACATTAGATGAGTTACCATATATCAATAATCAAATAAATTCAATAAATATTTGTGCGTTAATAGACACAGGAGCAGAAATTTCATTATTAGATAAAGAAATAGTAATAAAATACAATTTACAAACTATTGTACCGATAAAGAAGATTAATTTACTAACAGCAACGAGGAAAAAACTAGTCGTAGCCGATAAAATCTTAATAACAAAAATAAAACTTGATGAAGTGAAAGAAGATCTAGCAAACTAGCAACGGGTTTAAGAAATTAATGTATTTTAGGAATAAATGCATTAAAGAAACTTAACATGGAAATAAATGTTGAGAGAAAGATAATAAAAATTCAAGGACAAGAAGTGCCTTGGATTGAATCCCATAGTGATTCAAAAGAAGAAGAAAAGATCATAAATATGATCAATATAGAAGAAAAAATAAAGATAGAAGAAATTAATGATTTAAAATAAACATTAATTGTAAAGAAGAATATAAAGAAGATTTAATAAAAATATTATCTGACAATTTTCAGATAGTAAATGAAAACCCTGTTGTTGCTAAAAAGTATGTACATAAATTAGAAGTAAATGATAAAGAAAATCTTAATTGTAAAAATTATTCAATTCCACAAAGATATGAAGATCAAATAAATAAAGAAATAACAAAGATGATAGAAGACGGAATAATAGAGAAATCGACGACTAATTATATAAATCCGGTAGATGTAGTAAAGAAAGAAAACAGTTCAAATAGATTATGTTCAAATATAAAACATTAGAAAATAGATAAAGAAATAAAATCAAAAAGACAATGGATTAAAGAAAATGAGGAAAAAGATTTAGAAAAAGTAATAGAAAAAGAAAGGAAAAGATACAAAGAATGGAAAGACAAATATTTAAAAAGAGAAAATGAAAGAATAAAGACAAGAAAGAAATATAGAATAGGAGATATAATAAAACTAAAAAATTATAAAACTAGGAAAAAGAAAAGAAGATAACTGTAATTTACCTATAAAATACCATTTAAAATTACAAGAATTCTAAAAGATACTACGTATGAGTTGATGGATCTTGAAGAAAAACAAATCAAAGGAAGATATCACATTTCCATATCTTCAAAATCCAAGAGCAGGATCTAGAAATTAAAAAGAAGAAAAATTAATAATAAAAAATTAATGATCACAGAGAATAAAAATTAAATTTTATGTTAAATGAAAATTAAATTTTGTTTCTGAGGATATGCTGTGATATTACTCAAAATACTCAAAGTTTCCTACATACCATATCATCAAGGAAGGAAATTCAATCAATCAATAATTCTTTAATTCATATAAAATTATTTAATTCATGAAAATTCCAAATACATCACAAACAAATTATCTGAAAAATAAAAAATTGTTATCAAAAACCAAATTCAAAGAAAGTAAAACAATTAAACTTACCAAAGGTGGATAAAAATAAATTCCGTTAAAAACAAGTCAAGATCCAATTCAAGTAATGAACAACAAGGAAGTGCTCCGGTGCACGAACGAAAAGTTCTTGAATAACTTGACCGACGACATCACCTTGGGCATTACATCCGATGCTCACCTCAAATTGTGGACAGACGGCACATGCAGCTGAAGATGACAAAGACGGTAGATGAAGAGGACGTCTGATTATTAAAAACTTTGGATCAAAACCTAAAATTATAAATATTAGTTTGGGATGTCAAAATTATTTATGGGTTTATTAATTTTGAAATATCTGTTTAGAAAAAGTTTGTATTATATAGAGTGAGTTTTTTTCGATCTTTAGCATTGGGATCTCGGAAACTAGCAGAGCTAGAGAGACGGTTAAATGGGGAAAGATTTGTAGTTTTAGGAGCCCACTTTAATGCAGCTTTTGTTTTTTTCTTAAATATACAGTTCTCCTGCTAACACCCTCTTCTAAAATGTGCTTTAAAACATATATCTTATTATAAGTTCCAAGCAATTCAAATATACGTTTTCGTAAATAATTTTAATTAAATTAAAGCTGGTTCTTCTCCGATGAAAATTGTATCACAAACTCTTTTAAACGGACACTAAATGGCGCATAAACACTTAACGTTTCGACAGCTTCGTCAGAAGTGAAAAATAATTTTGTTCGCTAACTTTCATCATGAAAGTTTGACAGTAAGGCAATTAAAAACAATGTCGAGACCCTATCAACAACTTCCAAAAACAATTGAAACATTTCTGCCATTATCAGCATGCTACGATCAATTTAAAATTTGTGCAGCTACTTATGATACATACCTTAGTATAGCATACTTTATTATTTGGTATTAGAAACTCAAATTCAAGTCTTAGGGAAAACTGTATAAAACCATACGCTCAAGTTAATTGTGTGGTTGACCAATGGAGGAAACTTAACAATACACAATAAAAATACCAATTAAAATTATTTTATTCGTTACTATTTAACTTATCACAAGTCTTAACAATTAATCATGTCTTTAACAGAATTTTATACAACCTGGACTTAAAAAACTTAGCAAATTGATTTTACTTAAAACACAAACTGTTTCAGTAAATACTCAGTCCTGATTTTAATTAAAATGTTAAATATAAAAATTATGAAATAATATTAAATATCTCCAGGATCGTCAGTAATTGGTATAGGGAAGTATATAGCTAATTGAAAGATATTTTTATGGAGCATCTAACGACGATATAAAAATAACACCGTTCCATTTAAAAAACAAAAGTTATTGCCCTTCAATTGTTGTCGAAATGGAAATAATTTTACTGGATTCCTGTTTAATGAAAAGTAAATTTTGTTACTGCGATAGGTACCTTCCACTTAGCTTGTAACAGCACTACAATATCTGCTTTCTAACTATCTTCATTAATGAGATATTAATTGTAGAAGTTATACGAGCCCTGCGTCAAAAGTATTCGCCTAGCTAGTGTAGCTGTTTTTGAAAATAAAATCATTAATATAATTTAAATATAAAAATTTCATTTGAAAATATATAAATCTCTATTTATTTATTAATATTATGATCGAAAAATAATCTATGAATGTGTAACTAACTAACTGTCTCTTTTTTACTAAAGAGAGGTAGGCGAATATTTTTGGCGCAGGGCTCATATCCGTATTTTCCAAAAACCATAAACAAACTCTAATATCTTAAAAACCATAGGACTTAGATATGGGGAACCCTTATCAAACTTACCCTAAAATAACCTGATAAGCTCAAATTCGTTATAAAATATAGGGTGTTCCATTTAAAATAACAAAGTAGTACATTGTACAGCCAAACTGGGACATATTCGTATATTCGAAAATAATTTTAAATTATGCGGAGCTTGAAAGGATGATCCCTTTGTATAAAACATTTTTCCATATTTTCAATAGGAACGGCGTTAATGAAGAAACCCGGTTAAATGCTATACCCTGCATATTTGCTTTCGCGAATAACTTGAAAATCTGTTGTTCTAACCTGTCTGGGACAATCTCCATGAAAACTTTTCCGATGTCTCTTTCATCTGCATCGAAAACCTATGAACCGACAACTCGTCGCCCACGATGATATTTTCTTTTACCGAATTTTCATCTCATCAATTTCCACAACTTCTCCAACTCCACCTAGTGATTGGTTTTCAGATTCGGCCAAAAATGCCTTCAAAACAACTTTGCTATGAAAATCAGTGTGCAAGAGTATCCACATTCGAGATAAAATGTAATCACTAATACCTTCGTTCATGGTTTTGGAGTTTCAGTTTTCCACCACATTTTTTATACAAATATGTGCCTTCTACTGGTATCAAATGCCAAGCGAATAGCTTTTCCATTAATAACTCTCGATTACCTTCAAGTTACATTAAGGAAAATAAAGTAGGTTAAAAATCTTCCATAACTATCTTAAATGTATTTATGCACAAAGTTTTCCTTATTTTAAAATAGTTTACATAAAGGATTTCTTTCCCATGAAATGAATTTACATACACAAGCTTCCCTTCCCTTAAAATATATTTACGTCCAAAATTATCTCGTCATTAAGATATGTATATTTACACCCAAAGGTTACCCTTTCCTTAAAATGTATTTAGACATGAAGGCATGAAATGTTCTATATTAAAATTAATCTTTCATTAATATTTTGAATACTGGGAATATTCGTTGAGAAACGTATTGAAAATCCTGCACTTCGGTGGACAAAGCGTTGCTACTGCAGATAACAATCATATGGTTACTAAGGAATCGGTAAATTAAACATCAAATTGGCAGTTAAATCTAAATGAAAAAATGATCTGTCATTAACGGCCAGTTTTATAATCGAATTTAAAGGAGCATTAAATTTAAAGTAACTTTCAGATGTCAAAACAAATATGAAAACACATTTGTTTACATATCTGAATGTGACATTAATAATAATAAAGTCTCCTTTAAATTTGATTATGAAACTGGCCCGTAGAAGAAGAATTATTTATCAGCGGCAAAATCTTTTTATAAATTCAAGTAATTTAAGATATGAGCTTTCAAAGATCTAAAATTTTAGAGCATTTTGCGAGTAGGGGGTATTCTTAACATTAGCCGATTTGTCTTTGGGTTACTAAGAAGAAGACGTGAAATATCGTTAAATTAATGTTTAATGCCGACATGTTTCGGCCTCAGAGAAGGCCATTCTCAGGGCGACTAAAATAGATGATACATCCCTAATTAGTTAATTAAATGTAACATGAAAAATTAAACATACCTTAGTATCGAAGTATGTTATATCACAGAAATTTCACAATAATGAATTATTGCAAGTACAAACATATTAAAAATAATATATAAGCAGATATTACGACAAATTAAAAACACAATTGTAAACTTAGAACCCAGTCAGGGCACTTAGAATGAGTTTTAAATTTACAAATAAAAGTTGAAATGCAGTGAGTAGATAAATGACAAGTACAACCCACTGACAGGAAAATGCGGTAAATTTGAAAAGGTGATAAGCAAATTTAAATATACGTTTTAAATTGTAACTTTAGAAATAGAATGCTTTCTCATTGAACAAGAAGCAGTAGATAATTTTTATAACTAGAAGCACTTCAATTATTAACTTACTACACTTTTTGTATATTTTATCTCTAAGAAAAGATTTTTTTTCATTTAACTTAAAAATGTGCAAATGAGAAATTCCATTATCAAATCTAATTAATTCAAAGATTTTTCAATTAGTTATCCTGTAAGACGTGTTGTTATTATCAGAGCTCTGAAAAGTTCGATTGAAGGACAACATAAAAAAACATCTTTCCAAAAATAATTAATTAAATCTTCATATCCAGACAACAAAACAAAATGATGTTTTTTTTTTTCAAGAACTTTGAAGCAGAATATTAGCTTAAAACAAAGCACTTCTGGATATAAAGGCATGTAAATGCGCTTTAAAATCAACCTATATATTTCATTAAGTTATTCGATTAATTTAACTTCGATTATTTATTTCATTGGCGTTGTATCACAGATCTTTGATCTTGGGAATTTTCAACTTTGGGCTTTTGAACTTTTAAAAATTTGGACGCGTACATGCCAAACTCTTAAAGATTTTCATAAAATGCAACGCAATTCAATTCATTGCACTTTAAGCAAAAGTAGAATTTCATCACCTCTGTTTCCTCATATTTCAATAAAATGGAATCTTTGTACCTTTTATTGTGAATGTTTTACAAAGTCGTACTTACTGAGAATGCGTTTTTAATAAGCAAAAACAATTACAATGTCATTTAACTTGATAACAAACAAACCATGAAAAAAAATTAGCACAAGGCTTTCGATAAAACTAAAAATGCCACGCTTGTTCAGAAAATATTGAAGGATAGGGAAAGTGTCTTTTTCAACAACCTTTCGATTGTTTTTAAATAAAACCAACTACTGTGCTGTTAGTTGTCGGACAAGTCTCCCTTAATTATAAGAGTTTATATTTTTGTTCCCCTCTAAAAAAACTCTTGCTTACCTTGTTGACTCAGAACATCAGAACTAAATTCCCTATTAGTATTAAAATACACGAACCACTTTTAGTAGTCCAGATTGATAAGTTAAAATGATTCAACGATAGCTCATGTACTTTTCTCAATTGCAAATTCGTTTTGTTTAAATCGTTTAAATAAAATAGGTGTTTGTTTTTTCAGCAGATAAGTTCCATCGTATTTAATCTGATATTACATTATCTTGCGAACACATTAATTATTTCTTTCTTTGGTTCAATTTCTATTTTATTTTTTATAAATTCATTTTTCAGGCAATTACCCTAGCCGATGTGGACGCCATTAAAGGTGAAGAAGCCGAAAAATCGTTAACCAATCAATTTGGACCAAATCGTGTCCTCTTTGTGAAGACAGATGTCACAGTGAAAAAAGATCTCGAAGGTAAAAGCTACACCAAAATAGGTTTGAGACACAATGACCAAAAAGACATGCCATCATTAAAATCAGAGCGACTGAGAGTATGACAGCATTCAAATTGGTTTATCGATATGAAAATATACTGTGTGTTATTAAAAGTTGTACAGATATTTTAACTGACGATAGTAGTCTTCAAATAGATGCTAAATACCTAAACTTCCTTTATACAAAAGTTACTGGTTTCAGAGATACACAATTTATTGTTTTTGTTTGACAGCCACAATAAATCGTAAGCAAAAAATTCCACGTCCCTTATTTACTGACCGAATCGAACCAAACTTTCTCACACGCAAGTTAGGCCCCGCATGTACGAACCTGTGGGGCCTATATCCCAGGAAAATGCGTTTTTTCGAGATATGATATTTTGAAAATTATAAAATTTGTAAGCATTTTTTTCGGAATTTTTTACGGTACCTGGGGGGGTTCGGATCGAATTGAGCTGCACGTCATCCTATGGCAGAAAATTATGAGGAACGCGATGCCTCCACGCGTTTGAAGGTGTGATCATCCGGAGCGCCGCTATAGCACCGGACTCCCGGAAAAGGGTTGGGCGACAATAAATTGTGTATCTCCGAAACCAGTAACTTTTGTATAAAGGAAATTCAGGTATTTAGCATCTATTTAAAGAGTACAGTTAAAATATCTGTACAACTTTCAATAACATACTGTATATGTATATTTTTTAAATTTTCAGCTGCCTTCGAAAAAACAGTTCACACTTTCAAAAATCTGGATATTGTAATAAACAATGCCGGAGTCATGAATGATGCGATATGGGAAAAAGAAATCGCCATTAATTTCGTACGTAAACATTAAATAGTAATTTAACTTATATTTATAATTTCCGACTGCAATAACTTATTACTGATAAGTATGGTTTATTATCGTGACTTTGCAGTATTAGATCATTTCATCAAGGATACAACTGAGTCACAATAAATAACTAATTATTACTTATTAATATAATTTTATGTAAGTCATTGTTGAGGCGTTAAGCCCAATCTACAGGCTGTTTCAGTGAAGATGCACCAAACTCGATATGTTGGTAGATATCGTGAAAAGAAATAAAAGTTTCCTATAATATTATTTTTTTTAATGAATAAGTTTTGAGATAATCGAAGGGAAAGGAGAATCGTATATTTTTAAAACGTACAATAGATGAGAGCGGCCCGAATTCTTAACCTGCCTTAATGTTCGAGTTTTTGCTTTATTACCCCATAAACTGTCTCGCCTCAGATGATATGATGAAACACATTTAGTCCGTTCTGGTTCGCGTTGTAGCGAAGAGTAGGTTATTAATCGGTGTACTTTATACTTTTCATTTTTAAGTTTATTATGGAAGTGTGTTTGTGTATGTGTTGGTTGTGCGATGGGCGATTTCACGTTTCAAGAATACGCAGATTATTCGAACACATGTTGTAAGGTAATTGCCGTTTTCGTAATTCCAATTTGTTTCTATCTCATGTGACCAAGTTTAGTCTGATAGGTAAATAATTTGGCAAACCGGCGCGGCGGAAGCAATAATTCTAGTTACTAATTTTCCTAATTTATTAATTGTACCGATTTTAGTCAGCTGTTCAATTACTTAGTTGTGTACGTCATATTATGTACACCTTGGATGCAAGAATAAATAAAACTCGTTACAAGCGTTAATTATCGTACATTATTAAGACTCGGTAAATTTGATGTAATTACGGTTTGCATAAATGTTAGTGCGATGAAAATGCACGCTAAATGCACATTCTTTCAAAGTGTTCACCTTTAACACGAATTGCGGTCAAGGGCAAACTTAAAAGCCTCTCATAATTTTTTTCGTTTACGATAGATATTTATTGTCTTCTTGCAACCGCGTGCCATTCATAAAACAATTTAAATCGCTCCTGTTGTTTCACGGCGGCAGAAATTTAAATCGCTGCGGAATTTATAAAAACATCGGCTCCAAATTATGCAAATTTCAAGTTGCTCCGATTAAAAAAATTTATTAAGATATTTTGTTTGAAATAATGTCAGAAACGTGTCCCTCAAGTTTGGTGCATCTTCAATGAAACACCCTGTATATCGAAAGTTGAAAAACCGACATCTAAACTTGTTAATTCGTCAGTAATGTTCTTCATTCTAGAATGCTGTAATAAACGTGTGCCTGTTAGGCATTGAGAACTACCTGCCGAAGTATAAAAGTGGATCCGAAGCGGTTATCGTCAATATTTCATCGATTTTGGGATTAACTGGACATGGGGCCTTGCCCATATATAGTGCCACCAAACATGCCATAGTTGGTTTAACTAAGAGCTTCGCCGATCCAGATCATTATGAGCGTACAAAAGTCAAAATCCTGACCATATGCCCTGGCGCCACCAACACACCACTCATCACAGAGTCAAGTCTCAAAAATTTGGGGGAACCTTACGAAAAATTACTGGCACGAGATCTTGAGATAACACCGATACAACCGTGAGTAAACGCAGGCAATATTTTTAATTAATAAGACTAATAATATGCGTTCAAAAACTCCTATGTTTGGACTTGGCGTTGCGTTGGTTCGGTAAACGTACTGTTGTGTTGGAGTGCGATTGTGAATATGGTTGTCTAAATTAATAAAATTTAAAAGTATTTCCTGCAAACTAACTCAATATAACCATGTTTGTTGTTGTAAAACTTGTAAACAAATGTCAGTCAATATACAGTCTGTATCATAACGTCCGACAAATATCACACCACGCGATTCTCGGTTAAAAACTGTATCGACAAGTATAATATCATTTCTTCCAAAAACATACAGTTTCCAAAATATAACTGATCAAAGTTTTTAAATATGGCAACGCAGTGTAAAGAACAGTACATTTAATTAAATTAATCGCACTATTCGGGAACATGTATGTAACGTCATTTCTTAGCAACCTGATTTTCAGTAAGAAGTAGGAGAATTCTGCGAAAATACATTTCAAATTTGACACTGAGTTTTAAGTTACCTGGATATATGTATATCCAGGTAACTGTGTAAATGTTTACACAGTTGTAACATCCTCCCAGATTATAAAATGCAAAAAATTTGCTTTGGTAAAATATAAATTAGAAGTAATCCGGGGGGGAAAAATGTGAAAATATTATTTAATTAACTAATCTATTGCATGTTTCATGTACTTCGTGATGAACTTTGGTAGAAACAAAAATCAATTTTCAACTTTCAATAACTTCACAACCAGAGACTTAAGAGGAAAGTGGTATCATAATTTTCTGTATAGTTTTTAACATAGAATCGTGTGGTGTGGATATTTGTCGGACGTTATGATGTAGCCTGTATATAAGAGGGTTTAAAGGGAAATATAAAAATTGTTGTGCAAATTTACACAAAACAGAGCGGGTCTTACAACTCCATTTTGATTTACGCAAACAAAACGATTTAATTTACTTATTTTATAGTAAAAAAAAAATCAACTTATACAATTTTCTAAAATAAACCCGCTGCTGAATGAAATCGAAGCCAGCTTGGGACAGCTTTAAACTCCAAATTCGTCTAACAGGTAACTCTGTCCAAGTATGCAGAGTATTTTTAAACAAAAATTAATTGAAACAACTAGAATTTTTCGTAATCAAAAATAACAGTTAGTGTTCAGATTCAAAAATTTCTTATAATTAAAAAATCTATTTTCTATTGATACCTTTTCAAAAGCACTGCTGCTCACAAACTATGATTTAAAGCTTCCGAACTATTTCTTTATCACAAAATCAAAAATTACCAAAATTAGAAATAGAAATAAAAGCAAAAATGAAAAATAAATTCTTTTCAATATCCATTTTGTGCAGTTTAACTGTTCACTTAACTCGCCCTTTATTCATGTGTATTGTCACAAACTTGTGGTGTTCGAGGATTGCGTAGCTCAGGGATGGAAGAGAGCAACAGGGGTAGCTGTAAACTAACACATAACAGAAAAGAATTACCTCTATTGTCCAAAGGTTAGAAATACAGAACACTGTACTCCTCGATGACGATCAGATAACTGATAACATTTTACAAAATTTACACATATTATATACTAAAGATATATTTAAAGTTGGTTCTTGTCCGATGAAAATTGTATCACAAAATCTTTTAAACGGACACTAGATAGCGCACAAAACACTTAATATGTCGCCGTCGTTCGACAGCTTCGTCAGAAGTGAAAAATAACTTAAATATTTTATTTTAATAAATGTTAAAAAATTGACAGATCTATATTCTATTTAAGGAATCGAGAAAACTACAAAATGTATCGTTTAAATTTGCAAAATCAGTACGTTTGTTAATAGAATTCGACGACATTTTTATTTTACACATTTCTATAAAACGTCTTTTGAAAATATTAGACTCGTAATTTAAAATATTAGTAATTTCAAAATATTTTATATTACGAGTCTAATATTTTCAAAAGACGTTTTATAGAAATGTGTAAAATAAAAATGTCGTCGAATTCTATTAACATTTTGTAGTTTTCTCAATTCCTTAAATAGAATATAGATATGTCAATTTTTTAACATTTATTAAAATAAAATATTTATTATGTTTAAAATTATTTTTAGATTAAAAAAATCAAGTTATTTTTCAGTTTCCGTTGACAACCTTGTTTATTTTAACAACATCTTTATATTTTTCACTTCTGACGAAGCTGTCGAACGATGGCGAAATGTTAAGTGTTTTGTGCGCTATTTAGTGTCCGGTTAAAAGATTTTGTGATACTAAAGATATACGTGGCGTCATGACCAAAAGTCCATAAAATGTAGTTGACCCGTACAGTTACTGAGTTGTCAACCATTGTGTTTCGCGGGAATTTCAATTTCTTCATATGGTCCGTCTACAGCTTCAACATTATCATCATCATCATCATCATACTTTATTACACGTGCTAAGTACAAATTAGATGTGTTCGTCAACTTAAAACTAAAAACAATACAAAAAACAAGAAAAGAAACAAATATACTTATGCTATTAAGAACTTATGCTATTAAGAACTTATGCTATTAAGAACTCATTCACTGTGTAATATGCGTTCGCTTTTAAGATGTCCTTTAATTTAATTCTCTGTAAGTCCTGAGGCAGCTTATTGAAGTATTTTAATCCGGAATAAATTGGCGATTTTTCATATGTGGTCGTACTGTGTGACAGCGTACTGAATCGATCAGCAAACCTGGTTTCACGGCCATGCAAATCACGGTTAGTAGCAAACTTAATGTTATTGTCAAAGATGTATAGGATGCAACGGTAAATGTGAATAGATGCCAGTGTCATTATTTTGGACTCAAGGAATACATTTTTACATGTGTCTCGATAGTTTGTATCGAAGATCAATATTATGACTATCTTCTGTGCAATAAACACCCTTCCTGCATTGCTAGCGTTTCCCCAAAGCTCACAGCAGTAGGAAAGGACAGAGTGAACGAGTCCATGGTATAACTGAAGTAGGTAGGTTCTATCAATATATGGCTTCATTTTGAGAATTGCAAAATAAGCGCTGTTTATCTTGTTACATACTTTGTCTATTTGGAGATTCTAGGACAAGTTACTGTCCAGCGTAACACCAAGTAAGGACGTACTATCCGAGACAGCTACAGTATCACCCAATAACTGTACATTCATGTCCGGCACGAGTCTTCGTTTATAGAAGTTTACTCTAATAGTTTCATTACAATTAAGTATTAGGTTATTTCTCTTACACCAGATACCGAATTGTGAGGCAATGTTGTTCAGACCCACCTCCAAATCAGCGACATCATCACAGGCCAGTACAACGGTTGCATCGTCAGCAAATGATATTAGCCTGCCCGATGTATGAACATTCTCGACTAGATCTTTAATAAATGTCAAGAATAACAGGGGATCTAGTACAGACCCCTGATGAACACCTAGTTCCATTATCTGTTTAGACGATGATTGACCGCACGAGTTCACGACAATTGTCCGATCCATGAGATACGACTTTAGCCAGTCCAATAGCTTGCCCCTGACACCAAGTGCATATAGTTTGTGGATTAGAAAATCAGTTTGCACCGTGTCAAAGGCACGACTGAGGCAAAGCCGTCTCTATCTAACAAGCCGCGCACTTGTAAATTTGGCAACAGAGCAAGTAGTCCGATCATGAGTTTCACCAGTTTGACGTAAGTTGTACGAGATAATGCTGTAATGTAATTCTGTACTTATCAATCAAATTTTATTGTTTATTATTGTTTATTATAGTATTGGTGACTAAAATAACGTTTAAAATGTTATATTAACAATCAAGTCCACAAAGCCTAATTCTGCTAGATAACCAAACTTTTTCGTTTTCCTTTATTTGCTTTTATTTCATACCAATGTGACATTTTTCGGATTTTCAATGGTACAAAAAGTGGAACTTTAAAGTCCTAGTACTTAATTTTAAACTCGTTAAACGTCTAGTTTGAAAGAAAATTTCATATTTACCTCGAACGAAAATTGACTTTAAATATATATACTTGGAAGTAATTACAGCCTCGGCTAAACAACTTGCTCCTAATTACTTTAAAACTTGACTTTTCGTTGTAGGTAAATAAATAACTATTCTTTCTGAATTATTAATTAGGTTTATATTGTAGATGCCAAGTTCGATTAGGACTACTTTCGGGTATCAATGCGACGTTGCCAAGCGTAACAGCACGGCTTGTTAGATAGAGACGGCTTTGACTGAGGTCAAAGTAAATAGCAGCAACTAAATTGTTATCAAGCGCACTGTAAACGTATTCAGAAAACTCTATGCAAGCACTGGCTGTCGACATACCCTTACGGAAGCCATGTTGTGTATCAGAAAGCAGGTTGAAATGTTCTAGGTAACTGTAGATTCTTTGATATATAATTTTTTCAAATATTTTTGAAAAGTCACTGATGATCGTGATCGGTCGGTAATTTGAGATATCAGATCTGTTGCCTTTTTTTTTGTAAATCGGTATAACGATTGACGATGTTAAAACATCCGGAAAAGTACACTGTTTGATTGATAAATTGTATATGAATGTCAGAGGTAGCGCCAGGACATGTATGTTTTGTTTTAATATACATGTAGGTAGTCCGTTAATACCAGATGGATTGCAGATTTTCAAACTTTTTATAGCGTCTATTACTTCATGAACGGTAATTTCGGAAAAATAAATTGATTCTTGGACACTAGTTCATAGTGTACAATCAGTCGAAAGGTTCTGCTGTAAGTGTGTTTGGAGCATCACTTTTGCTACACTAGAGAAATGCTTAGCAAACACATTTGATATCGTTAGCGGATCAATCAATGTTTCTCCATCGATGTATAGTGACAGCTTGGATGTGTTGTAATTTTTACGGCCACTAACTCTGTTAACTACACTCCACAAACCTTTACTTCTGTTATGCGCTCGGTTCACCTGATCATTAATATAACGTCTTTTTGTCTCGAGAATTAGTTGCCTATACTGCCGTTTTTTTGTTCTATAAGCATCACGTAACTGCAGGCTACCAGTAGCACGAAGGAGTTGGTAGAGTTCTCTCAAATCCTGACCCGCTTTCAATATTTGTGGGCTAACAAATTGTATGCTTGCTGGTTCCTTTCTTGGAGTTGACTCTCGAAGCGGGCACGCAACGTTGAAATACCATTCAATGATGTTTATAAATTCAGTAAACGCAGCATTTACTTCCTCATGCTGGTAAACAGCCTACCAGTCCTCCGATGCCAAATTTCTGCGTATAATATCAAGACTGCATTTATTATACGCCGGGATTTAATCTTTAGTGGTGGTTCATTTTGACAATCCGGGCTAAAGTGTATCAAAAGCTTGTGAGCTAGATGATCAGCTAAATTTGGGTCAATCACACTGCATTCATACTTGGTAGAGTCGAGATTTACAATCATATAATCAATCGCTGTTGAGGTTACTGTTCCATTCTTGTTGATTTGTATACGAGTCGGATCAGTAGTGGTAGTATGCAAGTTGAAAGAACTTAGTATATCTATCAGTGTCAGTGTTTGAGAGCTAGAATTAAGAACATTGATGTTCATGTCACCGCAAATAAGAGTTATATCGTAGTGACTGGAAATTAGAAGAACTTCCGTAAAAGATTTGGTGAATAAGTCGAACGATCCGTCTGGAGGACGATAAACAGTCACCAAACATACACGGAGTCCATCCAATCTAAATTCCATAGCATAGTATTCACAACATTTTTCGAGTGAAAATTGTTTAATTTGAATAATTTCTTTAACAGTAATGTTCAACGATTTATTAATAAGAATCGCGACACCTCCCCTTTCATGAATTTGACGACAGTAACTTGCCGCGATAACATAATTGTCCACAGAGATATTATTCAAAGTTTCGCCGGAACACCAGTGTTCTGATATACAGAAGATATCAGGCATTTCCTCGTGTAAAAATGTTTGAAGAGAGTCCAATTTGTTACCTATACCTTGCATGTTAACATGTATGACTTTTAACTTACTTTTGTTTAGTTTAATTAACCTGTAGTCTTGCCTGGTCTTCCTGGTAGAGAAAACCGCTTTACACAAACCCCGATTGGCCAGATGTCCGGGTTTCTTACTTTTTCGAGATCCGAAAATGGAGCAGTGATTTTAAAAGATGCGTATTGTTCCGGATGCTTAGACGTCAGCTTTTCGCAGCGAGCACTTGGAGAGAATGAGTTTAAGTATTTTTGTAACACTTGCACATCAGTAAAAGGATCAAGGCGAAAAACGTATAAATAACCGTATCGTTCCGCACTTTTTAGTCCACTAGTCAAGGATTCGTTTGTACCAGATGACACGCGCGTGTTTTTCGGTTTGTTTATATTCCTTACAGAGTTGCCACCTTTAGGCTGCACCGCACTAGGTTCGCCAGTCACAGATGCATAGGAGTTTACCTTCTTGATCGTTACAGGGACGAGGCTCTTTCTAAGTCACAGTTAGAGGAACTTTTTGGAGCCTGCTTATCAACCTTGTCCACCAATTTACTGGTATCGTTGTTTTTGGTTGTCCTGCATAATTCGACCTTGTTATCCACGATTACTTTATTTTTGCCAGATCCCTGAAATGCATTCAGGAGTACAATTTGTTGTTTAAGCGAAATGATAGTTTCTTGATCGCTGATTACTAGATCCTTCTGTCTAAGCAGCTCCTTTAGGTACAATATTTCTACTGCGCTCGCATTAAGATTATCAACGTTACCAACACTGCTTAAACTTGGCACATGCGTAGAATGTAGAGTATCCTCGTTGACCCTGGTCTCCGTGTTGCAACAGTTTATTGTTTTTGCATCAATAACTAACACATTTCTCTCTTTTTTTAGGAGCTCAACGCAACTGTTATGAGATAATGCACCGCACGTTACACATTACCCTTGCTTGAGCGTGCCAATTCATGGATATGTCCATTCTTTTTCAGGATGCTTCTTGATCCCTTGACGGCCTTTTTCTTAAGTCGTCCTTGATTTTTAAACTGTATTTTTCCTCCCTCTACGTCGTTACCATTCAAGCGTTTATGGCAGACGCTTGATGAATTGTTTGACGTTTCTTTTTCTGCAGAATTTTCTTTATACACGGGCCTAACAATACCAGCAGGGTAAATATAAACATAATAGTGGAAACGTAAATTGAAATTTCATGTCCTATTTCAAATCCATGAGCGGGCGTAGCTAATGCAATTGCACGAGCATGCATGTGTTCTCCTTAGTAGAATAATTACAGCAAATGTTCCATAACAACAAGGTTTCCACGGGACCTGGTACATTGGTACACTTGCTTCGTAGACCATAGTTTCCGGTAGTGATTTCCAATGATTTCCAATGGGAAAAGTTCATATTAAGAGGAGTAGGATGACTTTCGTTGGTTAGATCATATTTGAAATCTTTATAAAAAAAGAGAAAAATGTGTAGGTATAAGGAAAAATGAGGTAAGTGTATAAAGGAATAAATTATAACAAGGAATTAATTATTCAGGACTAGGTTCATTCGTATAGGGGCTAGATGACATAGACTACATCAATCTTGCAGCTAATCTTCTGACGGACTGCTCTCCCCCGGTCTTCAAATCTTCTTTGATATGGTCCCATGTTTCGAAACATCAACGCATTACTCGAAGGTTCTTCTTTGAAATGCCACAGCTTAGATCTTCCATATTTTTGTGAAATAAAAAATATGAGTTTAAAGAGGAAAGAGTGCTACAGCATAAAAATTTATAAAATTAAAAATATTAGGTGCAGGGATATCTTATAATTTTCTATTCATGTACATTACATGTACAGGGTGTGGATAAAGTTTGGAACAAAATTCATATTTCTGTTATCTTGCGTTTGATGAAAAAACCCTGAAACAAGTCGATTTTAGTTTTGTCCTATGCACTTTATGACATAGTGAAGTTGATTCTGTGGCCATCTGATTGCACCCAGCCGTGACGTCATCAGTTTTTCCAAATGGTAACTCCCAATTTTTATTATTCCTTGTCGTTAAGTATTCCATTGTGCATACAACGGTGTAAAAAGTTTGGTGCCTTACATAACAATTTTTTGGAGAAAAACTCTTTCGAATTTCAAAAAATTTAATTTTTATTCCTGTGATAAACTAATCAAAAATTGTCAAAAAATTAGATAATACGTTACTCGCGCTTTTTATTTGTAAAAAAAATCATGAATGACTAGATCGAAAATTGAAAAAATAATTCGGTTCTACGAACAAGCGGTAAGGCCTACATAGGTTTTTTTTGTTTCCCTTATCTCGACTGCTCGATGTCTCGATTGAAGACAATCCAAGGTACACCTCGGACGATAATTTATCTAATTTTTTGACAATTTTTTATTAGTTTATCACAGGAATAAAAATTTAGTTTTTTGAAATTCGAGTGTTTTTCTCCAAAAAATTGTTATGTAAGGTACCAAACTTTTTACACCGTAGTATGCACATTGGAATACTTAACGACAAGGGATAATAAAAATCGGGAGTTACCATTTGGAAAAACTGATGACGTCACTGCTGGGTGCAATCAGATGGCCACAGAATCAAATTCACTATGTCATAAAGTGCACAGGACAAAACTAAAATCGACCATGGTTTTTCAGGCGTTTCAGGGTTTTTTCATCAAACGCAAGATAACAGAAATATGAATTTTGTTCCAAACTTTATCGACACCCTGTATATCATAAATTTGCAAGAAGAAGTATATGATTCAATTTAAAATAATGAAGTTGACAGCGAGTTCCGGTACAACCGAAAGTTCAAATACATTGAAAATATTTTTATTACAGAGTGCATACTAGCGGCTGTGGGAGAGTGCAAATTTTCAGAGAAAAATAATGAAGGCGAATGCCTCAAATGAAGTCTGAAGATAGCTAAATCAACTGAAGCTCCTCTATGGGCAATATTAGAGGATAGGACGTCTAATGAATGTGTTACGTGAATCACTCTGTAGAGCAAAAATGAACCGTAGTTCATTTGATTATAAAATACACAACTTTTTCTTATAACTTCGGTTGATATTGAGGAACAGCAAGAAACTGACTATAATTGTATTCAAAAAATTGTCCTAATAATTTTTTCTTATTTAAAAAGAGAACAGCATATGCGGCTGACTAAAAATCGACAATGGTAATTTTATTATTAAAGCTGGTTCTTGTCCGATGAAAATTGTATCACAAACTCTTTTAAACGGACACTAAATGACGCATAAACACTTAACGTTTCGCAGTCGTTCGACGAAGCTGTCGAACGACTATAATTGTATTCAAAAAATTGTCCTAATAATTTTTTCTTATTTAAAAAGAGAACAGCATATGCGGCTGACTAAAAATCGACAATGGTAATTTTATTATTAAAGCTGGTTCTTGTCCGATGAAAATTGTATCACAAACTCTTTTAAACGGACACTAAATGGCGCATAAACACTTAACGTTTCGCAGTCGTTCGACGAAGCTGTCGAACGACTGCGAAACGTTAAGTGTTTATGCCCCATTAGTGTCCGTTTAAAAGAGTTTGTGATACAATGGTAATTTTATTTATAGCTCGAAAACAAAAGAAGTTACACATTTTTATATTCACTGTTGTTTATAAGATTTCGAAAAAAGACATTGAAACTTATAACATATTTTCTTCTCGCTCATTTTATTTTGAGATTCCCATGTAAAGGAAAATGAAAATGCTCCACTCCATACAATATCATAAGAAATATCTAACTAGAATTGTCCTTTTTTTACAGACCAGAAGCTGTGGCCGAAGGTGTAATAAAAGCTATAAATGAGGGTGAAACAGGTTCCGTATGGATCATTGACGACAGCAAGATTACAAAAGTGAAGTTGCCAAACCATCTCGATCTGATTCAAGCTGCTACCGATTCTACATAAGTTTTCTATTTGTTAAAGAAAGCTGAAAATATAATTTGTTTTCAATATCTTTTTAAAGCAAATACACTAGCACACGTTTTTTTCTGTGTTAAGTCTTACTACGTCGAATAGAAAACTTTTTTAAACACGGATATGTTGATAAGCAATCGACGTCACGATGTGCCGATCCTGGTTTATGTACCGTATGATTTTTAAAATTTTAGATCAAGGGAGACCGTGAAGAGGAAAATATATAGCTTAAATTAACTCATACGTACGTTTTGGTTAACACCACTGCGAAAATATGTTTCAATTATAAATGCCCTTTGTGAAGTTTTGTAAATATCATTTTGAATAAATTGTTGTATTTGCTAATTTATGCCATACGTTTTGCTTTCACGGCCTCGCTTTACCTAAAATTTAAAATATCATACGGTACAATCAGTTAAGTATACTATTGTATTTAAAGTTGGTTCTTGTCCGATGAAATTTGTATCACAAAATCTTTTAACCGGACACTAAATCGCGCACTATACAAGTTTCACCGTCGTTCGACAGCTTCGTCAGAAGTGAAAAATATAAATATGTTGTCAAAATAAACAAGGTTGTCAACGGAAACTGAAAAGGTAAATTGATTTTTTTCCCTTTTTAAACATAATAAATATTTTATATTAATATTATATATATTAATAACACGATCAATAAAACGCTGCCAAGTCGCTGGAGAGTTGTGCAGGCCAAAAGGCATTCGTCGGAATTGATACAATCCACGATTGGGTACGACTGGGATCTGCCAATAAGCTGACTTAATGTCCAAAGATGACAGGTATTTAGCATCTTTCAATTTGTCAAGGATGTTTGAGACATATGGTAGTGGGTAAGCGTCTTTAGTCGTGACCTGGTTTAACTTACGATAATCCACACAAAAGCGAAAGCTTCCATCTTTCTTTGGCACGAGAAGAATAGGAGATGACCAAGCACTTTTGGATTTCTCCACGATGCCACGCTTTAACATCCAGTTCCACGTCCAGTTCTTTATCGACAACAGCTTGCCTTGCTGGCGAGATGGGGTAGTAACACACTATCTGTGTGAATAACGTGTTCGACGAGTTTAGTACAACCCAGTTCACCATGTGGAGAATTTGCGAACAGCTGATCTTGCTGCGAATCAGTTAGATGTTGCCGAGAAGTGAGATGTTCTACTAAGTCAATCGATTCTTTACCGAATGTCCATTCACCGGAGCGCAAATCAGGGACGATGCCCATTAACTTCCAAAAATCTGCTCCTAAGATTAGTGAATGAGGTAACTCAGGGACAACTAAAACATCGATGACTTTTACGCGATCACGCAGTCGTATAGGGGTGGCTACATTACCAGGACTAGAACAGAGTTGTCCATTCGCTACGGTACACGACGTTACATGTTTAGTGAAAGGTAAGTTTAAAGTCTGAAGAATTTCCCATCCCGAACTGCCAACGATTGTGCGAGATGAACCAGTGTCCAAAAGGCCAAGACACGGGATGCCCAAAATTGACACGGTTAAATAGGGACGCTCATCATTTTTAGCATGAGCCAAGACATAATCGAGAACAGGTTGGACTGTCAAAGGATCGACCGGTTTTGAGATACTGAAGCAACGTATTAACCGATCGTCTAGCGCGTTGTTCTGGAGTTTCTTGAACACGCAGGACACGTCTTGGTAGTAACGTTGGGACGACCGCACTGATAACAATGCCTTCGTAAGGGCTCAGAACAATCTCGAGACAAATGACCGATTTTCTGACAATTCCAACATTTAAAATTCTTATTAGGTTTGGGAGGATCTACCTTATATTCTGATACAGTAGGTGCGCAGGCTTGTACGTATGCTAAGTCAGGTTCTAAAACCATGTTTTTACGTGGAGGCGGGACATATGCCTCAACAACTGATTTACGAGCTTCCAACTGTCTACCTAACCTTAACAAGTGCGCTACCGAAGTGACCTCAACCAATCCTAATTGTCTTTGATAGAACGGGGCAACATTGTTCAAAAGAATTTTAACTTGAACGCTTTCGGCGACCGGGACACTCAAACGATTGAATAAATTTATCATAACCGAAGTATAAATTCCCATCGATTCGTCAGGGCCTTGAGTGCGTTTTTTAATTTGTTCGAACAATTTGTCGTCGTAATTATACGGTTGAAATTCCTCGCGAAGACGTTTTACGAGGTCAGTCCAATTATTGTAAAATTTTCTATTAGCCCTAAACCAAATTAGCGCCTTATCTCGAAACAAATCGGATGCGGAAGCGAATAACGTGATTTCGGACACGTTCCTCGAAACACAGAGTTCGTCAACACGTTCGAGAAAAGCATTAAGAGACAGGACCTTATTATTCCCATTGTAAGTCAAACCCCACTTAGAAACAGGCACGGACTTAATCTCATTCACGGCCGCAGAGTATGTAGCAGCCTTAGCTACAAGAGGCGTGACTTTAAGTCGCGATGAATTTGCTTTCGGCGACGACGGAGTTGCCATAGGTGATGATGTCGCACTAGGCGGCGAAATAGAGTCAGCGACCACGCAAGATACCGACAAAGGGTTGTTCTGTGCTCCGCAATCGCAGTCAAATCAAGTAAAGGAGATGTTGTTACCCCAGTGACTTCCGGTTCTTTAGGAGCAAAATTGAGCGCGATTTGCTCGAAGTGGAACGCAAGTTCGTCCGGCGTTCCAACTTAGCGGAAATTTTGTCATGAATACAAACGGCTGTCGAGCCAGGAAGCGACTCTATTAAACAGCGAATCTCGCTAATTTTTTAAGGGCTGTCACGTCATCGTCAAAAGTTACGTCATACTTGGGTACAGGCAGGCGTAAATCTTTTTCTAATCGCATTTGCCGTCTTAAATTTGCACGTTTTTGCACAACTGTTCCATCAGTTTGTACACCTCTTATCAATAATTCATAATTTAATTCCTCGGAATTAAGACGATCTGGGAACAATTTATATTCCATAATTAAGCGTAAAATATTTTAACAAAACGATTGCTCTAGACGTAATACTTTAAAAAAGCAACAACAAAAACGCAAAACAAATATCGGGCCACACGCGTTTGGGCGCCAAAACTTGCTACCTATCTGTGTAGATAAGTAGTAGTTTAACACCGGAGCGAAATTAATCCGGTGTCGCCGGCAGCTTTCAGCGGGACGGGATGGGTTCTCAGACCATAACGCGAAGGCCAAACCAAAAATAGGCGCCACTTAATTTTTTTTTTAAAGGAAAACGCGTAAAAATTAAGAAAAACACGATACGTCCAAAGCATGAAACAATTTTATTAAGTGAATAAACGCAAATCACATAAACCAATCAACAAGTGCGCAACACAACTAACGTTAAACGATAATTCCTAACTATTCGGATCCGAAATTAATACAAAGTTAATCAAATTGACAAAGACAACATTCGCTTATTATAACGCCGAAGAACTCGTTCGACGAGTTACGTTTTGTAAGCTTAACGCAAAATAGAAGGTGAATTCCTCAGAAATGGAGTTTACTTCGCGAGTATACGCAAAATTACGTGCACAAACGCGGCTACATTAAAGCCACCGTGAAGCAAAATTAAGTAAACATAAGTGTCCGACCTGATTACGCAGCGTCATAATGTCCGTTGATGGCGATGGAGGCGGCCGGCTACGGGACACTTCCGTGGACGATCAGCTTCCTCGGTGTGTGTGCGTAAACTACTAGTCGCAAGTTGCAACGAGAAACCAAAAGCTAAAAACCGAAACCAAAACCCAGACCAAGAACCTATAAGCGAAAAAAAAAGAGCGAACATAAGGGCCAGATCAAGAGAAACAGCACGCAAAACTTACCTAGTCGCGTAGGGCTAGGATGACACAAACCGCAAAAAGAAACGCGGCTTTTTCGCCCCCCAAATGAGCCAATCAAATTCGGCAAGAAGCCGTACAAATTCACTCTCACCCCCTAGGTGAAGTGGACACGCAACACAAAATTTTCCGCGAAGAAAACGTGCAGCTCACGGGAAGAACAGAAAATTAATGAAACCTGGCGCTTCCCTCGGCCGGCGGAAAAGAACAAAAAAACAAACGAGAGAGAAATATTCGAACTTACCAATAGCTGATTTTCGTGACCTCAGCGGAAACCAATCAGAGTAAAGGGCAAGGGTTACAGACATACGCATCGGTTTCAAGTGCGAATGTTTTTCGTAAAACCAGGAACTCGATCATCCGTTACCATCCGCGTCGCAAAGTAGGACCCTTTAAATTGGACAATTAAACGTCGCGTAGACACGATTCCAACCCTAAGCAAGGATGGGGTTAATTCTTATAAAATGGACTTGTTCGTCTGATCTGAAGCTTTTAGCGAAAATATGTTAAAAAGAAAGTTTTGGATGAATTACGCAGACGAGGAATTATACATTCCTACGCCTAATGTGGGAAACAAAACGAAGTGTGTTAAAAATAGATCGGAACGTTGAAAGGTGTACTATACAGGGTGTGTTTGTACACAGGCGGAAAATAAATTGTAACAAGATTTCCTCTTATTATTTGCTCTAACCTTCCGATATCTTACTAGATTTTTATCTGTTTCAAGTATTTTCATTTCTTATTTTTAGTAGTTCTGTACACTAAGTTCAGTCTCTATTATTTTCTTTACAATTGTGTTCATCTTCATCCTAGTGATGGTCCTATCAATTAAATTCCTTTTTCTATATATACATATTTGGACTGGTTCTTGGTTGTTTGCCAGCTCTCATATAGTTTGTTTGTTTTTCTATACCATCTAGCTTCGACTGTTTTCTTGAAAATGACATTTTCTTGTCTTTTACGTATTATCCAAGATTCTCCTGCTCTCTTGGTCTTGCCATGGATTACATACTCAGGCTTCGGATTCTCTTCTTTTTTTTGGTTTGGTGATTAACAAATAGGAATATATAGAATATATTTACTATTTAAAAAAGTCGTACATTATGAAATGAAGAAACCTCTGAGCTCACGTTTTCTTTGAAAGTATTAGAGTATACTCAAAAACTAAAGCTGATGAAAAAGAGGCAAAAATCTTTGCCAAATCTATTCATTAATTTATTTCAGTTAATGATAAAATAAAACAACATAATTTTTTTTATTTCATGACAAATAAAGCACATTCTTTGGAAACAATGTATGGACACGATTCACAGCTTGCAGAATAAAATCTGAAATCGAGCTTAGTATAGTTCGAAATGTCGAGCTTATTAAAGGAGCCCCCCTGTTAAGAGCAAGTTTCCAAAGGTGAGTAACAGTAGAATCTTCAAAGAAACCGTACAGGTCTACGTAATAAACATCGTCATATGTTATAGCCACATCTTCAGTTGTCCATTTGATAAATTCCCTTTCTTTAGATTTGTACAGTTCCCCGTTCAAGATGATATCCAGAGTCACATTTGCTGAAATTAAAAAAAAATACTAAATTGATATTGATTTGATGAGTGTACAACACGCAGTTTGTCGCGTAATTCGTTTTCCTCAGATTCGGCACTATGTATTGTCTATAATTTTGAAAATTGTTGCCTTTAGAAAATGTTACGCTCATTACAATTTATTTACTGATTGAAACTTTAACGTTTCGCGAGACACACACTGAGGCGGTTGCGATAGCATTTGCGATGACGATGGCGGTTACGAACGTACACATGAGAGCGATCACAGTAAAGTTACGTAAATTCATTGGTAGATCTATCTTGTCGCATGCATGTGAATAGTTTTCATCGCCACCGCTATCGCAACCGCCTCAGTGTGTCTCGCTTTAAGCTGCACAAAGTAAAAACTGTTGCGTTTCAAGTCGAACTAAAAAACGCCGTGGACGCGTTTTACATCGATATTTATACGTGTTATATTCTTGAGTCGGAATATGAGAAATAAGGCAGCAGACAATTAACATACATTTATTTTTAACTTCTTTTCTGGCAGATAACAATTATTCATTTTTCTCCAACGACAACT
Source organism: Dorcus parallelipipedus (assembly GCA_958336345.1). Taxonomy (NCBI): domain Eukaryota; kingdom Metazoa; phylum Arthropoda; class Insecta; order Coleoptera; family Lucanidae; genus Dorcus; species Dorcus parallelipipedus. The sequence goes on from OY284482.1 coordinate 1,577,840, forward strand.
TACTACAAAATAATATTAATATCAAAATGCTGTTGACTTAGATAAATACATTACAATACGGAAGAACAAATGAATCTGCCATTTGACTTTGAGCGTTGCTCGCTGGTTCTGATACTGAAAATCAACTGAAATTACCTATCCTGCGGTGGAATTATGTATCTATAGAGCGCATAGAGAAAGAGAAGAGATAGACAAGAGAAGAGAAGAGAAGAAAATGTTGAACCGCATTATGTATCCTATTCTCTATAAGCGTTCGTGCACTTTCGTGAGTTATCGGCAGAAAGACAATTTACGCTACTACTCGTGCGATTTCGCCTAAAAACATCAGTTTTAAGTCATTTTGATCTTTTTTAAAATGTCAAATAAACGTGCTGCTATTTTGGAGCTGTTTTGAGAAGGTTATCGTTAATGTGAAATTGTTCGATTGCTCAAGGTTCCTCGCCAAACCGTGTCTGATGCGATTAAGCGTTTCCACGAGCTTGGTCACGAAGGCGATCGTCCAGGAAGAAAGCGCACTGTCAACACCCCCGCTAATCCTCAGATCATCAGAGTCTAGCGAAATCTGATGGTGTCCATGAAGAAAATTGCCCGTGAGACAGGCATCAGTGACCGATCAGTGCGGCGAATAGCGAGAGATGAGCTCAACTTCAAACCGCACAAGCTTCAAAAAGTTCAGCTTCTCACAGCCGAGAACAAGCGCGTACGACCCCAAAGATGCCGTCAACTCTAGCGACGGGCCGCAGGTATGCGTTGGGAACGGATCGTCTTCACGAACGAGAAGTTGTTCACAGTGGAACTTGTTAATAAAAACTTTAAATTTATCACTTGTATTGCAGAACTAAATTGAATTTTTAAGGCCTGGTTTTAGAATCTATATTTTTTAAAGAAATTTTTTGTACATTGATTCATAATAGTACATAGTTACATAATTGCTACACATATGTTAACTTGATAATATTTTACAATAATTATACATCATATTAGTTGATGTGATATTAATGAATCTTAACATACACCGCCCCTTGAAGAGTCCATGGTCTTCAATACAGAATTTACTTTTATATTGAATTAGTTGGTAATACACACAATTTGTTGACAGCACGTTTGGCCGTAAAATTTGAGAATTTGACTCTTACTACACGAATTATGCCATCACTGCCTGGATGTAACTGCAAAATGCGTCCAATTTGCCACTGTTGCGGAAGAGTATTTTTGTCGTTAACAATTACAATATCGCCTTCTTTTAAATTATCTGAAGCATTTCTTTGTCATTTTGTACGTTGTTGTAACTTAGTAAGAACCTCAGTTTGCCAGCGTTTCCAGAAATGTTGAATCAATTTTTGTAAGTGCTGATACTTATTAAGTCTGGAGTCATTAGTATTAGTATAGTCATGTTCTGGCAAAGATGTTAACGGCCTTCCTATTAAAAAATGAGCAGGAGTCAATGGCTCCAAATCTAAAGGGTTATCTTACAAAGGTGACAAAGGTCTTGAATTTAAAATAGCTTCTATTTGAGTTAAAACAGTATAGAATTGCTCAAATGTTAGTGGTGTGTTACCTAAAATTCTTTTTAAATGAAATTTTGTTGATTTTACTCCAGACTCCCAGAGTCCACCAAAATTTGGTGCATGTGAAGGATTAAAATGCCATTTGATACCTTCATTTGTTGCTGAATCAATGATTACCTGTTTATTTGTATTAAAAAAGTTACGAAGTTCTGCTTGAGCTCCAACAAAATTGGAACCATTGTCAGAATTTATTTGAAAAGGTTTACCACGTCTGGAGATAAATCGTTTTAAGCATGTAATCAAACATTCTGAAGTAAGATCGCTGACTAATTCAAGGTGAATGGCTTTTGTTGTATAACAAATAAAAAGTGCAATGTAACATTTAATTAGTTTAGGATTTCTTGTCACCCTATCCTTTAACAAAAATGGTCCTGCATAATCAACTCCAGTGTCATGGAAAGGATTAATAGTGTGACGATTGCGGTCCCAGCCCGTCTGATGCGTCAACACCGACGCGCCTTAGACGAGAATCTTCGACATCACGTCAGCGATGATCTGAGACTTTCCATCGCGAGCGAGAATGTTCGCGAGAAACAACCCCGGCATATAAAAATGCACGCAGCCGAACGGGGGACAGTTCGAAATTAATTCTGCAGTGGAGACTTCGGAATCGAAGTCGCGTTATAAATTTTCGCTCGGCTGTTAACATAAATTACTTATTAGTTTATAAATAAATTATTGTTTAAGTTAGTGTTTATTAGTGTTACTTTTAAATAAATTAGATTATTAACTATTTCGTGTTTTGATTAAAATAAAAATAATAGAACCTTTAAAAAATCGTTACATTGGTGTCAGGTGCGAGGTTCGTGAAAATAAATAAACAATTAAAATTAAATTGAATTTAAACAAATTATTAAACAAGGTGCAGTGTCGAAAAAGAAACAATGGCTTCAAAGAAAGTGCTGTTAAAAGAGTTAAAAGTGACCGAATTAAAAGCCGAATTAGAAGAGCGCGAATTGGAAATCTCCGGAAAGAAATCGATTTTGCAAGAGAGACTACACCAAGCGCTACTAGAAGCAGGGGAGGATCCAGAAGCCTTTTTATTTGAAATCTTGGGCGGTCCTGCCGATTTAAGTAAGATATTCAAAGATGAATTGCTGGAACAATCCAGAAGTTTAGACGAGAAATTTCGAGAACAATCTGGAAATTTAGAAGCTAAATTAAAGGAGCAATCTGGAAACTTTAAAGCTGAATTGCAAAATAAATTGATGGAACAATCTAGAAATTTGGAAGATAAATTAAAGGAGCAATCCAGAAGTTTCAAAGATGAACTGCAAATTAAATTGCTGGAACAATCTAGAAACTTAGACGAGAAGTTTCGAGAACAATCCGGAAATTTCAAAGATGAACTGCAAACTAAATTGCTGGAACACTCTAGAAATTTAGATGAGAAACTTCGAGAACAGTCTGGAAACTTAAAGGATGAATTTCTAGAGCAATCAAAAGGGCTCGAAGATAAATTAGTAGTAAAAATATCAGATGAAACAAGGAATCTGCAGGAAAATGTGGAAGAAATACTATTCCAGCAGGATAACAAAATTAAGAATCTTGAGCAAATCATGGCAGGGTTACGAATGTTCGGGGATCCGTCACCAGCAGGAATGCCAGAAAATAATGAGGCCCAAACTGTGGTAGGACCAGCGGAAACTTCTAAATTGAAAATAAAACCACCGACGTTCGATGGAAAGTCTTCTTGGCCTAACTACTTCAAACAGTTTGAAGCTGCAGCAAAAGCGAATGGATGGACGGCCAGTGAAAAAGCCACTTCGTTAATTGTGGCCTTGAGGGGGGACGCTAGCGATGTGCTACAAATGATGCCGGCAGAGGAACAAGAAGACTTCCACAAACTGGTGCACAGGCTGGAGATGCGTTATGGCCAGGCGCATCTGACCGACGAGTATCATGCGCAGCTAAGAAACCGTTGCCAGAAATCCGGAGATAGTCTTCAGGAATTCGAGGTTGATGTAGCGCGCCTAGCCCGGTTGGCATATCCTACAGCACCTGCAATGTTTGACGATGCAGACCTTCGTAGATGGAATCCGTGACCCGGACAACCAGCAGGCATTGAGAATGGCCCACCCTAAGACATCCAAGAACGCATTGGCCTACGCCTTGGAATACGAGGCGGCGAAGCGAATCTCGAGAGGACATGTTAAGGTACGAGCTGCCATGGACTCCCAAGAAGAGGAACCCGCCAGCGTCAAGGTGCGATCTGCTGCAGAGGAGCGGCCCAAGGATTATACCACCACGGAGGATATTCGCCACATTGTGGAACAAGTCTTGAGGCAGAAGAATCCTCTGGTGTGTTGGAATTGCCAGGAAGAGGGACATGATCGCAGGCGGTGTCCCAAGGCCAAGCAGGATTCTCCACGAAGGAAGCCACAGGGGAAACTAAGTCTGGTCGCTGCAGATGGACAAACGTCGACGCGTATTCAAAGGCCTCCAAAGACAAAGGCCACGAAAGTAATAGCCCTGCGGCGATTAACCAGCAGTGTCTTCGTGGATGCCACCATTGATGACATCCCTCACACCATGCTACTGGATACGGTTGCGACGAAGACTATCCTGAGGCCCGATGTGATCAAGTCATCAAAACGCACCGAGCCGACTAAATGGAGACTGAGGACAGCAACGGGAACATCAGCGACTGTCCATGGTGAAGTAGAGGTGACCATTACCATTGGATCGACCCCCATCAAACATCGTGCGCTGGTAGCAGAAATAGAGGACGAAGCGATTCTGGGGATGGACGTCATGTGTGCTCATGGGTTCCAATTGGATCTGAAGCGTGGCGTGATGGCGGTTAACAACGAGGAGTTGGTTCTACACCAACGAGAGGACGTGGCCGCTCGAGTTGTTCTCGCAAAAGATGTCGTATTGCCTAGCAAAACCGAGGTTATAGTCGATGCAAACCTGAACGGCGCTTTCCAAGATGGGCAAGTCATTATGGTCGAACCTAACACTGACGATCAGAAGATTGGAAAAGGAGTTCTCGTTGGAAAAATGTTGTTGACAGCGAGGAAGGAGATACCAGTCCGCCTAATGAATGTGAACTGTTTCCCCGTCGACATCAAGAAAGGTACGGTCTTGGGAAGCTGTGCCATGGTATCCTCGATCTCCCGCCAACTAGAAGCAAATGTGCAAGAGAGGAAGGTCCCGAAGAAGTTGTTGGAAATGGTCATGTCAACAGCCCAGGAATTGACTCCAGAACAAAAGACAAAAGCGAAGGACCTGATATGTCGCTATCAAGATGTGTTCGAGGTAGAAAATGGACCTAAGGGAAGAACCGACATCGTCAAACACAAGATAGAGACAGGAGAAGAAAGACCCGTCCGTCAAGCTCCAAGGAGGTTACCATTGGCGAAGCGTGAAGAAGCAGAACGCATTATTCACGAGATGGAAAAAGACAATGTGATTGAGCCATCCAGCAGCCCATGGGCGTCATCGGTAGTGCTTGTGAAGAAGAAGGATGGATCCACACGATTCTGCGTAGACTATCGATTGCTCAACAACGTCACTAAAAAGGACAGCTATCCTCTGCCACGAATTGATGACACCCTGGACACCCTGGCCGGTTCAAAGAACTTCTCAACCCTGGATCTAAAGAGTGGTTATTGGCAAGTGGAACTAGCGCCCGAAGATCGAGAAAAAACGGCGTTTTCCCTTGGTATGGGTCTATGGCAATTCATGGTGATGCCGTTCGGCTTATGTAATGCCCCAGCGACATTCGAGAGGCTGATGGAGACGGTTCTGAAGGGTCTGTCCTGGACAACGTGCATGGTATACCTGGACGACATAATTGTGGTGGGGAAAACTTTCGACGACCATCTGAAGAACCTGGAAGGAGTGTTCCCGCGGCTTCGCGGAGCTGGACTAAAGCTTAGTCTCAAGAAGTGCCACCTGTTCCAGAAGGAAGTGAATTATCTAGGCCATATTGTTAATGGGAATGGAATCGCCGTGGACCCAGTGAAGATTCAGGTCGTGAATGACTGGCCAACTCCCAAGAATAAACACCAGGTAAGGAGTTTTCTAGGCCTATGCACTTACTATCGGCGCTATGTTCCCGGATTTGCGGACATCGCTAAGCCGTTGACAAAACTCACCGAAGAAGGTCGTCCGTTTGAATGGGACCAGCATTGCCAAATTAGTTTTTAACAACTCAAACAGTACTTGATAAGTGCTCCTATTCTAAGTTACCCTCTCCCAGAAGGCAAGTTCATCGTTGACACTGACGCCAGCAATGTTGGTATCGGTGGCGTACTGTCCCAGATACAAGAAGGGCAAGAGAAGGTGATTGGCTACTTCAGTAAATTCCTGTCAAAGCCGGAACGAAATTATTGCGTCACTAGAAGGGAATTGCTAGCCGTGGTAAAGTCCATAGAACATTTCTACAAGTACTTATATGGCAGACACTTTCTCCTGAGGACGGACCATGCCGCTTGAAAATGGCTCCTCCGATTCAAGAATCCTGAAGGACAAGTCGCACGATGGATCGAACGACTTCAGGAATACGATTTTGAAATTCAGCATCGGGCCGGAACTAGCCACAGAAATGCCGATGCTTTGTCGAGAAGACCTTGTGCCGAAGACTGTAAGCACTGTAGTCGGCTGGAGGAGAAAGTGGCCACGACTGCGAGGACGGCCATCGTAGACGACAAATGGCAAGGTGAAGAATTGCGACGAGACCAGGAGAACGATCAGGATTTGAAATTGGTGCTGGAATGGAAAAGTAGGGAGGCAAGGCCTACTTGGGAAGAGATAGCACCGTGTGCACCATCCGTGAAATCGTACTGGTCGCAGTGGGACTCCATAGTGCTGGATCATGGTCTTCTGAAACGAACCATCGAGAACCAGGAAGGCACGGAACAGAAGACACAGTTACTGATCCCCAAGAATAGGGTGCCGGAAGTTCTGAGGGAACTTCACGATGGAACTTCGGGAGGGCATCTGGGAATCAAGAAGACTATGGAAAAGGTGCGCGAGCGATTCTACTGGGTGCACTGCAAGGAAGACGTAAAGGACTGGTGTAGGAAGTGCGTAGTCTGCGCAGCCAGTAACGGCCCCTACAGACGAGGCAAGGCTCCCATGAAACAGTATAACGTGGGAAGTCCTTTCGAAAGAATTGCCATAGATGTAGCCGGCCCATTTCCACAAACGAATAGTGGAAATAAGTACATCGTCGTGGTGATGGACTACTTTAGCAAGTGGGTTGAAGCATACGCCCTACCAAACCAAGAGGCGATAACTATTGCTGAAGTCCTTGTCCGAGAATGGATCAGTCGGTATGGCGCGCCCATGGAGCTGCATTCAGATCAAGGAAGGAACTTTGAATCGACTTTATTCAAGAACGTGTGTACTCTGCTCGGTGTCCGGAAAACTAGAACCACTGCACTTCACCCGCAGTCAGACGGAATGATGGAAAGATTCAACAGAACCATCAACCGACATTTGTCCAAGGTAGTCTCCGATCATCAGAGAGACTGGGACACGTACATTCCCCTTTTTCTACTGGCATACCGTTCGTCCGTTCATGAGACAACAGGAGAGACACCAGTAAAAGTGGTATTTGGGTGAGAGCCAAGACTGCCCTGCGATCTGAAATTTGGCGTGAAGCCTGGCGAAATCCCTGCCGACGATAACTACGTGAGCGGTCTACGCAGAAAAATGGACGACATTCACAATCGAGTGCGTCACAACATACAGACAGCCAGCGACCGAATGAAGGAGCATTATGACATCAACGCTCAGAATGGGGGATACACACCTAGAGCGCTGGTCTGGCTTTATAATCCTCAAAGACGTCGAGGTCTATCGCCAAAACTGCAGACATCTTGGGAAGGTCCTTACAAAGTGATGAAACGGATCAACGATGTCATCTACCGCATCAGGAAGATTCCGCATGGCAAACCCAAAGTTATCCACTTCAACCGAATGGCTCCTTACAACGGAGAAGAAAATGAAGGGACAGTACAACGGACGCAAGGTTCCGAAGTAAACTTCGAAACCTTCATGTTTCATCACGCCACAGGAAGTAAGGTGCGATTCGGAGTGACCACAGAGAGACAACAAGACCTTTTTCAAGTGTCACCAGAGTACAGTCTGGCCCACTGTGTGGCAGAAGACCTAAAGATGTCCAAGGGGATAGCCCAAGTCTTTCGGAAGAAATTTGGTCAGGTCGAGGAACTCCTAAGACAGCACCCCATGGTGGGCAAGAGCCTGCAGATCATCCACACGGAGGCGGAACGAAGACGACACGTGTACTACTTAGTCACCAAGAAGACATCAAGCGGTAAGCCTGACTATCGCAGTATTTGGAAAGCTTTATGGAGCCTGAAGAAACAGCTGGTGGAAGGCAAGGAGACGAAATTAGCCATTCCCAAGATAGGCTGCGGACTAGATAGGCTGGACTGGAGGGTCGTTCGCAGCATGATAGAAGTCATATTCAACGGAACTGGAATTGAAGTTCTAGTCTGCAGTCACCACCCACAGGCAGCTGTTGGCAGTAGGAAAACCGTAGACTGCTATTTCAGACCGGATGTTGTAAAGAGGGACCAGCATGCCGATTTCGACATTCTCCTTCAAGGCTATCACAAGGAACGTTCCGAGACGAAACGTTTTTAAGAAGGGGGCAGTGTGACGATTGCGGTCCCAGCCCGTCTGATGCGTCAACACCGACGCGCCTTAGACGAGAAGCTTCGACATCACGTCAGCGATGATCTGAGACTTTCCATCGCGAGCGAGAATGTTCGCGAGAAACAACCCCGGCATATAAAAATGCACGAAGCCGAACGGGGGACAGTTCGAAATTAATTCTGCAGTGGAGACTTCGGAATCGAAGTCGCGTTATAAATTTTCGCTCGGCTGTTAACATAAATTACTTATTATTATATAATATATATAACATATAATTACTTATTTCGTGTTTTGATTAAAATAAAAATAATAGAACCTTTAAAAAATCGTTACAATAGCATTTAGTCGACTAGCAGGCAAATTACCCATTATGGGTTTATTAGAAGTTGCTTTGTATTTTGTGCAAATAACACATTGATGTACTATTTTCTTTGCTAATTTTTTTCCAGCGATGGCTCAATAATTTCCTCGCATCAAAGATAATAATAATTTGTAATTCATGAATTTCTGAAAAGAGAAATTCTCCTTGAGCTAATTTGATTAATTGATTTAAAGATTGCTGTAATTCAGAAATAGTTAAAGTTCTAGTTAAAATTCTATCATTTACTCTATCAATGACTCTAAAGAGTTTATTAAATGATGGAAATCTGTCGAAAATATATGAAAATGAAAAGTCATTATTTGTAATGTTCAAATTATTAATTGTGAAATTGAAACATTTTTAGTTTCGATTATATCTTTTCATATTCTTGTTTTAAACGAGAGTTTTTATTGAGTTTATATTCTAATTTGTTAAACCTGTTAAAAGCCATTAATCTTGATTCACCTAATTCTGAAAGATGTGTTTTAAATGGTAAGGAAACTACGAATCTGCCTGTAACATTTCTTTTAGTTTTTAAAAGGAAATGTTTTCACATGCTTGCTCTTCTGAATAATTTTTTGAATTTGATATTAATGGTTTATCAAGTTTCCAAAATTTCATATCTTGCCGTAAGTTTTCATATACAGAATGATAGGAAGTGAAATGATTCCAGACAAAATCCACTCTAATTTACTTTTTTGTAATGAAATTTGATTGTTTGAGTGTGTTAAGTGAAATTGTCCTACTGATAACAAATCATAGAAGTGTACTGCGCCAATTAAAATGTCTATTGGCTTACTGATGTTAAATTCTGAATCAGCTAACATGATGTCTTCTGGTATGTTTAACAATTCAGAAGGAAATGATCTTGATGGGATATTTTCTGTTAGTTTGGGAACTACCAAACATGGCAACGTTAAATAAAAATCAGTAAATTGTGATTTAATGAAAACATTATTTCGTGTTTTACATTTAGAAGAAGCACCATTGATACCAAAAATGTCAATATTTGCATCTTGAGTTTTAAGTTGCAATTTCTTACAAAATTCTTCTGTGATAAAATTTGTTTGTGAACCTGAATCTAACAAACACCGTGCTGTTACATATTTATTTGAAGAGCTTTTTACTTGAACTGATGCGGTGGAAAGTAAAACTTGATTATATTTGCGAGACATGCATTGATTGACAATTGTATTTGTGGGAACTTCTGTCATTTTGACATTAGAATCATGATTGACATTAGTGGGTGATTCGGATTGCTTTGATGAATTTTCGCTTCAATTTGGTTTCAAATTACGATACCTAAATTTTCAATTTTTAAAGTCAACTTAAAAGCATTGCCGCGGTTTGTGCATTAGTATTCTTACAAAATCTAGATGGCACCAAAACGTTCTAAAGAAATACATTGCCGTTGTAAGTGTAGGTTTATTTTGTCTATGAAGTAAACTGTTATGACGTTGATTGCAAATTTTGCAATGATATTTTGATTTACAATCTGCACTTTTATGATTCATCTTTAAACAGTTTGTACATAAATTAGTTTTCTTTGCAAATTCAAATCTAGCTTTAGGACTAATTGATAAAAACTTTTTACAAAAATATATTTGATGATCATTAGAATTGCAATATTGACATTTGCGATCGGTAGTCATAACATGTGTGTGTTTTTCTTTTAAATTGAGAATTATATTTATCCGAATATGTGTCATTTGAACTGATTGTTGTTTGTGTAATTGAATATTTTCCAAAAGATTACATTGCTCTGTTTAAAAATGATTAAGATCTTCTAATGAAGGAAGTTTATTTGCTTTGGAATATTTACTAAAAGCATTATCAAATTTTTCATACATTAAATGAATTATTATTGCATTCCAGAAATCTACAGGTATATCCAATCGTTTAAGTGCTCTTAAATGTTTATTTAAATTATCCTGCAAGTTTCTTAACTCAAAACAGGATTCCTTTTTAATTGAAGGTATATCTAATATGGTTTGAATGTGACTATGAACTATAGATGCAGTATTTTGAAAACGTGATTGAAGTAAATTCCAAGCTAAATTATAATTTTCTGAAGTCATATTTAAATTTTCAATGACAGCAAGAGCTTTACCTTTAAGTAAACATTTTAGATATTGCATACGTTCAAAATCTGTTAATTCTGATTTGTTATGTACCATTGCTACAAAGGAATCCTTGAATTCTAGCCAGTTATTGTAATATCCATCAAAAACATGTAATTTTATTGAAGGTAACATATCTTTTTTGACAGTGACATTTTGGTTCGTCATAATTGGTTCCTTGACTTTAGGTAGAAAGGTATTAAGCAAAGCTTTTGCTTTTGCTAAATTTTGAAAATAAGTCGTTTTAAAATGAGTAATGTCTTCATTAGCTAATGGTCATAACAGGTAAGCATTGAAACATGCTCATTAAAAATTGTTAAGAAAGGTTCAACTTGAGCAATTCTGATTTCCAACTCAAATTTATCAAGCAGTTCTAATTCTTTATCAATTAAATCTTGTATATAATCAGCAAAGGAATCTAATTCAGCAATGACATTTTGAATTTTGGATTGCGTAATGTCAGCGTTTGATCATTTATAGGGCTTTATAAAAGAAAAGGAAGGCCTTTAACAACTGACTTACCAGAATGACCTTACCAATTTAATAACTCCAAGCTCTTGAAAAATCGTTACAATCCTGCAACAGTGGCTACTGTCCGCTTCTACTTGAAATGACAGCCAGGCAGAAGTAGTGATACTCTTGAGGGTTACAAAAAATTAGATCTGCAACGAAAAGTGTGCTTGTATGAGTGATTGTTATTGATTAATTTTCGTTCAGGAACGAAATTGCTTTAACTTAAGACTTCTCCGGTGACGGCAGATCGCAGTATAACAGAAGTCCTCTTGATAATTCAAAACTCAGCAATATAGCTGAAGTCTTGATGATTGCAGCACTCCGCAACAAAGGCAGAAGTCCGCTTGATACTTTAGAAAGACTCAGCAAGACAGCTGAAGTCTTGATGATTGCAGCACTCCGCAGCAAAGGCAGAAGTCCGCTTGATGCTTTAGAAAGACTCAGCAATACAGCTGTAGTCTTGATGATTGCAGCACTCCGCAGCAAAGGCAGACATCCGCTTGATGATTTCTCCTCTCACTTGGAAAGTCACGGACTCTTCCAAATGATCCGGCTCTCGAAGGACCAAAAAATGTTAATAAAAACTTTAAATTTATCACTTGTATTGCAGAACTAAATTGAATTTTTAAGGCCTGGTTTTAGAATCTATATTTTTTAAAGAAATTTTTTGTACATTAAGTCTGTTTATTATCCTGAACTGGTGTACACCAATGCATACTTTTTCACAGAATACGCTTTAATGCAACCTTCAATGTTTGTGTGGTATGTCACTATGGATGTGTATGATTTGTATTGACACATTATCGAAGAATTTAGAATTCATTAAGACATACGAGTATTTCGTAAAAAAAGTGTGCACTAGTGTACACCAGTGCAGGATAACAAACAGACCTATTGATTCATAATAGTACATGGTTACATAATTGCTACACATATGTTAACTTGATAATATTTTACAATAATTATACATCATATTAGTTGATGTGATATTAATGAATCTTAACAGAACTAGCGCACAACCGCCAAAACGACAGGATTTGGTCTGCAGAGGCTCACGGTACCTCCACCATCGTCGAACATCGCCAAAATCTGCAGTCCATCATGATACGGAGTGGAATTTGCGCCAACGGCAAGACACCTCTGGTTTTCGTGAATACCCATTTTCCAGACTTCATCACGTTACAAGAATGACCGCCTTAATCGCCTGATCTAAACTCAATGGATTACAGCATGTGATTGATTTTGGAGGCCAGAGCTTGTGCTAAGCGCCACAAAAGTTTGGAGTCGTGGAAGGAATCCCCGTTCCGGTAATGCGACCGAATATCCGTGGATGAGGTACGGAGCGTAGTCGAAAATTTCAAGAGACGTTTTCAGCTCTGTATTGAGGCTGAGGCCGGGCTGAGCCGGACATTTCGAAACCGGCTGAAAATAATTATTTTTTTAATTCTGTGTCCACACTACCCTGTGATGATAATATGCTAAATTTCTACAACTCCAACAAGTTTCTGCCCAATCTTTCATTTCATTTACGCGCTGCTTCTCAGAACGAAATCATGCATGTTCTTGATAGCATAACTTCCAATTCTGTAGGGGCAGATGGCATTAGTATCTTCTTCATCAAGTTGTGTTGTCCCTTTCTTGTCTCATTCATCACCCATCTTATAAATTTCTGCCACACTGATATCCGTATTTCCTGAATGTTGGAAAGTAGCGTTGGTAGTACCTGTTGCCAAAGTAGCCTCCCCAAATGAATATAAACACTTTAGGTCGATAAGCATCCTCCCTGCTATGTCCAAAATTTTAGAAAAAATTGTTGATAACCAATTACGTGATTATTTGCACACCTACAATATACTTCCTGAAACGCAATCAGGTTTCCGGCCAGGCCACAGCTGCAATACTGCCCTTCTCAAAATCTCGGACGATATTCTAGAAAATTCTGATAAAGGATTACTAACTGCTCTAATTCTGCTGGACTACTCTAAAGCGTTTGATATGTTAAATCATCAACTAATGCTTTCTATTCTTCATTATATTGGTCTATCAAACGCATGTATCAAATTCTTTCGTCAGTACTCAATCGGCAGAAAACAAAGAGTAAAAATTAACGACTCACTCTCCGAGTCGCTAACTTTACATAGTGGGGTTGCTCAAGGCAGCATTTGTGGGCCGCTCCTATATATTTTATATACCCTTAATTTCAGCAGTGTCATTAAATCATGCTCTTATGCATGTAATCAGGCACATACTCAGCCAAAAATTAAAAATTGTTTTATGTGAAACACAAGTACTATCACATTTCAACCACTGCGACTCTGTTTACGGTCCGTGTTTATTGTCTCAGGATGCAGGCAGAATTCAGCGGCAACAGAACAATTGTCTACGTTTCGGCATCCGAAAGTATGACCATATCTCGCACAAGCTACAAAAAGCTAGATGGCTGAATATGAGCAACCTAAATATTCGTCGTAAAGATTTAATCACATTGCCGCACCATAACACCGCCCAATACACTCGGTCCTTCATATATAATATAGCCAATTACTCTACAAATTACAAATTACTCTATGAGCAATCAATAAAGGTCTAAATTTATCCATCTCTCTCTCTCTCTCTCTCCAGGTGGAAGATCAGATAGTGCTGCTTGGTCAATCTGAACCTGCACCTAATTAACAGTATAAGAGTTATTGCATTTGTTTTGTTGCTTTATACCATGCATGCTTACTGTTAATAAAGGCATATTATTATTATTATTATTATATTGTTACAAAGGTCCTATATTATTGACTGTTAATTTTTAAATTTCGTTGTTAAAATAAAAATATTGTAACGATTTTAAAGTTCTATTATCTTTATTTTAATCAAAACACGAAATAGTTAATAATCTAATTTATTTAAAAGTAACACTAACTTAAACAATAATTTATTTATAAACTAATAAGTAATTTATGTTAACAGCCGAGCGAAAATTTATAACGCGACTTCAATTCTGAACTGTCAAATCTGAATTTCCATTCGCACTGAACTCCACCCCCGGCCGCGTGCATTTTATAAACCGGCTCTCTCTTCGAGAATGGCCTGGAACGCGACGGGCTGTCTGGCCTAGTTTATTCTGCCGACAGCACTTTCTCGACTGTCGCCTAAGGTGCGTCGACTAGACGGCCGTGACGCAAGAGACACTTTGACGCCGGCTGGTGTCGACGGATCATTACACTGCCCCCTTCTTAAAAGCGTTTCGTCTCGGAACGTTCCTTGTGACAGCCTTGAAGGAGGATGTCGAAAGCGGCATGCTGGACCCTTTTTACAACTTCCGGTCTGGAAGAAATAGCAGTCTACGGTTTTCCTACTGCCAACAGCTGCCTGTGGGTGGTGACTGCAGACTAGAACTTCTATTCCCGTTCCGTTGAAGATGACTTCTATCATGCTGCGAACGACCCTCCAGTCCAGCCTATCTAGTCCGCAGCCTATCTTGGGAATGGCTAATTTCGTCTCCTTGCCTTCCACCAGCTGTCTCTTCAGGCTCCATAAAGCTTTCCAAATACTGCGATAGTCAGGCTTACCGCTTGATGTCTTCTTGGTGACTAAGTAGTACACGTGTCGTCTTCGTTCCGCCTCCGTGTGGATGATCTGCAGGCTCTTGCCCACCATGGGGTGCTGTCTTAGGAGTTCCTCGACCTGACCAAATTTCTTCCGGAAGACTTGGGCTATCCCCTTGGACATCCTTAGGTCTTCTGCCACACAGTGGGCCAGACTGTACTCTGGTGATACTTGAAAAAGGTCTTGCTGTCTCTCTGTGGTCACTCCGAATCGCGCCTTACTTCCTGTGGCGTGATGAAACATGAAGGTTTCGAAGTTTACTTCGGAACCTTGCGTCCGTTGTACTGTCCCTTCATTTTCTTCTCCGTTGTAAGGAGCCATTCGGTTGAAGTGGATAACTTTGGGTTTGCCATGCGGAACCTTCCTGATGCAGTAGATGACATCGTCGATCCGTTTCATCACTTTGTAAGGACCTTCCCAAGATGTCTGCAGTTTTGGCGATAGACCTCGACGTCTTTGAGGATTATAAAGCCAGACCAGCGCTCCAGGTTCGTATCCCCCATTCTGAGCGTTGATGTCATAATGCTCCTTCATTCGGTCGCTGGCTGTCTGTATGTTGTGACGCACTTGATTGTGAAAGTCGTCCATTTTTTTGCGTAGACCGCTCACGTAGTCTTCGTCGGCAGGGATTTCGCCAGGCTTCATGCCAAATTTCAGATCGCAGGGCAGTCTTGGCTCTCGCCCAAATACCACTTTTGCTGGTGTCTTTTGCAGTCTCTCTGATGATCGGAGACTACCTTGGACAAATGTCGGTTGATGGTTCTGTTGAATCTTTCCACCATTCCGTCGACTGCGGGTGAAGTGCAGTGGTTCTAGTTTTCCGGACGCCGAGCAGAGCACACACGTTCTTGATGAATAAAGCCGATTCAAAGTTCCTTCCTTGATCTGAATGCAGCTTCATGGGCGTGCCGTACCGACTGATCCATTCTCGGACAATGACTTCAGCAATAGTTATCGCCTCTTGGTTTGGTAGGGCGTATGCTTCAACCCACTTGCTAAAGTAGTCCATTACCACGACACTTATTTCCACTATTCGTTTGTGGAAATGGGCCGGCTACATCTATGGAAACTCTCTCAAAAGGACTTCCCACGTTGTACTGTTTCATAGGAGCCTTGCCTCGTCTGTGGGGGCCATTATTAGCTGCGCAGACTACGCACTTCCTACACCAGTCCTTTACGTCTTCCTTGCAGTGCACCCAGTAGAATCGCTCGCGCACCTTTTCCATAGTCTTCTTGATTCCCAGATGCCCTCCCGAAGTTCCATCGTGAAGTTCCCTCAGAACTTCCGGCACCCTATTCTTGGGGATCAGTAACTGTGTCTTCTGTTCCGTGCCTTCCTGGTTCTGGATGGTTCGTTTCAGAAGACCATGATCCAGCACTATGGAGTCCCACTGCGCCCAGTACGATTTCACGGCTGGTGCACACGGTGCTATCTCTTCCCAAGTAGGCCTTGCCTCCCTACTTTTCCATTCCAGCACCAATTTCAAATCCTGATCGTTCTCCTGGTCTCGTCGCAATTCTTCACCTTGCCATTTGTCGTCTACGACAGCCGTCCTCGCAATCGTGGCCACTTTCTCCTCCAGCCGACTACAGTGCTTACAGTCTTCGGCACAAGGTCTTCTCGACAAAGCATCGGCATTTCTGTGGCTAGTTCCGGCCCGTTGCTGGATTTCAAAATCGTATTCCTGAAGACGTTCGATCCATCGTGCGACTTGTCCTTCAGGATTCTTGAATTGGAGGAGCCATTTTAAAGCGGCATGGTCCGTCCTCAGGAGAAAGTGTCTGCCATATAAGTACTTGTAGAAATGTTCTATGGACTTTACCACGGCTAGCTATTCCCTTCTAGTGACGCAATAATTTCGTTCCGGCTTTGACAGGAATTTACTGAAGTAGCCAATCACCTTCTCTTGTCCTTCTTGTATCTGGGACAGTACGCCACCGATACCAACATTGCTAGCGTCAGTGTCCACGATGAACTTGCCTTCTGGAAGAGGATATCTTAGAATAGGAGCACTTATCAAGTACTGTTTTAGTTGTTCGAAACTAATTTGCCAATGTTGGTCCCATTCAAACGGACGACCTTCTTCGGTGAGTTTTGTCAACGGCTTAGCGATGTCCGCAAATCCGGGAACATAGCGACGATAGTAAGTGCATAGGCCTAGGAAACTCCTTACCTGGTGTTTATTCTTGGGAGTTGACCAGTCCTTCACGACCTGAATCTTCACTGGGCCCACGGCGATTCCATTCCCATTAACAACATGGCCTAGATAATTCACTTCCTTCTGGAACAGGTGGCACTTCTTGAGACTAAGCTTTAGTCCAGCTCCGCGAAGCCGCCGGAACACTCCTTCCAGGTTCTTCAGATGGTCGTCGAAAGTTTTCCCCACCACAATTATGTCGTCCAGGTATACCATGCACGTTGTCCAGGACAGACCCTTCAGAACCGTCTCCATCAGCCTCTCGAATGTCGCTGGGGCATTACATAACCCGAACGGCATCACCGTGAATTGCCATAGACCCATACCAAGGGAAAACGCCGTTTTTTCTCGATCTTCTGGCGCTAGTTCCACTTGCCAATAACCACACTTTAGATCCAAGGTTGAGAAGATCTTTGAACCGGCCAGGGTGTCCAGAGTGTCATCAATCCGTGGCAGAGGATAGCTATCCTTTTTGGTGGCGTTGTTGAGCAATCGATAGTCTACGCAGAACCGTGTGGATCCATCCTTCTTTTTCACAAGCACCACCGGTGACGCCCATGGACTGCTTGATAGCTCAATCACATTGTCTTTTTCCATCTCACGAATAATGCGTTCTGCTTCCTCACGCTTCGCCAATGGTAAACCTCCTTGGAGCTTGACGGATGGGCCTTTCTTCCCCGGTCTCTATCTTGTGTTTGATTATGTCGGTTCTTCCCTTAGGTCCATTTTCTACCTCGAACACATCTTGATACTGACAAATCAGGTTCTTCGCTTTTGCCTTCTGTTCTAGAGTCAGTTCCTGGGCCGTCGACATGACCATTTCCAACAACTTCTTCGGGACCTTCGTTTCTTGTTGTACGTTTGCTTCTATTTGGCGGGAGATGGAGGACACCATGGCACAGCTTCCCAAGATCGTACCTTTCTTGATGTTGACAGGGAAACAGTTCACATTCATTAGGCGAACTGATATTTCCTTCTTTGCTGTCAACAACATTTTTCCAACGAGAACTCCTTTTCCAATCTTCTGATCGTCAGTGTTAGGTTCGACCATAATGACTTGCCCATCTTGGAAAGCGCCGTTCAGGTTTGCATCGACTATAACCTCGGTTCTGCTAGGCAATACGACATCTTCTGCGAGAACAGCTCGAGCGGCCACGTCCTCTCGTTGATGTAGAACCAACTCCTCGTTGTTAACCGCCATCACGCCACGCTTCAGATCCAATTGGAACCCATGAGCACACATGACGTCCATGCCCAGAATCGCTTCGTCCTCTATTTCTGCTACCAGCACACGATGTTTGATGGGGGTCGATCCAATGGTAATGGTCACCTCTACTTCACCATGGACAGTCGCTGATGTTCCCGTTGCTGTCTGGGTCGACGTTTGCCCCTTTGCACCGACCCGGCTTAATTTCCCTGTGGCTTCCTTCGTGGAGGATCTTGCCTGGCCTTGGGACACCGCCTGCGAACATGTCCCTCTTCTTGGCAGTTCCAACACACCAGCGGATTTTTCCGCCTCAGGACTTGTTCCACAATGCGGCGAATATCCTCCTCTGTGGTATTATCCTTGGGCCGCTCCTTTGCAGCAGATCGCACCTTGACGCTGGCGGGTTCCTCTTCTTGGGAGTCCATGGCAGCTCGTACCGTAACATGTCCTCTCGAGACTCGCTTCGCCGCCTCGTATTCCAAGGCGTAGGCCAATGCGTTCTTGGATGTCTTAGGGTGGGCCATTCTCAATGCCTGCTGGTTGTCCGGGTCACGGATTCCATCTACAAAGGTCTGCATCGTCAAACATTGCAGGAATTCATCAGGCGCTGTAGGATATGCCAACCGGGCTAGGAGCGCTACATCAGCCTCGTATTCTTGAAGACTCTCTCCGGATTTCTGGCAACGGTTTCTCAGCTGCGCATGGTACACGTCGGTCAGATGCGCTTGGCCATAACGCATCTCCAGCCTGTTCACCAGTTTGTGGAAGTCTTCTTGTTCCTCTGCCGGCATCATTTATAGCACATCGCTAGCGTCCCCCCTCAAGGCCACAATTAACGAAGTGGCTTTTTCACTGGCCGTCCATCCATTCGCTTTTGCTGCAGCTTCAAACTGTTTGAAGTAGTTAGGCCAAGAAGATTTCCCATCGAACGTCGGTGGTTTTATTTTCAATTTAGAAATTTCCGCTGGTCCTACCACAGTTTGGGCCTCATTGTTTTCTGGCATTTCTGCTGGTGACGGATCCCCGAACATTCGCAATCCTGCCATGATTTGCTCGAGATTCTTAATTTTGTTGTCCTGCTGGAATAGTATTTCTTGCACATTTTCTTGTAGATTCCTCGTCTCTTCTGATATTTTCACCACTAGTTTATCTTCTAAATTTCTCGATTGTTCGAGCAATTTACTTTCCAGATCTGTCGACTGTTGTATCAATTTATTTTCAAGTTTCTCCTCTAAAATTTTCACATTTTCTTCCGTGTTTCTAGAATATTCCATTAATTTACCTAGATCGTCTTTCAAATTTCCAAGGTCGTCTCTCAGATTTCCGGATTGTTCTCTAAATTTTTCGTCTAAATTTCTGGATTGTTCCAGCAACTTAGCTTCTAAATTTCCGGATTGTTCCTTTAATTTATCTTCCAAATTTCCAGATTGTTCCATTAATTTATTTTGCAATTCATCTTTGAAGTTTCCCGATTGTTCCTTTAATTTATCCTCTAATATCTTACTTAAATCTGCAGGACCGCCCGAGGTTTCAAAAAGAAAGACTTCCGGATCCTCCCATGCTTCTAGTAGAGCTTGGTGAAGTCTTTGTTGCAAAGTCGATTTCTTTCCGGAAATTTCCAATTCGCGTTCTTCTAATTCGGCTTTCAAGTCGGTCACTTTAAAATCTTTTAACAGCACTTTCTTTGAAGCCATTGTTTCTTTTTCGACACTGCACTTTGCTTAATAATTTGTTTAATTTCAATTTAATTTTAATTGTTTATTTATTTTCACGAACCCCACACCTGACACCAATGTAACGATTTTAAAGTTCTATTATTTTTATTTTAATCAAAACACGAAATAGTTAATAATCTAATTTATTTAAAAGTAACACTAACTTAAACAATAATTTATTTATAAACTAATAAGTAATTTATGTCAACAGCCGAGCGAAAATTTATAACGCGACTTCAATTCTGAACTGTCAAATCTGAATTTCCATTCGCACTGAACTCCACCCCCGGCCGCGTGCATTTTATAAACCGGCTCTCTCTTCGAGAATGGCCTGGAACGCGACGGGCTGTCTGGCCTAGTTTATTCTGCCGACAGCACTTTCTCGACTGTCGCCTAAGGTGCGTCGACTAGACGGCCGTGACGCAAGAGACACTTTGACGCCGGCTGGTGTCGACGGATCATTACAATATG
This sequence comes from Dorcus parallelipipedus, assembly GCA_958336345.1. Classification (NCBI taxonomy): domain Eukaryota; kingdom Metazoa; phylum Arthropoda; class Insecta; order Coleoptera; family Lucanidae; genus Dorcus; species Dorcus parallelipipedus. The sequence continues at coordinate 1,598,223 of OY284482.1, forward strand.
ATGAAAAACGTTTTTCCGAGTTATTTTGCCGCACCCTGTAAATAAATTGTAAAAAATATATCACGATAAATAATAACATTATTTATCCCGAAGAAGCTGCTAAATGTACAGTGAAACGCCGCCATTTTTCTGAATTGCCGATCAATATTGATTGTTAAATTGTTACTATAATTTTTAAATAAAATATTTAAACTAATAAAACATTATTATTTCTTCTTGAGGAAAGGCAAAGGAAATACATAAAAAAGTTCAATATTGAAATATTGAAGCTTATTACTTTTACCATCGAAATACGCAAATTACACAGCTATGCAACTAAAAAATTTCTGTAATCATGGTAACGGTTTCTGCTAGGTATTTGTTCACAGATATCAGGAAAAATAATATAAAAAATCCATCACATCAGATTTTTTGTAATACATAATTAAAAGTCTTGTCTCTATAGGGTTATTCACGCAAATAATTCATTAAAAGTTTTCAAGGAAGAAGTGTAGATAGAAATTGGAAATTTACGGAGCAGAGATATTTCAAAAGGATCTTTTCAAGACCGGAAGTCGCTGTCAACTCGCTTAATTTAAAGAGCATGTTACAGTTTTCGATACGTTTTTGAATTGTGGGACTTATGAAGCAATTTATGAAGGCTTTACCGAAAGATGGAGATTTTTTCAAGTATTTCGGGTCAAAGTATGCATAGTTGTGTTATTAATAATAACTGGTTAATGTTTTGAATTTTCGCAGATTTATTAGTTTAACCTCTTAATTTGGTTTGTAATAATAATGACCGGTAGTGCATCTACGTTAGCCACGTGCAAAGGGGCAGGGCCTTCACAAAACAACGAAGAGTGAAAAGGAGAAAAACATGTATCAACGTATTTGTATAAAACAGGGATAGAAAAACAGCAAGACCCGATTGCTTCTCTCTATCTCTACGCATTCGGTTTCGTTTCGGTAAGCACGACTGAAGATACATAATACATAATAGAAGAATAGAAAGGAAATTTCTTCTCTATGTACGTACATAATTCCTCTGCTGTTTTCCAAAAACATAACTAAATTAAATCAAATTTTGCCATAACTAAAAAAAAAAATCTTTTCTGTGATTTTGATAACTATTAATGCTATTTCACCATCTAACTATCTAAAGCTAAGACATTGTTTAGTTAACTAATCTACTTCATGTTTTATATAATTCTGACGATATTGGATAATATTTGTCATTAAATTAGTGTTAAGTTAAAAAATCGCCCTGCATTTTGATTCTAAAAAAAGTTGAATGTTGTAAAATATAAATAAAAAAAGTATCCCGTCTGTCACAACTCATTTTTTCATAAGCTCTTTAAATATGCTCCGTATCAATTTCACCACCCAAATACAACTCTTAACATGATTCTTCGAGCCGGATGGCAAGCCTATGGGTGTGAAGAAGTGAAATCTGCGGACAAGAAGTCAAACGACGTGCCAGCGGTCAAATTCAGTGAAGCGGAGAATCGTCTGCAAGGACATTTTCAATAAGGTGTATAGAGCCAAGAGGTCTTTTGAGGCTATCAGATAATTCAACGCAACTGTGTGCGACCGTGTGCATCAGTAAATTTGTGGGTCTGTACTTCCGTATTTTTTTTACATTTCAACTTCAATCATGACAGACGTAAAATTGTTGATTAATAAACGCACCTATTTAAAAGGTCAATTAACCGCTTTTAAGAATTTTTTGAACACTCTTACTTGTATAATTTGTCGAATGCAAATATACTGAATATAACACGTTTAGAAAAAATAGAACTTATTTTCGATAAGTTTGAGAAAATTCAAGATGAAATTGATACTCTTGATTCAAATATTGATAATAATATTAGTGAAATATTGAAATAATTTCATTCGCTAGATCTATTGTTAATGAATTTAAAGAAAAATCTCAAATTGATAATCACTTAATCCGTTCCGATGCATCTAAAAATTCTCACATCTCGAATGTTTCAGATGCTCTTTCTCATACACTTCATACATCAAATACAAATACTACAATGAAAATAAAATTGCCAAACATAAAATTACCAATTTTTGAGGGCGATTTTACTACATGGCAAGAATTAATGACAGTTACACAGCTATGATTCATTCAAATAATTCATTGACAAATGTACAAAAACTTTGCTATCTTAAAAGTGTTTTGAAGGGCGAACCTGCTAAAATGCTAAAATATTTAAAAACAACAGATGCAAATTATAATATTGCATTCAATTCATTGTGCAAAAGATATAATCAAAAAAGGCGAATCGTAGACAATCATGTCAGAGAAATTCTTAAATTAGAAAATATTTATACTAGTATGAAGGACTACCACATTATGTTGAGAACATTTATCAATGATTTAGATAATAACATGCAATGCTTAGAATCTCTTGCTCAGCCCATCGCCAGTTGGGATGCAATATTATTGCCAATATTATTAAATAAATTAGATAAAAAATTAACTCATGAGTGGGAAACAAAATTAAATGAAAATTATAAAGAGGAAATTCCAACATACAAAGAATTTTTAAATTATTTAAATAAAAAACAAAGAACTTTAGAAGTAATGCACGAGTTAACAAACATAAATACACATTCAAATAAATACAACAATTTTAAAGGTGTTAATATAAAAACATTAACAACAACGATGAATTCAAAATGCTCTTTCTGCTACAAAAAATCATTTTATTAAAAATTGTGAAGAATTTTTGAAACTTAATGTAAAAGATCGTTGCGAAAAGGTGAAACAATTAAAACTTTGTGTAAATTGCATGAGGAAAGGGCATTTTGTGGCAAATTGTAAATCATTCAACTGTCAAATATGTCAAAAAAGACACAATACCATTTTACACATAAAGAGATCAGATAACACCAATAAGGAAAATTGTTCTCAGGAGAGCACTACAAATCTGTCAACTACTTTATTATCAAAAACAACTCATAAGATAATTTTATCAACAGCTGGAATAAATGTAAAAGATATCAATGATAAAACACACACACTTCGAGCAATACTAGATTCAGCATCGCAATCTAATTATATTACGAAAAAGACTTGTGAATTATTAAAATTACATACAAAACCTTTGAATGTTTCAATACCAGGAATTAATTTAGGAGAAATAAATATAAGTAAATCATTACAAATTAAAATTTACTCCAAATATTCCAATTACGAGGCGATAGTAAATTGTTTCGTTCTTGATAATATAACTGGATATGTGCCTTCAAATAGAATTCAAATAAAGGAATTCTCAACTAGAATTAATCTTGCAGATAAAGAATTTTATAAACCAAGGGAAATAGATTTGTTATTGGGAGCAGAATTATTTTGGGAGCTTCTATGCATTGGACAAATTAAAACGGAAACTGGATTAATTTATCAAAAAACAAAATTAGGATGGATTGTTTCTGGGTCATTTCAAGCACCCATTCAGACACAATTGCCACAAACTTGTCTTTTTTCCTCATTAAGTGATCAATTGAAAGAATTCTGGACATTTGATGAATTAAACGAAAACAAAAATTCTTTTACTTCTGATGAAAAAGTGTGTGAAGAAATTTGTAGAGAGACAACAAAGCGCGACGAATCTGGTAGATTTATTGTTAAACTACCATTAAGAACTAACATACAGAGTTTAGGTGTGTGATGCGCCCAAGTAATTGTTTAACTATTAATTAATCCTGACAAGTAAACAGACAAGTAATTTACCAAAGTAAATAATAATATGGGACCCTGGAATTTATAACTACAATTTATGACCCCAGATGGTCGGCTTGTCCTTACCTACCTAACGGGTGGCCGACTCGAGTAGTTCAATACTCCAGATGCTATTACCGGGTGGTTGACCCGACGGGATTCACCCTGTGCTGAACTAGTTTCGATATTATGTAATTATGACCCAATTATTGAATGTAAATAGCCTACGTTGTGTTTTCTTCCCAGATTCTTTATTTGGTGCGACTGTACAATTAGCTTTAGCAAGGAAATAGGCAAGTTGATAATAAAACGCAACAATTAAAATTTACGTAATTATTTATTGTGCTAATTAATTTGATCGGGTAAAAAAACTCCGTCTCTCCTCTTCTGTCGAATCAGAGAAATTGAGCGAAAAAAAAACCAGATGGTTTGAAATCAATACAATTAATCAAAAAAAGATTACGATTTTCAGAAATACAGTGTGACTTTCGGAGTAGTTTCCGACTTCGGTTGTCGGCGCGATCTAAATTCCTCCGATTCACACCGTTGGTGGTATAATGTTACACCGATGTTTTGATTGGAGAGTTCCACTCCTGATTGATCAGTAATTAATTGAGATTCAAAGTTGGAGTCTTAGTACAGCGTCTATAACTCTGCGGGTATTCAAAGACTTGTTCGATTTAATAACCCAACGCCCAAAGTGTCTTGGTGGGACGACAGTGTACTTAATTAATGGAGTTAATTAATGAATTAGTCAGATGTTTTTGGCAAAGTATGTATTTCCTGCCGCCTTAGCGCTCAATCCGCAGGTAAATCGAAAGCAATCACCAGGTTTTTCAAGAATTACCCCTTGGGGAAGTGTTGGAGTAACCCCTTCTCTAAATAACCTAATTAATTCAGGTCGATGGGTAGGGGACTTTCCCAGATACTTCCGATCGCCTTGAGAGAGTGGCCCTTGGCACCTTTTTCAAATCTCTCTCTTCGTCGTTTTTTTCGTCGGCTAAACCTATCTAACCCCTAATTACGCAAGGTCCCTTTGACTGTTTTTTCTGGTACTACACTATGGGTGTTTTTGACCTTTCAGTCTCAAGATAATCGCTTATCATTCACCTGCAAATCTCACAGCCAAGACAACAGGATAACCCTCCCACATACACAGGATGTGAAAACCTTGGTCAAGAAAATTGTCAGGAATGTATGACCAATTGTCTGGATTATAATTTGCTTGAGAGAGATCCCCTTCGATTGTGATGGTTTCTAACGTACACTGTCTGGAAAGTCCCAAGTAGATGTAGGGAATGACAAATTGCCGTTGATTAATTAAATTAACGAGCTCGGCTACAAGTTACGAACGCTGACCAATCAAAGCGTTTAAATATGAAAGTAAATAAAAATAGTTTGATTAAAGTTCTCTAAATGTAATGATAAGAATGAACTTTACTGAATCTTTCGACAACTAATTAATACAATTTAATTTATCCTCGCTCTATTTATGCCACCAAGGATGCGATGGAGAAAACACAAATACATGCAAATTTACCAATACGCGTTAATCGCGGCACTCGCGGGTTACTTAAATTGCTCTTTGCCACTAGCTTAATCGACCGTTATAAAATGATTTAACAACAACCGAATTATATAAGAATACAATTTCGAATCAAGACTACCAGCGCCTAAGAAAACTGCGACACTCCACTAAAGAAAATTCAATTTCGACCGTTTCTGTTTAGCGTAAAATGCTATCTGCCTTCTACGCGTCTTGTTACTTAACATGAAAACAATTAAGCTCCGCCCTCGGACTTGCAGCGAAGATTCAAAAATCACCTTAGCCAATCCCGTTCGTGACCCTTCGGTTCACATGATGCCTTTGCAGATGTTAGAAAAACCAAAAGCACTTTACTATGCTCTGGAGATGTTTTGTTCCTGTCTCACGAACATTTATAAATTATACTTATCCAAGCGTATAAGTGGACGTTTTTAACCGGCCTGTTTCCTGGCTGAGACAAACCAGGTCACCATTGCGACGAAACTCATCAATGTAACGTGATATCCCCATACATGTGGCCCACACGTTTGCAGTTCTGACTCGACAATCTATACATAAAAATTTAGAAAAGCAATTTGAAATGTCAAACTGGCTTTGTTTATGGTGTTTGTATGACTCTATCGCTGTGGACGTCGCCAATTCCCAGACGGAACGGACAGTGACATGTTTCAAAATGACTGAAGTCTGGTCTTTGTGATTCTGGCGAGTAATTAAAATTTTAGAAAGCATTCAACCCCATATACCGATGATCTATTTATTGTGTTCTTGGGTGGGCAGAATATACAGCATATCGGTCCCAGTGGCACCTACGGTCAGTGAATTATTGCTGCAAGTCCGAGAAATGAACATGTGTTTTTATTGAAATCAAACATGCAGTAATCGCTTTTTATTTTTAAAACAAATTATCGAAACATTTCAGGTGATTCAAGGGAACAATCAAAACAACGGTTTTTAAACCTAGAAAAGAAATTTATGAAAAATGAAACCTACAAAAACAATTACATTCAGGTAATAAATGATTATATTAATCAAGGTCATATGTCAGAGGTGTCAGATGATAGCGAAGAATGTTTCTTTCTACCGCACCATGCAGTAGTCAAAGAATCTAGTGAAACTACAAAAATGAGAGTTGTCTTTGATGCATCATGTAAACCATTCAATGGATTTTCCATAAATGAATGTCAATATACGGGACCGGTTATACAAAATGATATTTTCTCAATTTTAACAAGATTCAGAATTCATAAATATGTGGTAAAAGCGGACATTACTCAGATGTATCGTCAAATATGGTTACATCCTGAACATCATATTATGGCGCGAAAATTTTAATTTACTATTAAAAGTGTTTGGATTAAACACAGTAACCTTTGGTTTCACTGCAGCTCCTTTTCTTGCAATTAGAAGTTTGTTTGAAATAGCTAACATAAATCAAGATAAATATCTGAACGAATCACAAATCATAAAAAATGATTTCTATGTTGACGATTTATTAACAGGAGCAAGTTCAATTGAAGAAGTTGAGATAATCAGGAAAAATATTACAGACATTTTAACTCAAGCAGGTTTTCAATTATGTAAATGGAAAGACAACTATTCGTGAACTACTAAGGGAAATGATGTTATGGAAATAAAGAAATCTTCTAAGGTTTTAGGTATGTTTTGGAATATAGAAGATGATGAATTTATGTTTTCCCCAAGTTTAATCAAAGAAAAAGCAATAACCAAACGAACAATTCTGTCTACAATTGCACAATTGTTTGATCCAATCAGTCCAGTTATTGTGTTAGTAAAATTAATTATTCAAGAACTGTGGAGTCTTAAACTTGAATGGGATGAAACAATACCTATGGTTTTGTATACATCATGGTCTAAAATTAGAAATGAATTAGAATATTTGAAAGAGATTTCCATACCAAGATACATTTTGATATCAGAAGCCAAAGAAATACAATTATATGGTTTTGCAGATTCATCATAAAAAGCCTACGGAGCTTGCGTTTATCTACGTTCAAAAAACAAAAAAGGTGAGTGTATCACACCATTATTAGCATCAAAGTCAAGAGTTGCACCACTTCATATAATTACATTGCCAAGACTTGAATTAATGGGTGCATTATTATTATCTCATCTTGTAAATAATTTAACAAATAACATCAAACTCAACATTTCAAAAACTTTTTTGTGGACAGACTCAAGAATTGTGCTGGCTTGGATAAAGAGTTCTTCTAATAAATGGAAAACGTTTGTAGCTAACAGGGTTTCACAAATTCAAATTTTAACAAATGTATCAGATTGGTATCATGTTACATCAAAAAACAATCCTGCCGATATAATATCCAGGGGATGTTTACCTATTCAATTAAAAAAAAATCAATTGTGATGGAATGGACCAGAATTCCTTAAATTATTTAACGAAGACTTCAACTTAACAGAAGTTCAAATAAATTTTCCTACAAATGAAGAAAAGAAAAAATCAAAACTTTTGTTGTAACCTTAGATCCTAATTATACAGCGTGATTCAAAAGGGTCGCACCATCGCTTCGGTGTAAATACAGACCATTAACAGGAGCACAAATATGTTTTTAGAATTTTTTTGCCATGAATAGTTTTTAAGATATGAATGTTTAAAAATAACGCAAATAGGCAACGCTGCACCTTGTAGATGCACTTACAAATTTGAAATTATAGATCATAGGTACCCTCTTTTTTGTTGACAATTGCATATGCGCTGGTTTGTCAAAACGTTTGGAAATAAAATTTGACATAATAATAAATGTCAATTCTTAACTGTGGTTCTTAATATCCTACTTTCTTCAGCTATTCTAAAGTTCTTAAGTAAAAAAAATAATGAAAGAGTTGGTTGATTTGATCCAGCATCCAATGGCAAAAGTTAATACGAAGAGGAAAATCAGCTTCACACAGAGCTTAAACTTTTGTATAGTCGAAAGAATGATAACCTTCTGTTTTTAATACACGCCGAACAACATTGTAATTTACGTTTAAATATCGTCCAATATCTCGAATGCTGACGTTAGGATTGTCTTCAACGACTTGTGGAACAGCTTCCTCGACTTGGGGAGTTCTGGCGGAGCGTGGCCTACCTATCACTTCATGATACCGATGATACATGACACTGATCAAGCCGTTGAAAAACATTTTTGTCTGGATGTCTACGTTCACGGTATCGTTCAGCATAAGCTGCTGCAGCGCGTCGAAAGTTTCCACCACTCTCTCCCAGAAGAAGATACATATCACAGTATTCATTTAAAGTAAACATTTTGAATTTGAATAAATTCTTCAAATCAATCAAAAAATTTGACTTTCAAAATGTGAACATCATTGATAAATTTTATTTGTCATGGTAACCATAGTAAAACCGAATTTTCGGTGCACCGTTGCCGGCTTTACTTCTAAAATAATGTTAACATTTCAAAAGACTTTTCCTGCTTTATTACTTAATAAATATTATGTTTTATTAGCGAGGATAATTTTAGAGGCGTTTATCTACACCTTTCATTAATAAAAACATAAAGTTACATTATCTAATTACTATAAAATCACCATCAGTTTCGTAACTTTGAAAGCCTATATCTTCGTAAAAAAATCATCTAGAAAATTTTTATTTACACTTTTGAGAACAAATAAGTGGGTCTGAAAACCACCTAAGTGATGGTGCGGTCCTTTTGAATCACGGTGTATTTATTCTTAATAAATTTTCTACTTGGAATAGAACTAAACAAGTGATGGCATGGATTTTACGATTTAACTCCAATGTTATGAAACCAAACGAAAGAATTTCAGGACCTTTGAACATGGAAGAACTATTTGCAGAACAATTTGCAGAAAAAAGAATTTTATTTTTAGAACAAAAAGGAATATTTCAGCAAGAATTCGACAATTTGAAGATAGGTAAAACCATTTCAAAGAAAAGCTCTATTTTAAATCTGAATCTATTTTTAGATAATGACAATCTTATGAGAGTAGGCGGTCGTTTAAAAAATTCTAATTTAACATATGATCAATGTCATCCGATATTATTACCAAAGAGTAGTCATATTACAAAGTTAATTTTTGAAAGTACTCATAGAGAATTATTTCATGCAGGTCCATCAATACTTTCTTCAGTTAGGCAAAAATATTGGCCAATGTCAGGAAAAAATATTGCTAAAGCAACTGTAAGAAATTGTGTAAGATGTTTTCGTTTTAATCTAGTAATTAATAATCCAATAATGAGAAATTTGCCAAAAGAAAGTTTAAAAATAATGCCTCCATTTTTTATTACGGGTGTTGATTATGGAGGGCCAATACAAATAAAAGAACGACCAGGAAAATGTAATAAATTTTCTAAGGGATATATCTGCCTATTTATTTGTTTTACCACTAAAGCTTTACATTTAGAAGCAATTTCTTCATTAATAACAAATGTCTTTTTAGCTGCTTTTAGAAGGTTCGTTTCTAGAAGAGGTAAACCAAAAATAATTTTTACCGACAATGGTACAAACGTTGTAGGTGCTGACAATGAATTAAAAAAATTGTATAATTTCATTAATGAAAATTGTAACTGTTTGACTGATATTTTTTGTACAGAGGGGGTAGAGTGGAAATTCATTCCGGCAAATTCGCCACATTTTGGAGGTTTGTGGGAAGCAGGCATTAAGAGTGTCAAAACACATCTTAAAAAAATCACTTTTAACGCGGCATTAACATTTGAAGAGTTAAGTACAGTACTTTCACAAATAGAAGCTATTTTGAATAGCATACCTGTTACAGTTTATTTTTCGCTTGTGTGCTAAACACACCCTGTATAGTGCACACTTCAACGTTCCGGTCTATTTTTAGAACGCTCCGTTTTGTTTCGTACGTTAGGTGTAGGAATGTACAATTCTTCGCCTGCGTAATTTTCCCGAAAACTGTTGTACTAACATATTTTCGTTAAAAGTTTCCGATCAAACGAACAAACTCATTTTTATAAAATTAGCCCATCCTTGCCTAGAGTCGGAATTGCGTTCACGCGGTGAGTATTTGTCCAATTTTAAAGAGGTACTACTTCACGACGCGTATGTTTGAAACCTTTGCCCTTTACGTTGATTGGTTTCCGCTGATGTCACGAAAATCAGCCATTGGTAGAGTTGAATGTGTCTCTTTCTTTTAATGTTTTATTCTTTTTCGCCGATCGTGAGGTACGCTAGCGTTTCAGTAATTTTCTGTTCGTCCAGTGAACCACTTGTTTCCTTCGCGGAAAATTTTGTATTGTGCATCCACTCCACCAAGGGGGTGAGAGTGAAATTTGTACGGCTGTGTGCCGAATTTGACTGGTTCATTTGGAGGACGAAAAAGCCGAGTTCCTTTGCGACTTGTTTCAGCCTAGTTGATGAATCTAGGTGAGTTTTTACGTGCTGTTTCTCTCGATCTGGCCCTTACGTTCGCTTTTCTTTTCTCGTTTATAGGCTTAGCTATTTTCGGTAGCTATTTTCAACGTTAGTTATTTTGGCGTTAATCGTCGTTCTTGGTCCCGGATCATTTGTGGACTCTCCGATTTACGCCGTTGAGTATTCTCCCCTCTGCCATCGCGACTACGCAGTAACCCCGCATCTATGATCAGAAGGCTGGCCATCCACGGAAGTGCGTGTCTGCTGGCCACCTCTGCTACTGTCGACGGACATTTGGACGCTGTGTAACAGGTCGGATTTATTTATTTATTATTAATATTAATAATATGCGTACGGTGTTTTCAAAGTAGCCGCGATTGTGCACGAGATTTAGCGTAAACTCACGTAGTAATTCGACGGACGCTGCCATCGGCGTTAGGGTATGTAAAGATTATTTTGTCAGTTTAAATAGATTTAGGCGGAGTTCGGATCCGAAGATGTAGGACTTGTTTTCTTTTTTTGTACTCATGTTGTATACTTGTTGATTATTTGTCTTTTAAGTTCATATGTGTAATAAATTGTTCGTGCTTTGGACGTAACGTGTTTTTCTTAATTTTTTACGCGTTACCCTTTCAAAAAAAATTAAGTGGCGCCTATTTTGGTTTGGCCTTCGCGATTTGGAATAAGAACCCCCCCCCCGTCCCGCTGATGCTGCTGGCGACACCGGTTTAATTCCGCTCCGGTGTTAAACTACTGCCTATCCACTCAGGTAGGTAACAGACCTTTAACACAGTTGTCTTCAGATCTTGGCTGATCCTGATGTAACCGACATAAGCTGTTCTCGACTGGATAGACTACAATATCTGCAAAGATTAATTCAAGAATTTTGGTGGTCAAGAGATTACCTGTCATCAATTCAGCAGCGTACAAAGTGGCAATTTCACAAACCAAATATACAAAAGGACTGTTTAGTTCTTCTCAAAGAAGATAAATTACCTCCTCCGAGATGGAAAATTGGAAAAATAATAGAAGTGTTACCAGGTGAAGACGGTGCAGTGAGAGTAGTGAAAGTTAAAACTCAAAATAGTGAATTCAAAAGACCAGTGAGCAAAATTGCGCTTCTACCAATATAATTATTAATCATTGTTAAATGATCAATTCTATTACTTTGTAATACAAGGCGGGGGAGTATGTTAAGTTAAAAAGCACCCTGCATTTTGATTCTAAAAAAAATTGAATGTTGTAAAATATAAATAAAAAAAGTATCCCGTCTGTCACAACTCATTTTTTCATAAGCTCTTTAAATATGCTCCGTATGAATTTCACCACCCAAATACAACTCTTAACAATTAGCATCAATATTCACTACCTTCATAACTTGAGAAATAAGAGGAACTATTTTGGCAACATTTAAACCGCACCATACATTAATACTAAAATATTTGTACGGATTTTGAGGATGAGTATTTCCCGGCTCCAATAGTGATTATTTTTCCTGGTGTACATTCCACTGTTTGAAAAATTAGCTTAATCGGTTCGCAAAATATGCTTGCTTCTCTAATCGCCACTGCAAAACTTCATGTGTATTTCTTGGTAATAATGTCTGCGTCAGTCTGTACTTGTAAGGCACAAATTTATGTTTTTTCAAAATTTTATGAAACCGCTGTTTCTCATCAAATCCGTTGTCGAGTTTTCACGATAAGCTTCAAAGTATGCCAAAACATCAATGTAGGTTTGTTGGTCTTAGTTTTAGTAAAAGTATTTTTATTCGACCTCAACTTCTGGTAAAAGACCAAAAAGCATCATTGATTGGGTAAATATTCGAGAGCTCGGTGGCAATTTTCAACAACAAACTTCAAAAACAATGCAGCTATCAACAGAATAATTTAATTTGATTATAAATACTTTTTAAAGGTGATATTATCGGATCCCTGGATAACAGGTTTAATTTTCTGAAGGTACATAAGTCTATCCATGTAATTAGGAAAAAGTAATACTTACTAAAATTAACTAAAGCTCCTCCGGTACCGTCGACTTCAAAAGCTAATAACGATCCACGAACATACCCTTCAGTATCCATAGTTAATAAAGGAAACGCAAGTTTCAATCTAAAGACAAGTCCTTGAGAATTCAGGAACGTATTTAGAACTTTAAAATCTTTGATTCCGGTCCAACGTACATTCGTTGCATTCGCAATATAATTTGCTATGCGCGAATTTCTTCGCTCAGCGGCAATGTACGATACATGCAAAGGATCTACAGGAGGCATGCCAAATTCTGAAATTCCTTTTGCTAAGCGAGGCCGCAGATCTTCCAAAATTTGGGCCGTACATTTGGATAAGTCCTCTATAAGCTCTTTAAGCTCTTGCATGGTTTTACAAACTCAGCTAAAAGTTCAAACATTACGAGAATGAATACGTTTAGTTATCTTGCAATAATTAATTAAACACTTACGCAATTCGTACTTCAACTGATGCCCTTCGTTTACACAAAAAAGCAATAAAATGAAAACTTGTAACATTTTATAAAACCCGCATGAAATCTTTTACGTAAACTGTCATTCCACGCAGTTAATCCAAAATGTTTACAGAAAGTGAAATTAAACTATAAAATGCGAATATTGCATAAGTTATTTATTACATTCGAAATTTATGTTATTAATGGTCGATCTAGCCGATATAACTTAAATTAGAAATAAACTAATAGCGTTTTCGATTGAGTGCTCTGAAGCATTCTCAGAATATCTCCATTCCTTATTATTACATGAGGTTCAAATAAGATGAGAATACTCTGAGAGTGCTCTAGAACGGTCAATCGACAACGCTATAAGTAGGTATTACTTTAATTAAAGCATTCCTTGCTTAAATTAAACACATCGTAAAATATGCTAACAGTATTTCAAGAATGAGAGAAAGGACATTAGTAAAGCGATCGTTTATGAAATGTTTCAGTTGAATGCGCGCTCAGAAATTTTAAATAATTTAGTTATGATCTTTTAAAAACTGAATTTTATTCTGAGTCACCCTGCATTTATTACATCATCCAAGCCAGAGTCCCTATACAGGGTTATCCACATAAACCGTTCGTTAAAAGTTTTCAAGATTATAGTTCACGTAGATATTTGAAATTTAAGGAGCAAGGATTTTCCGTAGAGATCTCTTTAAATAAAATAAAATTGTCTTTGTATCGCTTCCGGTTGTACCGGAAGTCGCTATCAACTCGCTTATTTTAAATAGAATGCTATATTTTTTATCACGTTTTTGCATTCTATATGTAAAAATATGTTAAATTGCAATACATTTCCCTATCTCTAGAATGCATCATTCTTGAAATATTTAGAATTTTCTTAAAATTTTGAATTCTGCAATCTGATTTTCAAAAAATTATAACAGCTATGATTGAAGCAATTTCATTTATAATAGCTGAAATTGTAGTTGAAGCTTCAAGGTTCTTAAAAATTCCATAAGCATAATCTATTAAGCTACAGGGTATCTAAGACGCGCCGCACCACTCGAAGATATTCAAACACAGAAAAATACTTCTTTTCAAATGGAACGACCAATATTTTAATACACCATCGTATGTAGAATCAAATGCTGCGTCGAACTGTGCTAGCATTCCCTAATAAGTACTTACTTCACAACGTAGTATCTACTCCAAAACTGAAGTAAATACTACGAAGAAGATACTTCAAAGGGTGGTATGAATAAAAACGAAGTAAATACTACTGCTACACTTTGAAGTATCTTCTTCGTAGTATTTACTTCAGTTTTGGAGTAGATACTACGTTGTGAAGTAAGTACTTCTTATTTTCCGGAAGATGCTTCAATAAGTAGCATTCACGTGGAAACTATCGAAGTACTTACTTCGCTCTGAAGTATTTGCTTCGGCCACTAAATGCTTCAGTTTTAACATAAAACTGTAGTATTTACTTCAAGTTAGCGAAGCTGCTCTCATCGCAGCTTCACCTTGCATACTTCCATTCGTAACATTTGCGAAAAATGGTACAAATGCGTAATAGAAAAGTTTATTACAATAGACGAAATTACGAAAATGATGTGCTATATCATAAAATATTTAGGTAAGCATAAATGTATAAAAGAATTACCAAACATCTACTTATACAATTGCCAGAACTCGTTATTTTTATAGGTTTAACAGAGATAACGTTGTTTAGTTGACTAACGAATTTCTGGAGCCAATCAATGAAACATATTAAACGAATGGAGATTTTTTTACGGAGTTTAGGTAAGGAAGATGTGAGATTTGAAAAAAAAACAGCAAGTTAAAGATGTTTTTTTAATTAAGGTGACCCTGGAATGCAACTGGGAGCTGGCATTGATTTAGGAGTTCATCAGACTACCGTTTCTAAAATTTTGTTGCCACTCATTCAGTTTGATTTTCTTATTTCCCGTTTTTTTTAATATCTATAATTTTTTAAATTTTCATTAAAGTAGGTTCTTGTCCGATGAAAATTGTATCACAAATTCTTTGAGACTGAATATGCGCACTAACATTTAACGTTTCGCCGTCGTTCGACAGCTTCGTCAGAAGTGAAAAATATATTTTTCACTGCGTGTCTTGTGCCATTTCCTCGTCTGAAGGCATATTAAACGAGAACTTTTATAATGTTTAAGGAAATCACAAAACTTTGATATAATTTTGACGTGTTTTAAAAAAGAAGTGGGAGAAAATGCTACACATCGGAGAAAATACTACACCGCAGAAGCATCTTTTACACCTGGTGAAGTACTTACTTCGCTATGAAGTATCTTCTTTATAAAACGAAGTAAGTTCTTCCGGAAGTTAGTAAATACTACGTAGAAGATGCTAATGCTTGAAGCAGTAGCATTTACTTCGTTTTTATTCATACCACCCAAAGTGTAGCAGTAGTATTTACTTCGTTTTTATTCATACCACCCAATGTTTGCATTGATAAATCAAATTGATATTTTGGTAATTCTTTCGAGCAAATATGTTGGGTTGTTGTTTGCTGAGCTGTAAAACAATTCAGCAAAACGGGGTTCCACCCCTTTCGAATACCAGCAGGTATGTATGAAGAATAAAATTAGGCGAAAAGCTGGTTAGATTTTATAAATTATTTATTACAAAATGCAAGCATTTTTATAAATAAATGAGGTGACAGTACATCCGTACTTCATACTTTTCACAATACTGGTAACAATAAGTAATTATAGGTAATCATTTGACTTAGGGTTAACCTTGGTAAGTGTATAAACGGGGTAAGTGTAAAAGTTGTGACGAAAAAATCTAAAACATTAAAAATTAAATATACAGTACTTATCAGGCAACCCGTTAAACATCTGTGGGGTATTGGAGTTCATATAGGTAATATTAATAAAGAATTCTGTTTTACCGATAGGGGTATTTAAATGAACGTCACTAGTGTTTAAGAGATGAGTGCAACCGGTACGGAATAAAAGTGTAAATCTAAGTTCACATGCATTGCGGATACGCAAAATTTTTATTGCGGATAGTTTCTAATTGGTTCAAAATTCAAAATGAACCAATTAGAAACGATCCGCAATAAAAATTTTGCGTATCCGCAATGCATGTGAACTTAGCTTAATAAAGGTGAGTTTTTACAAGATTTCAATTTGTTTTTCAGTCCCTATCATACCATTAGTATTACCAGGATTGTATACACTGCGGGTCAGGGTGGTCAGATTCCTAAGATGAAAAAAGAGGACACGGTGAAAAAAAATTCTCATCACTGTCCTATCTGTGTTTGCCGCATGTAATTATAATGTGGCAGTGGTTAATAAATAATACTGGGACATATCTTGCATTTTTATTTTATTTATAAGCATAATTTTTGAACATATACTTACATAACAAAACAAACATTTTGTTACATTCTACACACTGCAAAATGCTTCAGTTGTAGATGCTTTTTTTGGCTGAAAACATGGGAATTTCTCATCAAGTTCGTCATTGAATTAGCATTTTCTTTTAGCCATGTCGACTACAGACAAAAGAAACTGGCCAAAGACAAATGAAATACTAAAAAACCAAAATGATTAATAGTAGAGCCGTAGAGCCAGTTACTAAAGGAAAGGGCCAGAGCTGCAAAAATATTCTATGTATATTCATTACAGTGTTTACTTTAATTCTATAATTTACCTTATCACCAGCGTTGAAATACATAACGCCAAATTTAAATTGTGGAAGTCCGGAGAGCCGACAAACGTATCAAAAATTAACAATTCGTTTAACATGCGTATTTATGAAAAAAGAGAACAAAAGAGAACCTTGACCACCGAAAGAAGAAAAAGAAAGATCCGTGTCAAAAAAGAGGACATGTTCTCTTTAAAAGAGACATCTGGTCACCCTATTGCGGTATAAAATTATAACCGCACTAAAATTCTTGTCATAATTGCCTTATGTTAGGAGAATTTAGCTGGGAATTTTTTTGTTGGAAAACATTTTTAAGAGAGCTTATCATTCCAATATTAACAAGCACAGCTACAAAAATAAAAGAAAAACGGAGAGAAAATTTGAAAAATGTACTTTTTTGGTGGGACTAAACTCTAAGTGCGGTTATAATTTTGTCCCGCACTGTATTTTTGAATACAATATCTGTCTACAGTTTCGTATTTTTATAGTCTCTTTTATACTTGTCTCTCCAAAATTTTACGAGAGGCAAGCGTAAAAGAAAACAAATTGCTCTTACCCCAAACTATTTTTACAGGGAAAATGTACCAATATGGTTGGTAATTATAAGCGAACTACCAATAGCTGCATATGGGCGAGAAATACTTAAGAGAGCCCTAGAGGATGTTCAAGAAGGGCGACTTACTCTCTCAAAAGCCAGCAACGAATATGGAGTACCTTACATAACCCTATACAAGAGAGCAAAAGTAAAAGTAAAACGCAGGGACGCCCTTCAGTGCTTGAATCGGACATAGAAAGCAAAATCGCCGAAGATATCAGAACTATGGAAAAGTGGGGATATGGCTTGTCTACAAATGAGTTTAAAGAAAAATTAGAGAATTTGTAACAAAAAACATCATCTCAACCCCTTCTAAATATAACGTTCCGGGAGATGACTGGATCAAAAGTTTCAAAAGACGTTACTCTCGGTGAAAAAACCCAATCCTTAGAATACTGTAGAAAGAAATTAACAGGTCCGTTTCTAGTTAATGACTATTTTGATTTATTAAAAATACTTTAGAAGAATTAGATCTTTCTAATGCTCCTGAACAAATTTTAAATTTAGACGAAACGTCATTATGTACCGATCCTTTAAGGACAAAGATACCTGGTTCAAAGGGGAAACCATCCTACAAGATTGTAGCAGGATCCAGTAAAGAAAATGTGGCAGTTCTAGCTGGCGCCAATGCTGCTGGGAAAAAGCTTCCACCTTTAATAGTTTTTAAACGCAATAATGTAAGGAACTCTTGGATACCCGAAAAGAATGAAGAAACTTTTAAAGACATGACATTTGCTGCGAGCACAAATGGATGGATGACATCGGAGATTTTTCTCAATTACTTTATAAAATCTTTTCTACCTTATGTTGGTGATATCAGGCCCATCCTTGTCATATATGAGGGTCATGCATCTCACGTGGACAGTTTGTTGACTGAACACGCTCGTAATAAAAATATTCACATTTTAAAACTACTAGCCCATACCAGCCACATACTCCAGCCCTTAGATTTGGCTATGTTTAGGTCACTTAAAGCAATATGGGAAAAAAATTATCGACTTGGCAGAAAACACACCAAGGAATCAGACTTCCAAAAATTTTCATGTTCTACTAGGAAAAACCTGGTCTGAAGTAAGCCCTGAAACAATAAGAAATGATTTTAAAAGAGGAATTTTGTCTTTTAATAGAACAGTGGTTTCCGATGAAAAATATGACGTGGAAGCACTGAAAAGATGGAAACAGAAATACGCCTGAAAATGGCAGAAAGCCTTACATGCTACAGTAGGGAACCAACAAGAAAATTTGGCAGAAACACATTAAAATAATAGTAATTTTGAAAGTGAATTAGTAGCAACTGTTAAAGCAACCAGGACGTCAGTTACAAATCCGAATAGAAAAGTAAAATCAAACGCAGAACTCATCACTGCCAAATTCAATCCAAATGGGGAAAGTGAAACCATGCCTTTAAACAACGAAAAGAAGAACAACATAATGGAGAAAGCGAGCACTTAAAACTGAATGAGAAAAGTGCATCTCTATTTAGTGAAAATTTTATGCCCTTCCAGCCGGGCCGTTGGCAATTAGTTTTCCGCGAATCGAATCGAAGCAAACTTGCTATGTCCAAATTTCCGAATCTATATGACAGATGAGCGGTGGTGTTAGGTGAAGTATTGGAATTCTGGTGAAGTGAAATTGGGAAAAATAGTTCTGTGAATACATCGATTAATAATAAAATATAGCGACACAAAAGTCGGAGGTTGCATTCACCTTTCAGATAAAAACGGCGATGATTACCAATCCTCATGCATCCACCAGTCCGAAACCAGGTGAAAAGCATTCTGGGTAACCAGAGTTACGTCAATTGCAGACTCGCTATTAACAGTTGATAAGGTGAACGGTTGGTCTTCCTTATTGACAATGAAGAGATTGTTCTGAGCTATGAAATCCTCCAGGGAAATGCCACGATCATTAGTAAGTATATCATGCCATAAGATGGACCTGGATGGATTAGGATGTTATTAAGAGCCCCAAGGTAATCGTTGATGTCGTCACTGTATTGGCAATAGACATTAACCAGTACTAAATTCCCATATTCGGCACCGAGTTTGATTATCGCAATATGAGTGTCCAAATACTGGATCATGGATATGGCAATTATCGTCAGATTGGCGACCAGCACAAGGACCGAGGGCTCGCTCGCGTGAACCTGTTTCATGTCGAGTCCACGGTTCCTGTAGCATCGCAATGTCGAAATTCTCGACTATTAACTTTTTCAGTTCAGAGGAGGAGACAGCTCTGGACCTCTAGGCGTTGACTTAAAGCAGTACGGGGGGCGGGGTGTTGTATACGAGCCGAGGGCGCCATCACGAAAAGTCAATCCGAGCCCTCAAAAGCCTCCGTGGCGCGTATAAATTCGCCACAATCATTTAACGTAACTTGATGTATTGATTCCGCTTCCCTTAGCTTACAGTTTGCGCAAAACGGACCGTCATTCCGCCTATACAATCCTTAATTCTGTGCCCTTTATTTCCGCAGTGACAGCAGTACAGCTCCCGGGTATATTTCGATATCATGTGACCATTTCCCTGGCAATTGCAGCATCGTGTTGGGCCATTCCAGTCGCGCACCCTATGCGAACCCCATCCCACGTAGACTCTGTCCTGTGCCAACAACAGTTCGCGGACCAATCCAGGAACCTCCACCACATACTGAACTTGAGGGGCGTTCTTAGGGCCATCCTTATATACTACTTTAATTTTGTCCAGGAGGGTGGTTTGATCCGTCTCCAGATTTTTTGACTTATGCAATCCAGCAAGGTTTCTTCCGTGATGCTCCTATTAACGTCATAGATGATGAAATGGGGAGGGAATCTATCCAACTCTCGTGTGTCTAGTCCCTTATTCGTGCCTATTTTGTCCATAAGCTTTTGTAAATTCACTTTCCCTTCAGTCTCCACCAGTACCTGCTTATCTTTCAGCTTCCTTACGTTTTTTACTCTAAGCTGAAAAGAATTTCTCATTTGTTATAATGTATTTTTAATACAAATGTATTAATTTATTAAAACGAATTACAGAATATTTCTGTATTAACATGAAATTGCAAACCTGAAAATATTAAAGCAGGGTACACACTATCACTGCAACAGGAGTATTACATAGGAAAAAATAATATTAACCAACTTGACCTGATTAAAACATGTTGAAGTATCAGCTTAGAAGATGACAAATATCAAGTTTTGTTTATAATAATGAAAATGTTAGATTTTTTGTTATTACCTTGAACAATGAAGGATATGAATTTATTAATGTAGTTAACATTCAAATGCAAGAAAAGATAATAATAGTTTTGTGTAACACACACTTGTGATAGAGCTGATCACTATCCGTGGTCAGATATCACTCAGGTTCTTCCAGAAACTAATTTCTTCTGAGAAAAATGATACAATTTATTTTTCTTTTAATGACACATTCATTGACAACAACAACTTTTTTTTTTTTTTTAAAGCTAACTATTAACATAATTATTCGTATCTTAACATTCTGCCACCTTGGCGAAGAATTTCTACAAGATGAGCCAAAACAAACAAAAGAGACACGAAATCTAACAATTTATAACATTAATTTTTTCGGCTTTCGAACTACACGTCCACTCCGAGTTATGTAATTCTTTTCACCCTCATCCATTTTATTAATACTTTGAGCAGCTCCTTCTAACAGATGCAGACGTTGAACAGGCCTTAGTAAAAAACCTGACTTTGTACGTAAACGCACCAGTCGAACCACGTCGTCTTTGCACGGTAATAGCTCCTTCGAACGTCCTAATGGCCAATCTATACGATGTGATTGATCGTCACCAATTATAACAATATCTCCAATACACACCAATCGAGAACACCTCTTTTTGGACCAAAGCTTCAGTTGACCTAAGTATTCTAATCTAAATCGCTTCCGCAAATCTACACGTAACTTTTGTCGATATTTTGCTCTTTTACATAATACTGAAGAGTCTACAGCATCACAATCAGGAACTCCTGCCTCTTGAATATCGCGGAGAAACATATTCGGCGTTAATGGTACTAAATCCTCTGGATTATTGGATTGATATGTGATAGGTCTCGCGTTAATAACTGATTCACAATCTGTTAGAACTGTTAAAAATTCTTCATAAGTTAAACAGGATTTACCCAATACTTTCCGGAGTAGTTGTTTCAATAAGCCGATCATACGTTCCCAAAAACCACCCCACCAAGAAGCAGTAGGAGGATTATATAACCATGTAATTTTCTGCACAGCGCTTTGAGTTTCAATAACAGACCAATTTTACAAAAAGCGTTGTCAGTCCCAACAAAATTTGTTCCTCGGTCACTGTAAACTGTTTGCGGACGTCCACGACGAGCTACAAATCGTCTAAATGCTTGAAGAAAACAATTTGTAGAAAGAGACGGCAAAAGTTCCAGATGAATTGCTCGATAGATCGCACACGTAAACAAGCAAATCCATGCCTTCTTGTTGCCTCTCAAATAAACTGGTCTGGCCAAATCAACACCTACTATTTCAAAAACTGCCGCCTCTCGTACTCGATCAACAGGCAAGGGTGGACTTTCTTGTTCAAATCTTGATGCTCTTTGTCGTCTGCAATGTACACATTTTGAGATGACTTTTCGTATCTGTCTCTTACCTCCGAGAATTCAGTAATGTTCTCGTAGTATGCTCATAAGATTCTGCATTCCTGCATGACATGATTTCAAATGCATGTCGTGAATTAATTGTTCAATAATGCGATGCTCAGCGGGAAGTAATATTGGATAACAAAAATCTCTTTTGTCATCTCGATTAGATACTTTAGTCGTCAAACGAATCACTTTATCTTCGTCTGTAAATATTCGCAAAGAAGAAATTTCTTTACATCTACCTGCATCAAATGAATCGTTTTCGAATTCGAATTCTTTGGCTGACAAATCTCCTTTGATAATATAATTGACTTGGAATGTCGACAATTATTTATAAATCATAATATCCATCCCATAAGTCGTACATTTTGTTTGTATTTAGAAAAATATTTACAGTACCAATTTTGTTCGTCAATATCTAGCATTGAAGTTACACGTTTCTTCTTTCTCTCCAAATTAACTATTTCTTCTTCTATTACTTCCTTACTGACAGGCCATTCAGTCGAAGGTTTTTATAACCAGCAGGGTCTCTCCCACCATCGGGATTCAATTAATTGTGCTGCGAACATCCTCTTGAAGGTAAATCAGCGGGATTATCTGTTCCTGATATGTTTTCCAAGCATCAACAGAAGTATACAATCTTATCTCCTTTACACGATTCCAAATAAAAGTTGACCATTCGTTCTCTCTTTGAACCCACGCTATGACTGTAGTGGAATCACTCCAAAAATAGCTTTGTACGATGACATTCTTTAAAGCTTCTTTAACTGTTGTGTACAATCTAGATCCAATAAGAGCTGCAAGTAATTCTAATCTCGGGGTCGACATCTTTTTCAGTGGAGTAACTCTTGAACGTGCTTGCATAAGATGTACTGAAACTGCAGAGCCAACTTCGATTCTTAAAAATACAACAGCTGCATAAGCGTCCTGACTTGCATCACAGAATGTATGAAGACTTAAACGACATTCTTTATTTATATCATAATTGGTCCATCTAGGTATTTCTATTTCAATTAACTGGGATAATTCAACTTGCCATTTTCGAAATTTATTTGAGATTTCCTCTTCAAGTTCTGCATCCCATGGTAACTTATCTTTCCAAGTCTTCTGCAATATTAATTTGAATTTAATGTTACGGGACAAGTAAATCCTACTGGATCAAAAATACGTTGAGTGACTGACAAAACATATCTTCTAGTTATTTTGACTTCTTCTGTCGAATGAAAAAAGGAATTACTTATTGAAATTGTATCCTTTTGTTTGTTCCATGTTAATCCTAATACAGAAACTTCTGGTTTCTCTAAATTATCATTTGTGTGCTCCCACCCTCAAATAAACTTTCCGCCATTACTTCAGTAGCTTCTTTTATAAAGGTGCGGCGTTCTTCTTCATCGTTTACGCAGGTAATGCAATTGTCGACATAAAATGATTCTATTAATTTTTTAATCATAATAGAATATGATTTGACCTTTTCGGTATTACAAGCTAACATTCGTTCTAAATGGTACAAAATGGTCACACCAAGCAGAAAGGGACTACAGCATACTCCAAACACAACTCTTCTCTTGTGCCGATATACTTTCATTTTTCCATCGACTGTCTGCCAAATAAAGCGAAGAAAATCTCTGTTACTCTCCTGATGACCGATTTGCAAAAAAGCTTTCGCAATGTCAGATATTACACCAATCTTCTGTAGACGAAAACGTATTAATAACGAAGGAATCAATTCTATCAGGTTTGGGACGGTTTCTAAACAATCATTCAGACATGGTTTTTCTTTTTCATGAGCAGATGCATCAAATACGGGCCTTATTTTGGTAGTGGCACTCGAAAATTTAATGACTGGACGATGTGGTGAGTAATGAACTGGTCCACACGCATTTAGCTCTGTCACGTCTTCTATTATACCCATATGTTCCCACTCTTTAACAATGTTACCATATTCTTCATACAATGCTTCAGCTTCTAACTTCTTTATGACATTGCTCAATCATTTTATGGCTACATTGAAGTTATGAGGAAGTGATGGATGATCTGCGCGCCAAGGCATCTGCACTTCATATCTTCCTTTCTCGTCAATACTCACAGAATTCTTGAAATGGATTTTTACTTCTTCTTCAATTTCTTGCTTAGATTTTCTTTCTCTTGGATCTGTAATTCCCAAAACATCTAAACGACATAATTCTTCAATTTTTATTTCTTTTGTCAACAGTGCTGTAACTGACATTTTCGAGTAACTTTTCTTATGCTTAATTGGTACCTTCACTAGAAGAGTCCAACCTAAATGTGTAGCTATTGCTATTAATCCATTGCTGAGACTGTACTGTTGGCCAGTAAACAATTTTCCTGCAACATCTGCTCCTATCAGTACTTCAATCGGTCCATGTTCTTTGCAGTCACTGATCTGTATTTCACATTTTCTTAGCTCAGCTAACCATGGTCCATTGTATATTGTCCCAACATTACGACAAATTACTGATTGATCTAAAGCATCAAATTTACAGGCATAGTTGTCATCTGTACTCACCAATCTAATCTCAGAGCATGTATGCTCTTTCTTTTCAGTTAAATTTTCACCAAAGAGAGAATGACAAATATTCTCTTGTCTCTTAGGTTTGTATTCCATCTTGTTACGGTTCATTTTTGCTTTATTGATTTTATTTTAGGATATTTTTAAATTTCGTCTTCATTTAACGATCTATTTGATAATAAAACTCTAAAGTATTGTTTTGGCTTCACTGATCGTTCTATTCTGAATTCAAACTCTAATAGCTACATTTTTGTTTCCCTTCTCGTGCGTGTGGATTGGATAATTATGGACTTGGAAACGTATTGGCGTTTGTTCAATTGTTGATTCGAAAAGAAAATTTACAAATAAAAAATCGCCATCTTAGTGCACGTGACATTCCTGAGTGCAGGTCATTTTCGCTTGCTTTTGAAGCTAATTTGAGTATTTTGTACCGAATTCGACCACCTTATCGTCAATAGGGATTTTAAGCACTGAAGAATGACATTTGGAATTTCGCCAATGCTTGTGTAGCAGGTTTTCTTCACGTCACGAACTTCAACATCTGATTTCATTTGGCCCTTACTTTTAAAGAAGGGGTAAGTCTTTCGTTTCAACTTCAAATTGTCAGACTAAACGTCATGTTTCTTCCATTAGCGAGTATTGAGGAATAGTGAGGAGTAGTGAGAAGTAGTAAGGAGTAGTAAAGAGTAATAAGAGTGGCAGAGTACGAGTAGTAAGAGATAGCGTGAGTTAACGTGCAGTAAGGATTAGACGTCATCAAGCATTAAGCAGTAGGAAGAAATAGATAACGGTAGCGTCAGGCTTCGCCATCCCTGATTGAACGCAATCAAGTCATTAGGAATCACTTCCAGGCGAGCTCAAATAACATCTAGCGCTATCGTACCACCTTAATCTTTTCTTTACTGCTTAAAATTTTACACTGATAAATTATTTAATAACTTTAGATGAAAGTTCCGTAAGAACTCAGTCTTACTGTCAAAATTGACAGAAAATTATCGCGTACATACGCTCGTGTTGTAAGATTTGATACATATTGAAACGCCTATCTAGTTCCGAGAGTTCGAACTTTCCAAGATTATATAGATTTGAGAATCTGAATAAACATTGTGACTTTGTTTGACTTTGGTCATTTTATATATATATATATATATATATACAAAATATTAATATAGACGGTGGTCAAAATTTTAATATACAGGGTGATTGGTAATTAATTCTTTTCTTTGTAAATGCGGAATTTTCAAAGTAGAGGGTAATTCAAATGCTACGTTTACGTGTATATCCCTAGAGGCTGCACGTACTATCTATACCTGGAATAACTTTTACGCTAGGTGGCGCCCCTTTCTTAATTAACAACTAGGTAACGAGCTACCGACGATCCTATTGTGTATCCCCCACCCCCATTTTCACTGAGCTGGGCATAATTTCAGGTAGGTTATTCACCAACGCAGAAGAGTTTCCCTCGTTGTACGCAATTTATACAAGGTCAATTAGTTTGACGTAATTAGGTAGGTAGCAAGATTTTTGGCGCCCAACGTGGGGCCCCAATTTTCATAAAGGAAACCTTTTTCGCGACAAAAATTCTGACTTTTGACCTTGAACTTAGAACTTTCACTCTATTTTGACATTTAGTTTCAATTAGCGATATCCCTGTAGACTACCGCTGTGTTTGGTGAGAACGGTTCGTGTCCTTGGATTTTTATTAATCGTGACCTTTACATTAATTTTTCTTTTACTTCTTCAATTAATTCTGAAATAATGGAGAGTAAATTTGAGATCAATCGACTCAATCGAGATGAATTATTGGAGCTTAAAATTCGGGGAGTGACGTCAGAATTTCCGGTGGTTACGATGCGTACTACTCTTAGAAACTTAATGCGATTAGAGAGAAGTTCCGGTCTTGTTTTTCCTGCGTATCCTTTCACGGTCACTGAAGATCTCTCGGCCCTTGAACTTAAAGCCAACGAAATTGCGGACTTGGTCGATAATTTTAATGACGTTTCCCATTCAACTTCTTATAAAAAGTTACTTTCGAAAATCGCACATTCCATTGGTCGTGCAAATCGTTGTATAGCCATCGATAGTGAAGATGTGCAGAAGCGTTCCATGCTTGTTGTTAAACTCGTATCGGCCCTTTCTGAACTTCAGACCAAAGCAAAGGCTAGTCGTAACATAACTGCAAACGACAATACAGTTTTAGATTTAACTGTCACAGCTAACTCCACTCAACTTCTAACTTTGTCAGTAGATAGGCTATGGGCGTTCGGGGCCAATTTTCCATAAGATTTAACACAGGCCTGGAAATTGTAATTTTTGCGCGGATCGTGGTCAGGGGGGGTGAGGTGAGAAGGGGGAGAGGGGTCGCGCGCAAGTGGCAGCAGAAGCGAGACGCGGGCAAGCCTGAGCGAGAGGGGGAGACGCGGCAGTAGATATCTAGACTCGCGACCTTGGTACATTTTTGGGCATAGTTACAGCGGTTTTTGGAAACGGAGGGGTGTTTCGCGAATTCTACCTTAATTTTTGATTTTTTTTCTTCGCCTCATCATATGTATTAAATAGCGCGTAGAGTTATGACCAGCGCTAATAGATGTTTATTTCAAGATATTTCTAAATAACGAATTTTTTTCTAGGTCCGGAGAGAGATTCGAACCCGTTCGTCGGCGTTCCTGAGCCGTCTACCTAAGCCGCTCGACCGTTAAGTCAGTTATTCGTATACGATCGAGATGTGTAATGTTAACGACGCGCGCGGTGAATGATGTCCTTTTTCGAACTCGTTCCTCGGCGTTCGTGAGCCGTCCACCTAAGCCGCCGCTCGACCGTTGGGTCAATTCCTCGTATCAGTTCGAGATGTGTAATAAGAACGACGTGTGGGCGGAGGATGTCGTTTAGCGCTCGCGGTTTCTGGAATGTTAATACTTGTCGAGACGTGTTAGCAGGTAGCAACACTCGCGACCCTAGTGCAATTTAGAGAGCAGCGAGATAAAGAAAACGAATCAAGGTCGAATGGCACGCGATTAACTGAAATGAAATTTAGCAAATTAATTGCAAACGGAAGTCGTTTCAGTACACATCATGAAGCAAATTTTCTTTCAAGCCGATTTAGGAATCACTACACTACTTAACTGTTTCAAACTGAACGTAAATTTACTCTATTGCAAAAGCGCTGTAAATATCTGAGAAACGAAAACTGCGAAGCAATGTGTTCAATTTAAAAAACGAACACTAATTTATAAATGATACACAAATCCTCGAATGTGATTGGTTGATTCATTTCTGATGCAATTTCTTTTTAATTCTATATACGTTTTCGGTTTAGACATCTTATGCATTAAATACCGCCGCGACCTTAATTATAATTTTTACCTCGCGCACTTCCGCATGCTAAAGTTGAAGAAGAGGATTCAAAATTCCCCCGCACTAGAGTTATCGTACGTAACTCAAAACGTTTATGCAACGAAATGTAAACAATGAGTCAGATGAATAAAACGAGCAGCGAGATAAAGAAAACGAATCAAGGTTGAATCGCACGTGATTAACTGAGAATGAAATTAGAAATAGATACAACGAAATTTAGCAAATTAATTGCAAACGGAAGTCGTTTCAGTACACATCATGAAGCAAATTTTCTTTAAAGCTGATTTAGGAATCACTACACTACTTAACTGTTTCAAACTGAACATAAAATTTACTCTATTGCAAAAGCGTTGTAAATATCTGAGAAACGAAAATTGCGAAGCAATGTGTTCAATTTATAAATGATACAGAAATCCTTGAATGTGATTGGTTGGTTCATTTCTATTGAAATCTATAAATTTGGGTAGTAAATAAATTTGTTCATCTTTCTGTTTATAACTGCGAGAGAGTACGTATCGTCTGCGGTGTCTGTGTGTGTCTTATCATTATCATCATCACTTTTACTACAATATTAAGGTAAGTAAAGTGGATGGTATGTGCCTTCCCCATCATATCATTCAGTAATAACCAGAAGCTTAAAACAAGAGTCGCGCGCAAGCAACAGCCGAAGAGGGGGACGCAGACGAGCGTAGAGAGCGACCTTGGTACATTTTTTATACTTAGGGCGGTTTTTTGAAAAGGGGTGGTGTTTTGTGAATTCTACTATCAGTTTTGATTTTTTTGACGCCATATGCGTTTTCGGTTTAGTAAATTAAATTTTATAGCACCCTTATCAGATTATCCATCTTATATATTAAATACTACATCGAGTTCAGCGGGAGCGCGCAAACAGGAGCGGTAGGTGGACACGGTAGTAGATAGCCAGACTCGCGACCTTGGTACATTTTGATATACTTATGCAGTTTTGATTTTCCAACCTTGTTTGGTTTAGTAATTAAATTTTATTAGATTTATCCATGTATTTTTTTGGTTTATTTTGCAATTAAATAACTGAACAATTATCAAACGTATTAAATGAACATTATAAATTTTTATGCGGCTATATTGCTACCTACCTGTGACGATAGGCAGTAGTTTATACACCGGATTGGGTTATTCCGATGTTGCCAGCTAACTTCAGTGGGACGGGGGGGTTCAAATCCAAACCGCGAAGGCCAAAAACAAAATAGGCGCCACTTAATTTTTTTTGTACACTTACATTCTATTAACGTGAAGAAATTTTCTTTAGATACAAAAATATATATAAACTATTATTCAATAAGTATACATAACTACAACCGACACAAAAGAGGAAAATAAAACCAAACGAGACAAATCCTACATTCTCGAGTTCGAACTCCGCATAACTCTAATTAATCTAATATAAAAAAAAGTTACTCTAAATATTCTAATGCCGATGGCGACGTCATTTAAGTCGCTACTTGAGTATACGCAAAATCTCGTGCACAATCGCGGCTACTTTGAATCCACCGTATGCATATTGTTACTAATAATAATAATTAAATGGATCCGACCTGTTACACAGCATCAAACGTCCGTCGTCGATAGCGGAGGTGGTCGTCAGTCAAGCACTTCCGTGGATGGCCAGCCTTTCGGTCATCGTAGCAAGGTTACGGTGCAGCCGCGGTGGCGGGGGTACGTATACTCAACGGCGTGAAGCGGCGAGTCCACAAATGATCCGGGACCACGAATGACGATTAACGCCTAAATAAATAGCGTTAGAAATAACTTCGACTAAAAGTAACTCCCAATAAAAATAACTCCTAGTAAAAAGCCCAGGATTATCACCCAGACTGCCACAAGTCGCAAAGGGATGCGGCTTTCTCGTCCCCCAACTGGATCAAACAGATTCGGCAAATAGCCGTTCACATGCACTTTCACCCTCTTCGGTGAAACAGGCACATACCCAAAACGTTAACAAAGTACGTGAGACCCAGGAGGCGATTAAAACTTTTTTTATGAATATCGCGGCGTACTTCTCGATCGGCAGAAAAGAAAACGACACTAACGAGAGAGACACATTCAATTTTACCATTGGCGGAACGGCTTGACAACAGTGCGGACCAATGGCCGGAAAGGGCAAAGATCACGAATAATACGCGTCGTGAAGTAGAACTTCGTTATAATTTGTCCTACTCCTCACATACGCGCGATTTTGACCCTAAGTAAGGATGGATTACTTATATGAAATGAATTTGCTTATTTGAATGCGGGTTCTGTTGGTGGAAATATGTTAGAACGAAATTTTAAGAAATTTTCGCCGGCGAAATACGGTGTATTCCTACACCGAATGCAATGCGCACAACGACGCGTTCCAAGAAACAATCCGGAACGTCGAATTACGTATATACAGGGTGTGTTTAGAACAGAAATGAAAAATGAACGGGAGCAATGCATATACATGGTGTATTCAGAACAGAAATGGAAAATGAACTGTAACAATATTTTAAGCTTCTGATTACTGCTAAAAGATATTCAAGGAAACGTTAAAATTAAACAGTTTGTTGTTGTTGTTGCAGAAAATGAATTCGCAAGCACAAGCTTTCGTTGATGAAGTAAGAACAGCACTTTTCAGTGCAAAAGATGTCATGAAGATTGAGAACGGTTTGAATCTTTGCAGTAAACATCTCTACGTGTCTTGAACGCATTCCTCAGGAGTGCTACTGCTTCGAATCTATCTCCTGGTGCTAAACAACACCTTATAACTTGTATCAGCAACATTACGAGTTGTCGTACAATGTTGAAGGCAAAACAGCGAGAAGGTCGAGGATTGAGCACTCGTAGAGAAACTGCTTGTAACCGTGTGAAATGGGAAGATTTGCAGTCAGCATTCCAAAGTAGAATTAGAACTGGCATTATCGTGAATTTACGGCATAAGGATGTCGCTGCGTTTCTGGAAGATGCATTCATACTCTTCCAGAGACGCGTTAAAAACAGCTTGAGAAACGATGAGGCGCGATGAGATCAACGCAGTTCTCTGCGGTGAATTTATTCTCAAGAAAGGAGACAAAGAAATCACAGAGAACAAATATATGAACACTAAGAACGCTCCTATCTAACGCGATACCGAACTCAAGGAATGGTTCACCGTCCACGTTAAGGAGCCTATAATGGTGCAGTTAGAAAATTTCCAGGAACGTAAGAGTAGCTGGGCCCTAAGAACAATCATCCACTTGATGATTAACATCAACAAATTTGAATCGATCCAGTCCGGTTCCTCTTACATCGAGCTCCCCGAATGCATCATGCGGAAAGAGGCATGCGTCAATGTGAAGAACAAGGACGATGCATGCTTCGCGTGGGCGGTAACATCAGCACTTCATCCAGCACACCATGGACAACATTCTGATCGATTGTCAGCATACCCGAACTATTCTATAGTTTTAAATTTAAGAAACATTACGATGCCAATGACTATGAAGCAGATTCCTCGCTTTGAGCAACAAAATAATATTTCTATTAATATTTACATATTGGAAAAAACAAAAGAATTTGACGTAAGACCTTGTTACCTTACGAAAGCCAAGCAATCAAAGCACGTGAATCTGCTTTTAATACAAGACAAGTATGATGATTCTACATCAGTAAAGTATCATTATGTATGGATAAAAGATCTGTCCAGGTTGGTATCAAACCAATTAAGTATGCATCACAGTAAAAAATATTTTTGTGATCGGTGCTTTAACTACTTTTACAGTCAAGAACGTTTGGATAAGCACGCGATAGATTGTGAAAAATTAAACGTTTGTAAAATTAGAATGCCGACAGAACAAAACAATATTTTAAAATTTAAAAGTTTCAGGTATAAAGTTAAGACACCGTTCATAATATATGCCGATCTAGAATGCATATTAAAACCATGTAACAGTAAAAATAAGTACCAAGAACATGTGCCTGTAGTATCGGGTATTATGTTAAATGTTCTTATGATGATTCACTACCTTTCTATAAATCGTATCGTGGTGAGGACTGCATGCAATGGTTTACTGGAGAACTGCAACAGTTCGCTGAAAATTTAGAAACCGTATTCCTTTGCCCTCTACCCATGGAACCCTTAACTTCAATTGAAAATCTGGAGTTCAATCAGGCAACCCACTGTCACATCTGCGAGCAGCCGTTTAGCCCTGAAGACAAAAAGTAAGGGATCACTATCACTTAGCAGGGGTGTTTAGGGGAGCAGCACACGAGGGATGTAATGTTAATTATAAGGATGGTCACGTGGTACCTGTTGTGTTTCATAATCTGAGTGGTTATGATGCTCATTTCATAATTAAGAATTTAGCATCAGATTTTGAGGGCCGCATCGATTTACTTCCCGTAAATAAAGAAAAGTATATTTCGTTTACGAAACATGTTGAAAAAAAAAATTCGTTTCGGTTTATGAGCTCAAGTCTTGATAAATTAGCTTCAAATTTGGAAACGTATCCTATTCTAAAATCAGAATTTCAAAATTTACCGGAGGAAAAATTTCAGTTATTAACGCGAAAGGGTGTGTATCCGTATGACTACTTTGACTCGCTTGAACGTTTTACCGAATCTAAATTGCCAGCGAAAGAGAAATTTTATAATAAATTAAATGATGCGGATATAAGCGATGTGGATTACGCTCATGCTCAGCGTGTATGGAGCGAGTTCAAAATTCAAAATTTGGGGGAGTATTCAGACTTATACTTACGCACAGATGTTTTACTGTTAGCTGATGTATTTGAACAGTTTCGTTTAACCTTACTGAATTCACATGGGCTCGATCCTGCTCATTATTTTTCTGCTCCAGGATATACTTGGGATGCTATGCTAAAGTATACTAAAGTGGAATTATTAACAGACATCGATATGCTCATGTTTGTTGAGCGAGGTGTTCGAGGGGGACTGAGTCAGTGTTCGAAACGTTATGCCAAAGCCAACAACAAGTACATGACCGACTATGATCCCACCCAACTATCAAAATATTTACTTTATACTGATGTTAACAATCTTTATGGGCATGCAATGTCACAACCCTTACCCTACGGAGGGTTTGACTGGGTGGATGATGTAGAAAACGTAGATTTTTAATATTTCAAACAACAGCCCCGTAGGGTATATTTTGGAAGTTGATTTAGAATATCCTGCTGAGGTGCATTATGCTCACTCAGATTTACCTTTTTGTTCAGAGCACCTCAGCGCACCAAAATCTAAAGAACAAAAATTAATGGCTACATTGAATAACAAAAAGCGTTACATCATTCACTGTAGATATTTACAGCAAGCTTTGGCATATGGTTTAAAATTAGTTAAAATTCATCGCGTATTGAAATTTAAGCAGGCGGCGTGGTTAAAACCTTATATTGATTTAAACACCCGTCTGAGAACTGCTGCAAAGAATGATTTCGAAAAGGATCTTTATAAATTATTAAATAATGCAGCTTCTGGCAAAACGAGGGAGAATATCAGGAAACGTAGTAATGTAAAATTAATATCGAAATGGGAGGGAAGATATGGCGCAGGTAAATTAATTGCGAAACCAGAATTCAAGTCCTGCACAATATTTAACGAAAATTTAGTTGCAATAGAATTAAATAAAACGGAAATTCTATTTAATAAGCCCATATATGTTGGCATGCGTGTACTCGATATTTCAAAGGTGAAACTTTATGAATTTCATTATGGATATATATGCAATCACAATTTGGTGATAAATGTAAGGTTTGTTATACGGATACAGACTCTTTAATTTATGAAATTGAGTGTGATGATGTATATAAAGTAATTCAGCGTGACTGTTATGAACACTTTGATACCAGCGACTATCAGGAAAACAATCGGTATGGTATTCCTCGTGTAAATAAAAAGGTTCAAGGTCTGATGAAGGATGAGCTGAATAGTAAAATTATGACGGAATTTATTGGTTTGCGATCGAAAAGTTATGCATACAGAGTGGAGGGTGAGGATAAAGACAAGAAAGCTAAGGGTGTTAAACGAAATGTTATTCAGAACAAAATTACTTTCAAGGACTATTTAGAATGTTTGCAAAATTCCGTAGAAAAATGTTTAGATCAAAATTTAATACATTCAGAAAAACACCACGTCCACACAGTTACGCAGCAAAAAATCGCTTTGAGTCCTCACGATGATAAACGATATTTAATTCAAAATTCTTATGATACTCTTCCGTGGGGGCATCGGGATATTATGGATACATAAATCGACACAAAATGATATTTTTTAGCAGCTTAGATGTAAACATAGTTTTATTTTATAACTTGATATATAAACGTATATAAACCAATTCTTAAATTATTTTTAACGGGGATTAACGGCTATTGTAAATAAAATATATTTTGTTGTTGGTCAATATTTCGTAATGTTTTTATTACTTCATCAGGACCAAAAATTGCTACAATAATAAATTACATTGTATACTTATGAAAATTGAAGCTGATTATTTACTTACTGAAGGTGAAAATAATTTATTTCTCCTTTATTATTTGAAAATGTATTAGAAATTGAGAATTTTGAAGTTGATGTTTGAACAAAAATTATTTATTTATAAAAATATTTAAATAACAAAAGGACGCTAGATGGCCTGACTTATTAGATTGAAATAAATATTGTTTAATCCGTCAGTGTCAGATCTAAAATTGACAGTTACGTCATTATGTTTTTGAATACAAGACATTTCAAGAAAAATTCTGGTTCTATAACAAGGTTCTTTCTCCAAAATTTTAACGCTATCAAAATTAAATCGATGGTCCTCATCGATTGTATGAATGGCTAATGCACAAGATCTTTTTCCAATCCTACAATCACTTTTATGTTGTGTAAGTCTGTTCTTGGACCATTGGCTTGTTTGACCTATATAACATTTGTTACAGGTATCACAATTAATTTTATACACAACATTAGAGTTAAGCAAGAGAGGAGTTGGATTTTTTAAACTAGTATAAATTTGTTTAATAGTTATAGGATTGTAATAAGCTATTTTGATTGGAATTGTCTTTAATAAAGAAGTTATTCTTGGAGTAATATTTTTGATAAAAGGTAATTTACTATATATTAAATTTGATGTTAAAGTATTATTTCTTTCATGTGTCACGTCAGGATTACGTATGTCAAAAATTATCTTTTTTACAAGATGTTGTGGATAGCCATTGTTAACAAAAATATCTACTAATTTATTAAGATTTTTCTCTATTAATGATTCATGACATATTCTATTAATGCGATTTCTCATGGCAAGGATGGTATTTAATTTATGTTTGAGACAATGGTTTGAAAAGAAGTTAATGAAATTTAATATATAGTAAATTACCTTTTATCAAAAATATTACTCCAAGAATAACTTCTTTATTAAAGACAATTCCAATCAAAATAGCTTATTACAATCCTATAACTATTAAACAAATTTATACTAGTTTAAAAAATCCAACTCCTCTCTTGCTTAACTCTAATGTTGTGTATAAAATTAATTGTGATACCTGTAACAAATGTTATATAGGTCAAACAAGCCAATGGCCCAAGAACAGACTTACACAACATAAAAGTGATTGTAGGATTGGAAAAAGATCTTGTGCATTAGCCATTCATACAATCGATGAGGACCATCGATTTAATTTTGATAGCGTTAAAATTTTGGAGAAAGAACCTTCTTATAGAACCAGAATTTTTCTTGAAATGTCTTGTATTCAAAAACATAATGACGTAACTGTCAATTTTAGATCTGACACTGACGGATTAAACAATATTTATTTCAATCTAATAAGTCAGGCCATCTAGCGTCCTTTTGTTATTTAAATATTTGTATAAATAAATAATTTTTGTTCAAACATCAACTTCAAAATTCTCAATTTCTAATACATTTTCAAATAATAAAGGAGAAATAAATTATTTTCACCTTCAGTAAGTAAATAATCAGCTTCAATTTTCATAAGTATACAATGTAATTTATTATTGTAGCAATTTTTGGTCCTGATGAAGTAATAAAAACATTACGAAATATTGACCAACAACAAAATATATTTTATTTACAATAGCCGTTAATCCCCGTTAAAAATAATTTAAGAATTGGTTTACCTAACAAGTACGGCACTACTTCCCTACGAATTAAACGTATATATATTTTTTAATGATTTTATGATAATTGTTATTTTCGCTTAATATCATCGTAGCAATAAATTATATTAAAAATTGTATCTTTGTTTTATTTTCCATCCATCAACATAATAATCATCTTGAAACTGATATGGATCTATACAAAATTGAGAATATCATTAATAGGATGTGTATATTTTAATATAGCAAAATAACCTGGAAACATACTTCTTAATGCTATTTGTATGAATATCTGTGTAAGAAACTGTAAATTTCTAAGTAAATCATCACGTGATTAATTTTGTTTTAAACACTATAAATTATAATGAAAAACCTTTGAATGAGCAGTTGCAAAATGTGTGTGCCACGAGTAAGATCTATTCCCGAGCAGCAGGAAGAAGAATATGAAGAACAAGAAGATGAATCATTTATACATTGGGATCCTATATTGTGGCCAAACAATGATATCATGATATCATCTTTCATAACACCGATGTTTCAATGTAACCAAGAACAATATTTCGATGCTTGTTTCCAAGTGTTTCATGCAGAATTATCAACAATGCTTCCAAATGCTCAGGGATCAATCAAGGTTTCTGCAGAAGGATGTATGAAACTCGCATGTGAGCTTGCCTACCGTCACTTTTGCTATTATACTGCTACTGTCACATCTATAAACTGCTACCTGTTTTATCTGTTATTTTATAAACTGCTGCCTGTTATTTTATAAACTGCTACCTGTTATTTTATAAACTGTTACCTGATTTACCTGTTATTTTATAAACTGCACCTGTTTTTACCAGTACACCGAAGAATCGCTCGAAGTATAAAGTCCCTAAAGTATAAGCTTCACCGAGACGGATATTCATTTAAATAATTCTTGATAAAGAAAAAGTCTTAAGCTTTTGGTTACTGTTGACGCAATTCTTCAGAATAGAATGGTAAGATATAGATGGTATGTAGCATTGAACTTACCTTAATAATTATTGAAAAAATGCATGCATACATAAGAGATGTAGACAGAATGATAGATGATTACCAACAATATGATTTTAATGAAAATTAAACGTCCAATTAAATTCAAGCTTATTAAATTCGAATTAAAATTTTGCATAAGAAACTATGACCTTGATATCAATTCTCAGTCGTCGCGTCATCGGTGCTCTGTTGTTGTCTCGGGTACTGCTACCTGAAGAAAGTTTTATTGAGTGAAATAATGAAATAATGAAATCTAATAAGCTGTTTTACTATACCTTTCATTGATTATTATTGAAAAATGAAAGAATTTAAAAAAAAATTAAAATAATTTATTTAGAACATAAACAAAGCAGTTAATAAAATGTGAAATCTGTTCAGTTAGTAGAAAAAATAAAGCAAAATCAAGCAAAATTTGAATTTTTTTACTTCTTTTTAACTTAAAATAAGATTATGTACTTGAGATTTCACTTTCTCAACCTATTATGAAACACCCTGTATAGCATGCGATTTTTTTTAAATTTCTTTTAATTTCAATAATAAATTAAAAGTATTAAAATGGTTGTGCGTAAATTAATTTACTCTGAGTAGGATAGGATTAGGTGAAATATACATATAATACATATATAAAAATAATCTCCTTTTATTGTATCCTGTAACAAATTATATGTATAAGTTTTAATATGTTATAAAATTAATTAAAAAGTTGAAATATCAAAGAACAAAACAAGAATATTGTTGTGTATTAACTCAGAGATGAGAATGTTAAGGTGGCGTAGTTTTGAAAAAAACAATAGTTGTTATATTCTTCCTGTATTAAAATTTACATAAAAAAAATAAATGTTCTGAATAAAAGAAGTTCTGCATTATACCGAAACATAAAAGTGGTGTCAGAAGTGAACGAATTCGCACCGCCTAAGAGAAAAGAAGTAAAAATAAGTGATTTGTGTCAGCTAGAAAAACGTCAAAGCTTCGAGGAAAAAGGAAACGTATTCCATCTGAAATTGGGATGGAAGTACCACCAGAATTGTTGCAAGCGATCACAAACATGCTCACCAATGCAATGCGGACGTCCGTTGCAAACGTCGTCGCCGCTGAAGGAAGTAACGAGACTTCCAAAGGAGCAACTGTCGCACAAGCAAAAGTACCAACATTTTCTATGACTGAATATCGTGCAACAGAGAAAATGTCAGTTGTTGACTATTTCAAGCGCTTCGATTGGGCACTTCAGTTAAGTTGCATCCCTCAAGAGCAGCATGCCAATTATGCTCGTGTTTATATGGGCATGGAGTTGAACAATGCGTTAAAATTTTTGGTCAGTCCACGCTTGCCAGAAGATGTCACATACGACGATTTACGCAACGCGCTTATTGGTCATTTTGATCGGACAAAGAATAAATTCGCCGAAAGCATCAAGTTCCGCCAAACTGTGCAACATAAGGGAGAAACTATTGCAAATTTTGCTTTGAGACTCCGCCAAGGTGCTGCATATTGTGAATATGGTGAGTTTATGGATAGAATGTTAATTGAACAACTCTTACATGGCCTTCAATCTCATGAGATGTGTGATGAAATCATTGCGAAAAAGCCTGCCACATTTACTGAAGCATATGAAATTGCACACTCTCTTGAAGTGACACATAATACGTCCGTAGATGTCAAGTCAACAGGAATGTCAACAACGTATGAAATGACAAATAAATTAGGATACGCAAAACCACATATCAAAAGAAATGACAAATGGTCTTCACGAAGAAGATCAACGTCACATAATTCAGGAAAGCAACATAATTCCCACAGAACATCACAGAGAAGTGAATCATATGAACAAGGTAATCGAGGAGATCATCCGTCTTGCCAAGGCTGTGGAGGATCACATTCACGTAATTACTGCAAGTTTCGGAATGCGAAATGCAATCACTGTGGAAAAAAGGGTCACATCGCCAAGGTTTGCAAATCAAAGACGTCAATACAAACTGCTGGCCAAGTAATGGAAGTCGAGTCATCAGCGAAGGAGATCGATGTTTTGCAACGTCTGAGTAAGGTTCATGATGTCAATTTATTCAAACCGTCAGGTAAGCAAATGATTAATGTACTTATCGATGGATGCAGTCTTGAAATGGAGCTCGATACTGGAGCACCATGCGGAATAATTAGTAAAAAAGTACTGAGCACGATTAAACCAAATTTTGTCTTGCAACAGACAGACAGACAATTTGCTAGTTATACAGGTCATCGTATCCATTGTATTGGTCGCATTTTAGTTAATGCAACAGTTGGCGCGACAACCCGACGATTGAATCTATTTGTCGTCGATGGGAAATTTGATACACTTTTTGGTCGAGAATGGATTACACAATTTCTGAATGAAATAAATTTTTCTAAAATATTTTCTAATCCTGAACAGGTACATACAATGTCTACTGCGATGCCATGTTTGACTCCTGAACAAAAAATTCAACTCGAGCAACTCCTGATCCAGTATGACGATGTATTCAGTGAGATACCAGGAAAACTAAGCGGACCTCCTGCCAGAATACATTTGAAGCCAGGAGCAACACCTGTCTTTTGCCGAGCAAGAGAGATACCATTAGCACTACGTGAGGCATACGCGAAAGAGATTAATGCTAAAATTGCGTCGGGATTTTACGAAAAAGTAGAACATTCTGAGTGGGCCTCAACAACACATGTGGTTGCTAAGAAAAACGGAAAAATACGTATCACAGGAAATTACAAGACTACATTAAATCCTCGCATCGTTATTGATGAACACCCGATACCGAAAGTCCCACATTTGTTTAACCGTATGAAAGGAGCCAACTTATTCTGCCATCTAGATATTACAGATGCATATACACATTTAACGATTGATGAAGAATTTGCTAATGCTTCAACGCTGAATACTCCAACACATGGGCTAATTCGTCCAACTCGGGCAGTTTACGGAGCAGCAAATATTCCTGCAATCTGGCAACGAAGAATGGAAACTGTATTACAAGATCTTCCTAATGTTCTCAATTTTTTCGACGACGTGCTAGTCTTCGCAAATGGTTTCGACAACCTGATGCTATCTCTCAGTGCAACTTTGGAAAGGATGAAGTTACATGGATTAAAACTTAATCGAGCAAAATGTGTCTTTGCCACACCTACTGTCGAGTTCTTAGGACATAAGGTAGACGCTAAAGGCGTACACAAGTCCGACAAACACACGGAAGCTATACGCGATGCACCAAAACCCTCTACAAGAGAAGAATTACAATTATTTTTGGGTAAGGCAACCTATTATAGTTCTTTCATACCTAATCTGTCCAGCAGAGATCGTCCACTCCGAGATATGCTTCTTGTTGAACCGTTTGCATGGACTCCTGCTGCTGAAAAGGCATACATCGACATCAAAAAGATCTTGACTTCGCCTCAGGTCCTCATGCCGTATGATCCTGCACTTCCATTACTGTTAGCAACAGATGCTAGCAAAACAGGTTTAGGCGCTGTTTTGTCACACCGACTGAACGATGGAAGAGAGCGTCCAATCGCTTACGCAAGTCGAACGATGAATGCTACAGAACAACGCTATCCGCAAATCGATAAAGAGGCACTGGCTATAGTTTGGGCTGTACAAAAATTCTTTTACTATCTTTATGCTCGTCACTTTACGTTGATTACAGATCATAAACCTCTGACACAAATTTTGCACCCAGAAAAATCACTTCCGGTGTTATGTATTAGTCGCATGGTAAATTACGCAGATTACTTGTCGAACTTTGATTACGATGTTGTATTCAAACCGACGAAAGCTAACGCAAATGCAGATTATTGCTCGCGTATACCGTTGCCTACAACAATTAACACCGTGAACAAATTCACATCTGGAGAAGAGGAAGAAACTATGGAATTTGACGAATTCGATCAATTTGTTTTGAACCAAATAAAGCAGCTTCCCATTCGCGCAAATGACATCGCTCGAGAAACAAGGAAGGATCCACATCTTGGTAAAATTGTCCAATTATTAGAAACGGGCCAGAATCTTGCTCGCCATGGTTTCAAGGCTCCTGAAGTCAATTATACTTTAGCCGCGAACTGTTTATTATTTGAACATAGAATTGTTGTGCCAGTCTCTCTGCGGCAGCCAATCCTCAACGACTTACATGCAGCTCACATAGGTATTGTGAAAATGAAGGGGTTAGCAAGTTTTTTGGCCACGTATTGATGCAGATATTGAATGCGTTGCAAAATCGTGCAATGAATGTGCTAAGAATGCGCATACTCCACCGGAGTTCCGAGAACATCACTGGGAGTATCCTAAAGCTCCCTGGGAAAGAGTTCACATAGACTATGCGGGTCCCGTTGCTGGTACGATGCTGTTTATAATTGTCGATGCATACAGTAAATGGTTGGAAGTTAAAACAACTAATTCAACAACGACAGCTTCAACTATTGCAATGCTGGATGAGTTATTCGCAGCTCACGGTGTTCCTGTCACCATAGTCTCCGATAATGGAACACAATTTACGTCTGAAGAATTCAAGAGGTTCTTACAAGTCAGTGGTGTGAAGTACCATAAGCTTACAGCTCCATATCATCCGTCGACGAACGGGCAAGCAGAAAGGTACGTGCAGACAGTAAAAGATGCTCTTCGTGCAATGTCCACTACGCCAGCCACATTGAAGCTGAACTTGAACGAGTTCCTACGTCAGTATCGTAAGGCTCCACATGCAACTACAGGACAGCCTCCTGCGCGACTGTTCCTAGGACGTGATATACGTACTCGCCTCGACTTGATCCGACCAGAAGATATGTATACAAAAATCACGGGAAAACAACGTGCTGAATTCGATACCACGTTTCGCAGATTCCAACCTGCCCAAACAGTCTACTTCCTTTCGGGAAATCCACGTATGGACAAGTGGCTTCTAGGCACAATTGTTACACGCCTTGGAGACCTCCATTATGAGATCGACTATTCTGGGAAACGCTTTAAGAGACACATCGATCAAATTCGAGAACATCACCAAAGTATAAATCAACCAGCTGTTAATGTTCAACCACAAAGCCAGAGCGAGAATGTTGTAGAGTCACCACGTCGAGTTCACTTCTATGAAAATTTAAAAAGACCAGTTTCAGCTCCCCCTGCAGTCACAACTACAGTACCAGTGGAACAACCTACGACTCCAAGAGCAGAAACACCTACTACTCCGAGAGCAGAAACACCTACTACTAAACAATTCCCACGTAGATCAACAGGTATCCGTCATCCTCCTTTAAGATTCTCATCAAGAAAGTAATTTCCAAACGGGGGAAGAAATGTTGTGTATTAACTCAGAGATGAGAATGTTAAGGTGGCGTAGTTTTGAAAAAAACAATAGTTGTTATATTCTTCCTGTATTAAAATTTACATAAAAAAAATAAATGTTCTGAATAAAAGAAGTTCTGCATTATACCGAAACATAAAAGTGGTGTCAGAAGTGAACGAATTCGCACCGCCTAAGAGAAAAGAAGTAAAAATAAGTGATTTGTGTCAGCTAGAAAAACGTCAAAGCTTCGAGGAAAAAGGAAACGTATTCCATCTGAAATTGGGATGGAAGTACCACCAGAATTGTTGCAAGCGATCACAAACATGCTCACCAATGCAATGCGGACGTCCGTTGCAAACGTCGTCGCCGCTGAAGGAAGTAACGAGACTTCCAAAGGAGCAACTGTCGCACAAGCAAAAGTACCAACATTTTCTATGACTGAATATCGTGCAACAGAGAAAATGTCAGTTGTTGACTATTTCAAGCGCTTCGATTGGGCACTTCAGTTAAGTTGCATCCCTCAAGAGCAGCATGCCAATTATGCTCGTGTTTATATGGGCATGGAGTTGAACAATTAAATTAATTCATTGAAAACAAGAACAAGTATAAAAATTGAAGTTAAAATAAATTACTTGAAAATAAGAACAAGGTAAAGTTAAAAATAAATTCATTGAACACAAGAACAAGGTTTTATAAAAATTTGAAAAGCGAGTTGAAATAAATTCATTGAAAACAAACACAAGATATTACAAGTATTACAAGTCAAAAATTGAAGTTAAAAATAAATTCATTGAAAACAAGAACAAGGTATTACATGTATAGAAATATAAAATGAAGGTTAAAAATAAATTCATTGAAAACAAAAACAAGATATTACAAGTATTACAAGTCAAAAATTGAAGTTAAAAATAAATTCATTGAAAACAAGAACAAGGTATTACATGTATAGAAATATAAAATGAAGGTTAAAAATAAATTCATTGAAAACAAAAACAAGATATTACAAGTATTACAAGTCAAAAAATTGAAGTTAAAAATAAATTCATTGAAAACAAGAACAAGGTATTACATGTATAGAAATATAAAATGAAGGTTAAAAATAAATTCATTGAAAACAAAAAACAAGGTATTATAAAATTTAAAAATAAATTAATTGAAAACAAGAACAAAGTAAAGAAACTTATGCTTACATTAGGATCCATTCCAGGGGTGAGGGGGAGCTGTAAGAAAAATGTACATTAGTAATTGCATTGAAAACAAGAACAAGGTATTACATGTATAGAAATATAAAATGAAGGTTAAAAATAAATTCATTGATTCAAATTGAAAAGCGAGTTGAAATAAATTCATTGAAAATAAAAACAAGGTAAAGATATTACAAGGTATTATAAAAATTTGAAAAGTGAGTTGAAATAAAATTAAAAAATAAATTAAGAAAACGCGAACAAGTTAAAGAAACTTATGCTTACATTAGGATCCCATTCCAGGGTGAGGGAGTGCTATAAGAAAAATGTACATTAGTAATTTATCAGATAGAAAATAAAAAAGATTGAAATTTATATAATAGCATAAATTTACCCTCCAAAAACAAGAACAAGGTTAAGGTAAAGTTAAAAATTTGAAAAGCAAGTTGAAATAAAATTTAAAAAATAAATTAATTGAAAACAAGAACAAGGTAAAGAAACTTATGCTTACATTAAGATTGATGTGGAGGATGTATACTTAACACCCCCTCCATTCCTGCGGTTGGAGGAGAGCTATAAGAAAAATGTACATTAGTAATTTATCAGATAGAAAATAAAAAAGATTAAAACTCACATAATTACATATATTTGCCCCCCATCTAGGAGGGCAAATACTATTTTTTTTTTATTTAATAAAAATAAAATTACATTACATCTTTTCTTTTTAATTTCAAACTTAATTATTACATTCAGAATTATATAAAAATTTAATTCGTTGAAAGTAAATAATTAATATTTAGAGAAAACTAATTAACAGTAACAATTTATAACAGTAATTTATTCTATCTTGTTTATGATTAAATAAAACCATGATGTAAGTGAAAATATCGTGAAGCAACTTGACTGTATCAGTTCAAAGTCTAAAATCTAGATTGTATTCGTAAGCAAATTTAAATAAAAATGATGTAGTATTATTCAGAAGAGAAGACCGTCGCATCATTCAGCCAAATGAATAAAACGAAGCAAATGCTTTTACTTCTGTTATAATTTTTTTAAAGCTTAAATACGTGGAAAAATTTCGAATACAAATCATTATACGATTCTATTTTTCAAAATTTTTACTACGTTACAGGCAGAATTATTTAGAATTTCATTTTTCTTCAAATATTTGTAGTTTTCGTTGAAAAATTTGAAGTAAAAGCATATGCTTCGTTT
The DNA here is from genome assembly GCA_958336345.1 of Dorcus parallelipipedus. Taxonomy (NCBI): domain Eukaryota; kingdom Metazoa; phylum Arthropoda; class Insecta; order Coleoptera; family Lucanidae; genus Dorcus; species Dorcus parallelipipedus. Next base: position 1,642,874 of record OY284482.1, read on the forward strand.
TATTCATCTGGCCCATTGTCTGGTGTTGCAACAACAGACTTATAAACACGGTTAGGCGGATCGGATTCCACTCGCGCTGGCAAGAGCGTCATATCTAAGTGCACTCCATACGGGAATAGCAAATAATAATAGCTTATAATTAGTATTTAATTTAATTTGTTTAATTTTTAATTCTAAAATAAGAAATTTTGTTTAAATTTAACAATTTCCTACACTATGAAATTAAAATTTCGTCCGACGCTTATGGAGAAATGAGCCAGTGCAATGATCGTACATAAACATGCACAGTATAAGCGACGATCCAAGCGGACTATTGCAAGCGGAATTTCATCTTCCTAACCCTGCTTATAAATCATAACTCCATCCTTTTTTATCATTCACCGTTAACAAAGAAATAATACTGAAATAATTGTAGGTTCTTGCTTCGGCGATTGATTACGCACCACTCAAGTTCCGTGATGTTCATTATAACTAAAGCCAAACAGAGTGATGTCAAGATCAACGTTAGGCAAGCGCAAAGCGCGTTCTGAGTCCGCCGTAGCCATAAGCGTCAGTTCCAGCATCAGGAACAGAAACATACGTTTTACATAAATAATAATAAATTAAATGTATGTCATTAAAAAGAAATTCAATTGAGTGTTAAGATAATACTGCAAAAAGATAAGTGTACTCTAAATAAAATGGAATACTAAAAGCCGAAAATAGCACGCACGACGAAAACGAAATGATAAATGCTGTTCCAGCGACGCCGCTGGCACTCGCTAGCCACCTTAATGCAAGACTATCGCGCAAGCGTGACATTTCTGTGCTGAGCTTTAATTATAACGTAAGTTAAAACATGATGACGCAACAACCTTGATTGCATCAGTTTAAAGTTTAATTATCTAACACTTGATTGGTTGATGAGTTTTTATTGAGGTCTATAAATTTGATAACAGGAAAACATATTATTATTATTCTTATCAAGTCACCTTCTACTGAAGTGTACATTTCCAGTGTTCTTTTCATTATCCTTACTGATACGGTAAATAAATTTAATTATGTATTTTTTTAATTTTTATTTTTTGCTCAAATCATTTCATACAACAACCTTGAATATTTTATCTGTAGTTTGCTCTGTCTTTCAAGAAGGAGATATTTTGCCTAAAATTTTAGACTTAAATAAAATACTGTGTCTCATCGTAACAACCTTGACTCCTTTATCTATAGTTCGCTGAAGGAGATACGTTTACTTAAAATTTTAGATTATTGTTCATCTGCAAAATACATTTTGAATTGAAGAATTTTTATAATACACTATGACGCAACAAAAGTCTGAGTTCACTAGAAATTTTTCATTTTATAAATTAAGAATATTTTCTATATAAATCTAACAGTTATTTATTCATTAAAACTATTATTAATTAGTATTATTTAAATCCATGAGGTAACAAAGATCCGTGAATTCTCTTTCGATGTTTTCAATTATAAATCTAGAAAGCGAAGCTGGTTTATTGGACTGGTTTGATGAAGACACTGTAAATAAGTGTTTCTTAAAGAATTTGAAGTATACAGAGACAGCGGCACTATGGTATGCTTTGCAAGTAAATAGCTCAATAGAAGACGACCAACTCTTCCGTTTCCATTCGAGAAGGGATGTATGAAGAGAAACTTTGACAAAAAACCAGCTCCATATTTAACGCAATCTGCTAATGACAAGTTTGAGTCTGCAAATACCTGCTGACACTCTTCAAGCAAGATTTGGAGACGATTTTCATTCAAATGAGGACTCAAATAATATAAAATCTCTTGTGCAGATTTAGGATCTTTAGTTCGAAATTTTCCAGCACTCGATATAACTCCTTTTCCCACTTGTCGATGCAATTTTGTAACAAATTCTACGTTTAAATTTTCCAATGGAGATGGTTTACGTAGATAGATATTAGAAAACGTGCTTTGCTGTTTGATTTAATTTTTCAACTTTTTCATTTTGTAATATTTTTTTCTATTAAACAAAACATTCCATAACGTTGTTAAAAACCCAGTATTTACTATCTTCTCCACATCGAAGTATGTGACTGTGGTGTCCTTATTTTCTCCAATAAAACACTCCAACAAATACTTTGTGTGATGAACGTTCACATAGCCCTTCCAATATAAATCTTCCACGGTCACTTTCTTTATTATAGTTTGTAACAACGCAAAACGTGTTACGAATGTATATATTGTATATAAGTGTAAATAATGTTTTTGTACATAGTTTAGTTTAGCAGAATTCCTCCGCGGTGTTTCAGTTTTAACAAATATATTTTAAGTTTGGGAAGGGGATTTTGTTGTGGGGATTCCCTCTCCTTTACTCCGACCGTATATAAGGCGCAGAAGCTCGCTCCAGGGACCAGTCTGCCAGCCGGCCAGTCAGCGAAGACATCGCAGTCCACTAGTCAGCTCGGTCTCGGGTAACGCGACAGATCTACGGGTGCTTCAAGCAGAGTAAGTAATATCAATAAATTTCCGCCGCAACGGTCTCCGTCCCCGGACAAGCGTCTTATTCACTCCGCTACCCCGCATAAGCGTCTTATGCCACCTACCTGAGGACAAGCGTCTTGTTCACTCCGCTACCCCGTATAAGCGTCTTATGCCACCTACCTGAGGACAAGCGTCTTGTTCACTCCGCTACCCCGCATAAGCGTCTTATGCTATCTACCTGAGAACAAGCGTCTTGTTCACACCGTCCTCGCACAAGCGTCTCGTGCTACCGTCCCCGAACAAGCGTCTTGTTCACACCGTCCCCGCACAAGCGTCTTGTGCTACTTACCTTGAACAAGCGTCTTGTTCACACCGTCCCCGCACAAGCGTCTTGTGCTACTTGTCCTCTACGTGTTACCTACCTGAGACCGAGAGCTGTTACGCGTTTTTGTGCCGAACAATAACCGACGCATAGTTTTGTTTCACAACGTGTAAAACCGCCGTGTATAAGCCTAGTTAGCACAAGTGATATTTTGCAAGTTATATTTTTGAACATTCGTAAATAAAGTTTCTGTTGTGGATACCTGCCTTTTTTTACGAACCTGGATACCGGCGAGCTCATACCTGGACACCACCGTTCCGAACGTAGCTGAGCCTGACGAAGGATTACAACCGGAGAAATTCGGCAACGTTACAAGTTTCACGTAAGTAGTTGATTCTCTCTACTACTTCACTCACTCTTTGAGGACTGGAATGTTGATTCCTCCACCAAGGATTCTCAGCAATATTAAATGTTCTGTGTAACATTGAGATTATTTAACTTCAATATCCTTATAACTTACGTCCTTATGTAAGTATTTCTGGCAGTTTAAATTTAAGAAAACGTTTTACTCTGTTACAGTTCATTTTCCATTTCTGTTTCGAATACACCATGTATATGCATTGTCACTGCTCAGTTTTCATTACTGTTCCGAACACGCCCTGTATAAGCGAAATTCGACGTGCCGAATGGTTTCTTGGGAACGCGTCGCTGTACACATTGCAGTCGGTGTAGGAATACGCCGGCGTAATTTGCCTAAAATTTCGTTCTAGTATATTTCCATTAACAGGGCCTTCCTTTATTTAAACAAATTCATTTTACATAAATAATCCATCCTTATTTAGGAGCAGAATCGCGTGTATGTGGGGAATTGGACAGACTATAACAAAGTCCTACTTCACGACGCGTCTTTTTCGAGAGTTTTGCCCTTGTCGGCCATTGGCTCCGGCTGTTACTAAGACAGTTCCCCGCTGGTAAAACTTGAAGGTGTCTCTCTTTTTGATAATCGTTCCTTTTCTGTCAAACGAGAAATATTGCGCCATTTTTCAGAACGAAACTCGCCGTCTCCTGGGTCGCACGCTCTTTCGTTAACTCTTATGTTTTGTGTGTGTCATTACATCAAAGGGATGGTAATGCATTTTTACAGCTGATTGCCGATTCTGAATAGGCCCACGTGTGAGACGGGAAAAACCGCGTGCCTCGTGGTTTGTCTCAAGCTTCGGTAAAGTACCGGGGTAAGTTCTGCATGAAGCAATTCTCGATTTGGCCCTTACGTTCGCTTTTCTTTTTCGCTTATAGGCTTTTATTGGGAGATAATTTCGTTGCGAATCATTTCCATCGCAAGCTACATTAGTAGGAGCTATTTTGGCGTGAATTAATCGATGCGAAGCCATAGAATCTGGTCCTGATTTAGTTGTGCGACGACTTTGAAACTGCGTCGTTGGAAGCCCCGCCCCGTGACGAGAAGGCCGGGAATTCACTAAACTACGCTGTTGTTTCCCGCAAAAATGACGACGGACGATTCGGGATAACGGTGGAAAACAGGTCGGGCCATTTTCTTTACACCTTATTTATGTACATTAATCACGCGTAGTTAAATTTTTCTTGTTGTTTCGGTATGCTCCTTTTAAAATTGCCGCAATTGGATATGTAACTTTGTTGCGTGTACGTCTCCGTCAATTAATATTATTTTTTTTTTCTTTTCTCGGATGCTTAGTTAATACGTAGACGAACGTTGTCGTTCGTAATAAATTAAGAATTGTTCTTTGCTTGGTGTGGATAATTTTAAGATAAAGTAAGAATACGGAACCCGGATCCGGTAGAAATAGTTGTTTTATGTATTGCGATCTCATGTCGTGAATTAACTTGTTAATTTGGGTGCGTTCGGAAAGTGTTCAATAAAGGAAAAGTGTGTTGGACGTAACGTGTTTTTCTTAATTTTTCCCCGTTCAAAAAAATTAAGTGGCGCCTATTTTTGAGTGGCCTTCGCGGTTTGGATTCGAACCCCCCGTCCCACTGACGTTAGCTGGCAACGCCGGAGTATTTCGCTCCGGTGTATAAACTCTGCCTATCCTCACAGGTAGGTAGCAACTCTCTTCTAATGGATAATGATTTCTCTTCCTGATTTCTTTCAAAAACGGCTTTTAATTGTTTTCGTACCGCACATCTAACTTATTAAAATTTTCCCATCAAAATAGTAATTGAAGATAAGAAAACTGCAAACTCACCGTAACGCATATCGCAAATTATCTCATGCAACAACCTTGACTCGTTTATCTGTAGTTCGGTGAAGGAGATGAGGCGTTGAAAATTTACTTAAAATTTTTAGATTATTTATTATCTACAAAATATAAACATATACGATGGTGTGAAGACCTCGTTCTAAGGTTTTTAAGAAAATTGGAGAATTTTATAATACACTTCGCAACAAAAGTCCGAGTTCACTAGCAATTTTTCATTTTATAAATTAAGAATTCTTTCCTTATAAAATTAATTAGTTAATTCTATTCTTATTCAAAAACTGAGTGAACCCAGACTTCTATTCTATTATTTAGCTAATTCTATTCTTATTCAAAAACTGAGTGAACCCATACTGTTGTTGCGCAGTATATTTTTTAATCGTTCAAGACATCAACTTCCAATTTTTATTTTTGTTTTAATTTTTTTATTTACAATAGAAGCAAACAATTATTCTTAGTATTTTTCTCAGATTATACTCGAGAATGCGCATGCGTGAGCAAGATGCAATATTATTTAATTAATTCTACTATTATTCGAAAACTGAGTGAACCCAGACTGTTTTTGCGCAGTATATTTTTTCATCGTTCAAGAAATCAATTTCCAATTTTTATTTTTGTTTTAATTTTTAATTTACAATAGAAGCAAACAATTGTTCTTAGTATTTTTCGCAGATTATACTCGAGAATGCGCATGCGTGAGCAAGAAGCAATATTTATTATACTCGAGATTGCGCATGCATGAGCAATATTTTTTGGTGATAAATTGATAACTATCTTTATTTTTTTCAGTCTTCATATAAAATGACTTCGATCAACAATACAGCAACAGCTCTTCTTAACGATGTAAAAGCAGCATTTTTAAATGCTAATGATGCTGAGAGTAGCATAAAATGATGCAATAAAAATCTGCGCGCTCTCAATAACTTACTTCAACGAAGGAACAATATATCCATAGGATGCAAGCAACATTTATTAATAACCATTGCACAAATTAAAAGTTATCGTACACTGATTAAAACGAAATCACGTATAGGTAAAGATTTGAGCGTGAGAAAAGGAAGGCCTGCAGATCGTGTCAAATGGGTAGAAATGCAGGTGGCGTTCCAAAGTCGAATCAGGACCGGCGCGCGGCGTCGTCGTGAATTTAAATCATAAAGATGTCGGAACGTTTCTTGATGATGCATTAGCACTTTTTCGAAGACGCATCAAGAACGGCTTGAAGAACGAGGAGGCGTTTAAAATCAACGCAATTCTCTGCGGGGAATTTATAATTAAGAAAGGTGACAGAGAGATTGTCGAGGAGAAGTACATGAACAGCAAGAACGCACCAATATACCGCGACACCAACGACATTGACTATTGGTTCAACCTTAATGTTAGAAAACCGATAATTACACAGCTGCAAGAATTTCAGGAACGAGAAAGTGGATGGAGTTTGTCGAAAATCATCAATCTAGTCATTAACATCAATAAATTCGTGCTTCAACCAGGATCATCATATATCGAACTTCCTCAATACATTAAACTTAAAGACGCATGCGTCAACGTAAAAAACAATGATGATGCATGCTTTGCATGGGCGGTAACATCAGCACTTCATCCAGTAAGCCATGGAAAACACTGTGATCGAATTTCTTCGTACCGCCAACTATTCATCCGTTTTAAAAAATATCACGATGCCTATAACTATAAAGCAGATTCCACGTTTTGAACAGCAAAACGGTTTGTCAATTAATGTTTACGTGTTGGAGAAAATAGGGAAGTAAAAGTTTGTTGTCAGACCTGTTACCTTACGAAAGCAAAGCAGTCAAAACATGTGAATCTGCTTTTGATACAGGACAGTTATGATGAAAACAACACTGCACCGATAAACTATCATTACGCATGGATAAAAAATCTTTCTCGGTTGGTGTCTAGTCAGCTTAGTGCAAATCAACATCAAAAATACTTTTGTGATCGATGTCTTAATTACTTTTACAGTCAGGAACGTTTAGATGAATATGCAGTAGATTGTGGAGAATTAAATGCTTGTAAAATCAGAATGCCTGCGATAGAAAATAATATTTTAAAGTTTAAAAGTTTCAGAAATAAAGCTAAGGCACCGTTCATAATTTATGCTGATCTAGAATGTATATTGAAACCAAGTAGCGACCAAAACAAATATCAGGAACATGTATCTTGCAGCGTTGCTTATTACATCAAATGTTCCTATGATGATTCCTTATCTGTGTATAGATCATATCGTGGTGAGGATTGTATACAATGGTTTACTACCAAACTGCACCAGATCGCGGAACATTTGGAAACCGTTTTTCTTTGCCCTCTACCCATGGAACCGTTAACTTTGAGCGAAAAACAACAATTTTATAACACACTGTCACATCTGCGAGCAACAGTTTGTTTTGGGAGACAAAAAAGTAAGGGACCACGACCACATTTTGGGAGTGTTCCGTGGAGCCGCACACGAGGGATGTAATATTAATTATAAGGATGGTCACGTGGTACCGGTAGTATTTCATAACCTGAGCGGTTACGATTCACATTTCATAATTAAAAATTTAGCTTCAGATTTTGAGGGTCGCATTGATTTGCTTCCCATAAATAAAGAATAATATATTTCATTTACAAAACAGATTGATGAAAATTTAGTAAAATTCCGTTTTATTGATTCGTTTAGATTTATGAGCTCAAGTCTGGATAAATTAGCTTCGAATTTAGAGACGTACCCCGTTCTAAAATCAGAATTTCAAAATTTACCCGAGGAAAAAATTCGAGTTACTAACCCGTAAGGGTGTGTATCCATATGATTACTTTGATTCGTTTGATCGTTTTACGGAAACAAAATTACCACACATAGAGAAATTTTATAATAAATTAAACGATGAAAATATTAGCGATGTCGATTATGCGCACGCTCAACACGTATGGAGTCAATTCGAAATTCAAAATTTGGGAGAGTATTCGGACTTGTACTTGCGAACTGACGTTTTACTGTTGGCTGACGTTTTCGAACAATTTCGTTCCACGCTAATGAAATCACACCGACTCGATCCTGCTCATTATTACTCAGCTCCCGGGTATACTTGGGATGCTATGCTCAAGTATACAGAGATTGAGCTAGAATTACTAACAGATATCGATATGCCCATATTCATCGAGCGAGGAGCTCGAGGTAGATTAAGTCAGTGTTCCAAACGATACGCCAAAGCCAATAACATGTACATGGACAACTATGATCCTGCTCAACCATCAAAATTTTTGCTCTACGAGGACGTTAACAATCTCTATGGATGGGCCATGAATCAATTCTTACCCTATGGAGGACTTGAATGGGTAGATGATTTGGAGAACTTTAATTTTAATGATATTTCGAAAGACAGCTCTGTAGGATACATTTTGGAAGTTGATTTGGAATATCTGGCTGATGTTCACGACGAACACTCTGATTTACCGTTTTGCTCAGAACACATTAGCGCTCCTAAATCTAAACAACAGAAATTAATAGCTACACTTTACAATAAAGATCGCCACGTCATACATTATAGAAATTTACAACAAGCTTTGGCAAATGATTTGAAATTAATCAAAATTCATCGCGCGTTGAAATTTAATCAGGCAGCATGGTTAAAACCTTACATTGATTTAAATACATCTCTGAGAACCATTGCAAAGAACGACTTTGACCAAGATTTGTATAAATTACTAAATAACGCAGCTTTTGGTAAAACTATGGAAAACATTAGAAAACGCAGTAACGTTAAGCTCATAAACAAATGGGAGGGAAGATACGGTGCAGCTAAATTAATTGCTAAACCAGAATTTAAATCTTCCACTACATTTAATGAGAACCTGGTAGATAGGCGATAGAATAAAACTGAAATTTTCTTTAATAAACCCATATACGTTGGCATGTGCGTACTCGACATCTCAAAGACGAAACTTTACGAATTTCATTATGGATACATGAAGTCTAAATTTGGAAGTAATTGCAAAGTTTGTTATACGGATACGGACTCTTTGATTTATGAAATCGAAGGTGATGATGTTTACGAAATAATTCGGAGCGACTGTTATGAACACTTTTGATACCAGTGACTATCCAGATAATAACAGATTTAATATTCCTCGTGTAAATAAGAAAGTTCCCGGCTTAATGAAAGATGAGCTGAACGGTAGAACTATGACAGAGTTTGTAGACTTGCGATCGAAAAGTTACGCGCACAGTGTGGAGGGTGAAGATAGACGTAAAAAAGCTAAAGGTGTTAAGAAGAATGTTATCAAAAACAAAATTACTTTCGATGATTATTTGGAATGTTTGCAAAATTTAAAAGAAAAATCTTTGGAACAAAATTTTGTAAGCGGGGACTCGGGGTTGAAGAATAATGACTATTCCCCGTAATTATCCCTCCTTACTGGTAGCGCAATTTTTACAGTTCAAGTAAATGGGTGATTAACAATTGAAATGAAAATAGAATTATTCGATTTATCGCTGCCACCACCGGATTTAGGCAAAAGGGGTCCGGTCCCTCATTAAATTTAGATTAATTAATTACATTGCGTTTCCCATGTTACTTTGGTATTCGGAGGTGGGCTCTTGAGCTTAGGAGCTGTGCAAGCGCGTGATATTTCCGTAAACTACCCTAATAGAAATTAAACACCTGAACTAGTTTAATATCGGGTATATTGATAAAAGAACAAAATTTGGTTTCCCTGGGAAAGGGATTACGTTGTTACTACCAATGTAGATTCTTCATAATAATAATATTGACAATTCACCTACCGTTTCTTGGGTGAGGAGAGCGAGAACCCAGCAGCAGGGGTGTCTGGGACTTGATCCCGGGGGCGGAAGCTCGACGGCCCTTTCCTTGGGGGGAAGGTTCGGCCCTTGGCACGCTCACACACAGACACGGATTTTAAAGTTTAATGCATGAGGGGGGGGGTTATTCGCGAATCGCGTTAAAAACACAAATTTTTATATATACAGGCTGGGCCAACAGTGCGTGGGCGGAAGATTGTGGCTTTATTGTTGAATATTTTTAAAATCTGTGTACGCACTAACATACATATGGGTTAGATGCACAATCTAAAATTATTTAGACAAATACAGGGTGTCCCGTAAGAGTGTGGCAACCCTAACTTGTGTTTTTTTAAATGGAACACCCTATATATTATTACACGATTCGATAGCTCGTCATTAGTGGATGAAAATAATATAGGGTTTTTTTGATCTAAAGTTTATGGTTCTCGAGATATTGTCACGAAAGGGATTTTCCAGAAAAAACACAAAGAACTTTGGGGTTATATTCCGCGAACAAATAATTAAAACGCGAATCTGTGTAATCAGGGCACGCGAACTTGTGTAAACGGGGACACCGCAAACGTGTCGAAATGTAAACACAATAAGGAGGTAACAAATACAACATAACGTAAGGCTTTATATTTCATAATCAGCGGAATTTACGCCGCAAACATACGAAATCGCTGGGCGAAACACGAGGCAAGAACAAAGAAGATACAACATGCAAACTGGCCAAAAACCGTGTATAAAAACGCGGGCCAAAAAATTAGGAACCAGTCGTTTCCACCAGACGGACTCAGCACTAGTGCCAATCCACGAGGGGACGCCCAACATCGCCGTCCAGCAACATTGCCGCCGCCAACGTCCAATATCGCCGTCCAGCAACATTGCCGCCGCCAACGTCCAATATCGCCGTCCAGCAACATTGCCGCCGCCAACGTCCAACAACGCCGTCGCCGCCACCCACAACGTCGTCGTCGCCACCCCAGCATCAACATTGCTGGAAGCCATCACCTGCCACTGCCGCCGACAACATTGCCGTCCGTCCTAAAGGGAACAACGTGAGCTAGTCGTCACCGCAACCACCCGGACCGCATTCCTACATTTCAAGACAAACCCCCGAACTGAAATTATTTAATTCTTTTTCATGAATAAAGAGGTATTAATTTCTTTTTTAAACAACTGTGTTTTCAAGCTCTACCATCTACCTACGCCCATACCGTGACATGGTGGAGACGCCCTTATCGTAACATGATGAAGGCTTGCCCCTTATCGTAACATGGTGGAGGCTTGGGCTTTATCGTAACAATATTGATGATTTATCGTTAAAAAATGGCAACATTTGTGACTCTGTAAATTATTTATTTTTAAATATTTGACTTTGAAATTTGGTAAATACATTATCTAACTATTGGGAAATAGAAAGGCATGCACAATCGGAAATTTCTTTTAAAACTTTATACAGGATGATGCATTACGCAAAAGACCATTTTTCTACAAAAAATTAAATGGAACTCCCTGTATGTAATCACACTATTTTAAACACCTTTTGTTGAAGTTTCTCACGGCATAAGTTTTTTTATGATTGGCTATTAAACTTTAGATGTAGGAATTTTTTTAAATTATAAATTTAAAAAACGAAGCTATGATTGTAATTTAATAACGAAAACCTAAAGTTTCTTTGATTCATATTCGTATATGACAGCAACAATAACAACAAACTAAAACTTAACTAACAAAAAAAAACTTAATTAAAACACTTTCTTGAAAATTATTACAGGATTTGTAAATATTTTCTATTTAACTTAACATTTAGAAATATCAATTCTTGTAAAAATACATAGTAGTCCATGGAAATTGACAAATTGACAAGCTTCGGTTTGAACGTTCAGCATAAATATTACCCTATTATAAACTTAAATTTCAAAATGAATTTTAATAAAGAGGAGTTGATTGATATGATTTACATTCTAGGCGAATGTCGAAGAAATGCCTTACTAGCAAGTCGAGTGTATAAAGAACGGTATCCAGAGAGACGTCATCCGCGTGAAGAATCTTTTATGAATCTTGCTGAAAGATTTGAACGAACGGGCAGTGTTAATTACGAAAAACATGAAAGAGAAAAGACTCATTTGACAGAAGATAATGAACTTCATGTGATATATTCCCTAGTAGAAAATCCTCAATGTAGTACACGGCGGTTGAGTAATGACTTAGATTTAAGTAAGACAACAATAAGAAGAATAATAAAAAAACATAAGTTTCATCCGTACCATATTCAATTACATCAAGAATTAGTTCAAGAAGATTTTCAAAGACGCAGGACATTTTGCCAATGGTTTAATGAGAAAATTAATGCAGAGAATAATTTTGCAAGTAAAATTTTATTTACTGACGAAGCGACTTTCCATAATAACGGAACTGTAAACAAACATAATTTACACTATTATTCAAACGAAAATCCGCATTTTTTACGAATTGTACATAACCAACATAGATGGTCCGTTAATGTTTGGGCAGGAATAATAGATTCACATATTGTTGGTCCCTATTTTTTTGATGGCACTCTCACTGGTCCGTTATATCTACACTTTCTTGAAAATGAATTCATGCAATTATTGGTGAACATCCCTTATAACGGAATTGAAACAATGTGGCTTCAACAAGATGGAGCGCCACCACATTACAATCGTAACGTTAGAGAGTGGCTGAACCAACAATTTCCAAATAAATGGATAGGGCGCGGTGGACCTGTGAATTGGCCAGCTAGGTCTCCCGATATTACTCCCCTTGACTTCTTTTTCTGGGACCCCATTAAAGAAAAAGTTTATAGAGAGTGTCCTATTAATGTAGAGGATATGAAAATTAGAATAAGAAATGCATTTGCATCGATAACTCCTGTAATGTTATCAAATGTAAGGAACTCTTTGCGTCGCCGAGTTCAAAAATGCATAGAGCAAGATGGGCGTCATTTTGTATGTCATATGTATGTTAGTGCGTACACAGATTTTAAAAATATTCAACAATAAAGCCACAATCTTCCGCCCACGCACTGTTGGCCCACCCTGTATAAGGGTGATGTCTGAAACACCAAGATAAAAATAAAAATGAACTCTAGTTAATTATCAGAGGGAATGTCCGATCTATTCGGAGGGAAGATGAACATTCCCCTTTTGATTTTTCAACTCCTTCCTTCCGCGCGGTATTATCTCAATTCAAAATGTAAACAAACTCCCCTTAGGAAATGCTGGACTCTCTTGGCCAATCGAGCAAGCTCTAACTAAAACGCAAATTTTGGGCACCGAAGTGACTAAAGTTGCCTAACGTTAGAGTATAGTTTCAAGCGATTCCTTCGCCCTTATCTGAACTCCGAGGTCGACCGATCTTTTTCCCATACGTGTAATTTGAGCCGACGTTAATTTTGTTTATTTTAAACGTTATCTTATGGCACTTATGAGGGTTGTTTTGTCTATCGCGCCTGGGAACCTGTTTACATTAAGATTAAGTTAACATTCCTTTTGCTCGGTTCGTTGGCGAATTAAATTTTGTTAATTGAATTTAGGGCGAAATTTTTCGGCCGTTTACAATTTAATACGTTCACAAAAACATAACGTCTGCACAGTCACACAGCAGAAAATTGCGCTAAGTCCTCACGATGATAAGCGATTTATAATACCTCAAACTTTTACAACACTTCCACTTTACCACTTCTCCGGTGGTAATCCTTCGTCAGGCTCAGCTACGTTCGGAACGGTGGTGTCCAGGTATGAGCTCACCGGTGTCCAGGTTCGTAAAAAAAAGGCAGGTATCCACAACAGAAACTTTATTCACGAATGTTCAAAATTTAACATGTCAAAATATCACTTATGCTAACTAGGATTATACACGGCGGTTTTTACACGTTGTGAAACAAAACTATGCATCGGTTATTGTTCGGCACAAAACACGTAACAGCCCTCGCTCTCAGGTAGGTAACACGAAAAACGAATCGTCCTGATGTTGATTGTGCGGGTACGGCGTGAATAAAACACTTATTCCCGGTAAGTAAGTACAAGACGCTTGTGTGAGGACGGTGTGAACAAGACGCTTGTTCAAGGTAAGTAGCACAAGACGCTTGTGCGGGGACGGTGTGAACAAGACGCTTGTTCAAGGTAAGTAGCACAAGACGCTTGTGCGGGGACGGTGTGAACAAGACGCTTGTTCGGGGACGGTAGCACAAGACACTTGTGCGGGGACGGTGTGAACAAGACGCTTGTTCAAGGTAAGTAGCACAAGACGCTTGTGCGGGGACGGTGTGAACAAGACGCTTGTTCGGGGACGGCAGCACAAGACACTTGTGCGGGGACGGTATGAACAAGACGCTTGTTCGGGGACGGTAGCACAAGACGCTTGTGCGAGGACGGAGTGAACAAGACGCTTGTCCTCAGTTATATAGCATAAGACGCTTATGCTGGGTAGCGGAGTGAACAAGACGCTTGTCCGGGGACGGAGACCGTTGCGGCGGAAACTTATTGATATTACTTACTCGGCTTGAAGCACCCGTAAATCTGTCGCGTTACCCGAGACCGAACTGACTGGTGGACTGCGATGTCTTCGCTGACTGGCCGGCTGGCAGACTGGTCCCTGGAGCGAGCTTCTGCGCCTTATATACGGTCGGAGTAAAGGAGAGGGAATCCCCACAACAAAATCCCCTTCCCAAACTTAAGATATATTTGCTAAAACTGAAACACCGCGGAGGAATTCTGCTAAACTAAACTATGTACAAAAACATTATTTACACTTATATACAATATATACATTAGTAACACGTTTTGCGTTGTTACACTCCCCCCTTTCTTCGCAAGTCTCGACATGATCGGAGCTGGCCGTTCTGATCGAAACGGAGATGCCAACGTTCTTCCACAAACCTGAGCTTGAACTCACGATATCGTGACACGGCTTTCGTAGGGACTTCTACGAATCACCAACTCGTAAGGCGGTACCATCTGGTCACTTCCTGTGGTTCCTTACGACTGTACGGGACTGGCGCAAGCGGATCTGTGGGACGAGGGGCCGGTGTCACGTCTGGGGGCCTTATCACTTCTGCCGGAGGTGGTTGGATGTTGGATTTTTTAGAGGGAGGCTCGGTGATAACACTTTCCGTCAGGCCGAGAGCCTCCTCTAAATCCATTACCCAGTCCTCTTCCATCCTAAGTGAATCTTCAACCATCCTCGGTAAATCTTTTACTACAACTCTCGATCGCGTTGTTGCAGTTGTGGACGAAATTGGAGTGGGGACCTCTGTTGTCATGCGCAACGGTGGGGGCGGACGGGAGATAACGTTTGGTCTCTTAAAACCACCCACTCGTGGAGGAGTTGATACAGGAATGATATTACCTGGCTTCGGTAGGGTTGGTGTTACTGGGGCCGGGACCATTTTCTTCCTCCGGACGGCTTCCTTTCTGGCGTCTCTTACCAGTCTACTCCCTCGGGATCCTTTTTTCACGGGGTCAGGCGGTTCACTCAGAAGGATAACCTTCCTCTGAGTCGGCTCGTTCCGGACATTTGTGACGGTCTTCGGTACGGTGAATTCTCCTCGGGGGGTCGGTACGGGTTTTGGTCTGGTCGGCTTTCTCGTGCAATTCTCCAAGAAAGTGCAGTCGGGTGGACTTCGCTTCGACATCTTGACACTTCAACAATCAAAACCGAAGTCGTGCTCTCTTAACCCTGTTCTTCTCCTTTTAAAGACATCGTAAAATGAAAGTGGGGGGAAAATTTAGAAGGAGGAAAATCCGCGCATGAGTAAACTGGAATCGAAACATTGAACGGAAAAGTGTGCGGATTATTGCGGAGCGGGAGATGGTTTCAGATGCTGTACGTGTACATTCCGGAGCCAATGGCCGTTTTTGTCTTTTAAAACATAAATTACAGGAGAGATTATTTTTCCTACCGTATATGGGCCTGTAAACTTGGCTGCAAGCTTAGCGTTTATTTTCGCAAATTTATTAGAAAGAGGGTGTTCTCTTTTCCATACAACATCTCCTATCTTAGGCTTCCAGTTACGATGACGGAGATTGTAGTAATTTCGTTGCCGCTGGAAAGCTTTAGCTAAGTTTATGCGCACCAACTCGTACGCATCGGTTAGGTCGTGATGCCTCCGCTCGGGAGTGCGGATATCTCGGTTTTTATTTGCTTCCTGTGGCGTCCGTAACTCACGACCATTATTCAGGTATGCTGGGGTATAGCCTATAGCTTCATGTAGTGCGGTATTATAAGCGAAACGTATTTCACCAATTCGCTCGTCCCAAACTTGCTGGTTTTTTTCCGAAAACTGGGCGATCATTGTTTTGATGACACGATTAACTCTTTCCACCGGATTGCATTGCGGAGTATAAGCGGGTGTACGACGGTGTTTAATGCCGGACTTCTGTAGCATCCTGACAAAATTTTGACTGACAAACTGTTTGCCATTATCAGATATAATAGAGAACGGGCATCCGTGTCTTAAGATAACTTCTTCTTTTATTGCCTTAGTTACTGCTTCACCGGTAGCTTTTCGTAGTGGTTTTAGTTCAACCCATTTCGTAAACACATCCTGCATGACCAGTAGCCAAATGTGGCCTTTACGAGACCGCGGTAGCGGGCCTATTAAATCTACTGAAACGGTGTGCCACGGATCATTTGCAGAATTTGGATGCAGAAAACCTCCAGTTTTCTGTTGGGAGACCTTATACTGGTTACAGCTGCCGCAATTTTTAACATAAAAAGCCGCTTCTTTGAACATCCCTGGCCAATAAAACTTTTGAGCAAGGCGAACGATCGTTTTGGCAATACCGAGATGTCCTGCGGTTGGTTCGTCGTGATACTGGCGAAGTATGTCAACACGTTTATTGGTAGGTACACAAAGTTTCCATTCCTCCCCTGGTATGGTTTCATTATAATTGATTGCATTCATGACGTGTCGATATAATCTGTTATCGCGGACGCAGTAGTCTGGGAAAGACCCTGGATTCGTTTTTACTTGTCTATACATCTTGCTGTACCATGGACACTTAGGGCGGCGTTGGATAATACAGATATCCTTTTCGGGGTGTTCGCAAAGCGGTTGGCGTGAAAGTGCGTCTGGGACTTTGTTTAAAGAACCTCTTCGATACTGGACATCAAAATCAAATTGTTGAAGTTCCAGAGCCCATCTGGCAAGTCGCCCGGTAGGATTATCTATATGTTGCAGCCACTTAAGTGACTGATGATCGGTTATTACCGTAAAATTATACCCTTCTAAATACGGTTTCATCTTGCGCACTCCCCATAAAATAGCTAGGCATTCCTTTTCAGTGGCACTGTAATTGCGTTCTGTTTTACTAAAAGTATGACTTGCATAGGCGATCACTCGTTCTTCTTGCTCAAGATTTTGTATGAGTACTACTCCGATTCCTACATCACTTGCGTCAGTTTGTAAATAAAACCTTTGGGAAAAATCCGGACAAGCCAATACTGGAGATTCGGTTAATTTCTTTTTAATGGTTTGAAAAGCTTTTTCTTCCTCTTCTCCCCATTTCCATTTTGCATGTTTACGAGTTAGTTTCGTTATCGGTTCAGTTATCGTGGAGAAATCAGGTATAAAACGACGGTACCAAGAAGCCATGCCATGAAAGCGACGGATTTCCTTGATGTTTTTAGGAGCTGACATAGCGGTGATAGCTTCTACTTTCTCTGGGTCAGTACGGATCCCATTCCGATCAACCACATGTCCGAGATACTTCAGGCTGTCCACACAAAATTTACATTTTTCTGGATTGATTTTAAGTCTAGCCTCCCGTAAACGACGAAAAACTTCTTTCAAATGCATCATATGTTCATCAAACGTTTTACTAACAACGATTATATCGTCTAAATATACAAAAGCATGAGGTTCGAGGTCCTGTCCTATTACTTCGTCAAGCAACCTTTGAAATGTGGCGGCTGCCGAATGTAAACCAAATGGCATCACTTTAAACTGCATAAGTCCTTTGCCTGGTACGGTGAATGCTGTGATTGGTTTACTCTCTGGGGTAAGAGGAACTTGCCAATATCCGTTTTTTAGATCAAGGGTAGAAAGAAATTTGGCACCTCTTAATTTATCCAAAGTAGCCTGAACTTGAGGTAAAGGATAAGCATCTTTCTCGGTCACGGCATTGACTTTTCGAAAATCGACACAAAAACGCGGTTTACCGTCTTTTTTGGGTACAATCACAATCGGTGAACTCCACGGGCCATGTGCTGCTTCAATTATTCCTTCGTGTTCCATTTTTTCTACCTCGGCGTTAATAATAGCTTGCATCGCTGGATTACGAGGACGATAACGTTGTTTTATCGGCTTTTGGTCAGCAAGTTTTATGTGATGTTGAATACGCTGTGTCGGACCAACTATATTATTAAATTTTTTTTTTCTATTTCCAGGAATTTTTTAAAGAGCTGTTCTTTGTTCGATTTTTCAGTGCGGCTAATATGAAAAATGTTAGCTCCATTTAACCTTCTGGGGGCCGGAGGGATCGTTAAACTCAGTTTACTAATTAAATCGATGCCAAAAAGTATAGGAACTCGTAAATTCGACATTATAGAAAAAATGTGTTGATAGGTATTGTTCGCCAATCTGAACTTCATTGGCAACGTTCCCTGGACTTCAATTTCCCTTCCGTCGGCCAGGCGTGCTGATGCTTCTTCCTTAACAGGATGCTGTCCATTTAGCATGGTGAGATGCAATACTTTATCATTTAAGTAAGATTTTTCGGAACCGGTATCCAGCAAAGCCGAAAAAGTTTCATTGAATATCTGGACTTTGACGTACGGGCGAGGATTATAATAAATTTTTATTTTTGGGGCCGGACATAACCTCTTGAAGGCCCGGCCCCGTCGGCGTTTCCCGTCTGCTTATTACATCTACAGTCCTTAGTAAGAATGTTGTCCAGTCCACAGTAGGAGCAGAATTTTTGAAAAGGTCGCTTACAGTTTACTCGTAAATGTCCTCTTTGTTTACAACGCCAACAATTGGTATTGCGGTTGTAATCTTGCTGGAGTGTCGATACGTTTATATTAGAAACTTTTTGATTATGTTTTATAACGGGTTCGGTTTCACGGTTTAATTTCATAATATCTTCGTATTCACTGGCTCGATCTATTAGATCGCTAATTGTAGTTACCTCTCGCCGATGAATATATAACATGTATTTAGGTATCATATTTTTATAAGTTCGGTTCAGTTGTTCTTCCTTAGAGAAGCCTCCGGATCTTCGCATCAGAGTAAGTATATCAGTAGCATATCTCAAAAAGGGCTCGTTGTCTTTTTGTAGCCGGTCCGGTATATTTTGTTCTAGTTGTTCTTGTAGAAGTCGTGGTACATAAAATTGTTTGAAACATTTTATGAAGTCCTGCCAGACGGCAGCACAAGACACTTGTGCGGGGACGGTATGAACAAGACGCTTGTTCGGGGATGGTAGCACAAGACACTTGTGCGGGGACGGTATGAACAAGACGCTTGTTCGGGGACGCTAGCACAAGACGCTTGTGCGAGGACGGAGTGAACAAGACGCTTGTCCTCAGTTATATAGCATAAGACGCTTATGCTGGGTAGCGGAGTGAACAAGACGCTTGTCCGGGGACGGAGACCGTTGCGGCGGAAACTTATTGATATTACTTACTCGGCTTGAAGCACCCGTAAATCTGTCGCGTTACCCGAGACCGAACTGACTGGTGGACTGCGATGTCTTCGCTGACTGGCCGGCTGGCAGACTGGTCCCTGGAGCGAGCTTCTGCGCCTTATATACGGTCGGAGTAAAGGAGAGGGAATCCCCACAACAAAATCCCCTTCCCAAACTTAAGATATATTTGCTAAAACTGAAACACCGCGGAGGAATTCTGCTAAACTAAACTATGTACAAAAACATTATTTACACTTATATACAATATATACATTAGTAACACGTTTTGCGTTGTTACAATTTTATTTTTAGTTGCACAAATTGATAAATAACATAATAAAATTTCTATTAATAACGTGTTTATCTATAAATTAAAAGTATAACTTAGTAGTACCTACAAATTGATAAACAATATTATAAAAATTGTATTAATAATGGGCTTGTGTAAATTAGTTTGAAAAATCATTGCCTGAAGTATTACTGAATGTTTTTCTCATCTTATGAGATGTATAATGAAGAATAGAAATGATTATTTTGAAAGCTGGTAATGACTCAAGTAAATTCTGAAAGCAAAACAGGAGATTAATACAAGTTAGAATACATATCATTTCATTTTATGTTATTTTTATACATATTTAAGGAAAATCTTATTTATTATTTTAGAAAATTTTATAACTCCTATAAGTTCTATAACTCCATGTGTTTTTAACAAATAAATAAAAGTTTTAAATAAAGAAATAACTTTTTTGTCTATTTGTTTATTTATTTCCTCAACTTTCTTGTACCTTGAGATTCAACTTAGAGAAGTTTCACTATATTTTGTTAGTTTCATACTTTGTTGCACAAATTGATAAGTAAAATTAAACGTTACGAATGATAACTTTGTGACACAGATTTATTATTACATTATAAAAATTCTATTAAGATTACGTTTACATAAATATCTTAGTGTTATTCTGGAAACATTTTGATTAGGTTTGCTTAATTTTATAGATATTAATGTCATAAATATTATTTTCAATAAATATAAAAAATGTAGACTATATATAAACAACTAAAATTCAAACCAGAGATGTTAGAGTATTATACTTTTGTCTAATATCGAATTTACCTTTTACTCAATCTCAAACCATGCAGGACTCGAATATAACAATTGTACATAGAAACAAACGTCATCTGAATGCTAAGAACAATAATATTTGTATTTTCGATTTTGATGGGATTGGAAGAACTCTGGCACATTCATTTTACCCAGTACCACACATTTTTCAACGAGAAGTTCATGTTGATTCAGATGAATTGTGGTACTTATTTTTAGGAGAAGCACCCCCAAACCAGACTAGTTTATATGCAGTATTAGCTCATGAAATAGGACATACGTTAGGACTTCCACACACTAATAATGAGCAATCTGTGATGTTTGCATTCTATAATAATGATTTATTTAAAAACAACTCTCGCATCGAACTCCATGCAGAAGATATCTTAGCGATTCAAAATTTGTATGGACAAAGGTAAACAACCACGACTCAGAAGACTTCGACTATGATACCTACAACAAAAATTCCTACAAAGAAACCTACACTAGCGACTACATCTGTAACCAAAACAACATCAAAAAATGAGCCATTATCTAGAAACATTGCTGTAACAAACGTGAAAATTGAGATGACAGCACCTGACTTGTGTACTATTAGCGATAAAGTTAATACATTTCTCATTGTGAATAAATATCTAAATAAATATTCTATGAGAAATGGATTTGGATGGTAAAGTTAGGTTTAAAAACGTATAACGAACCTTTATTAATAACAGACTGGCTATCGTTTCTACCTACAAATTTTACAAAAATTAACGCCATTTATCAAAGACCTAATGGAAATATTATCTTTTTTATTGATAATGAAATGTACATGATGAATTTCCCCTTACTCCAAGTGGTTCCCGGTTATCCGAAACCGTTATCATCTTTTTATCATGGACAACAAAATGAAATACAAGGAATAGTCAATACGTATACAGGCAAAACAATACTGTTATATGAAAAAGATGTTTTTGTTGAATTGGATGAGTGTAATCTACGAAGAAAATGTCATGGTTTAATCAGTGAGGAATTTCCAGGCATACCGAATACTGTTCGAAGTATTTTTCGATACATTAATGGAATGCTATACTTTTTCGACGATAACAATTATTATGAATACAGTGAATTTACTCGTACTTTAATTAGAACAGGACCACGTGATTTATCCGTCTTCAACCTGAATTGCCCCAGCATAAACGTATTGGAACAAATTAGATTGCTTCTTTCAAAATTGATATCACTAAAATGAAAACTTATTTACTAGGTATAATGTGTATAATTAAGGAAAAACTGAATATTATTCTTCCTAAGAAATAAAGTTTAATTCCTATATTATAAGAATAAAGATGATTTCTGTAACTGCATATCTGTATTTTCATTTTATATTGAAAAACAAAAAATAAACTGATATTTTTAACCAATTTTTTATTTTGCACATCCATGTCTCCCCTCACACAATCATCCTTTATCTAATGGAAAGCTACGTACAAATTTATAAATATCAACTTCATAAAAATTTTGTTCTTTCAAACTAATAGTACGAAAAATCACCGTCAGGAAAACAAAAGCAATGTATTTATCTGGAAGAGATTAAAGTTCAAACAGTTTAATTCGAAAGTTCAGTTCTAAACATATTGTGATACGTGACAGTTCTATTCTCCCTTCAGCCCGTTATATATAAAGTTACAGTTCTACATTTTCCTTGCAAGTAAGTACCATTGCGAGATAAATAATTTGTACGGCAGATTTTCCCTATTTAAATAGGACTTTCTGGCTTATGCGATTTCGTAGTAAAAATATAAAATTTGAAATTGTTGCTGTCAAAAGTCAGTGTAAGTTATTTTGATGTCTTACAAGATTCTTTCCGAAGCAGAAAAAGCAACCGCCATTGCTAAGCTGGAAGAGGGATGGTCTTTGCAAAGAGTAGCAGATCATCTAGAATCAAAAAAATCCACTATTCAGAACCTCAAGAAGAAATGGGAGGAAACGCATTCGTTGGCCCGTATTCCTGGTGCGGGTCGTAAACGGAAGACAACACTTGATGAAGACGATGATCTTGTTAATTATGTGAGAAACCAGCCCTTTTCTACAGCTGTAGAGGCCAAACAAAGAACTAATTTTCCTGCTGGAGAGCATACTGCTAGGAAACGTTTAAAAGATATAGGTTTACGTAACTCGACAGCGGCGCAAAAACCTTTTCTAACAGAAGAAAATAAACTGAAGAGAATAGAGTTTTCAAATATGTTTGTAAACAGGAATCATGATTTTTGGAACACCGTTGTCTTCACGGATGAAAAGATCTTTCAATCAGCAAATAATGCCAGACAAAGGGTATACCGCCCTCGAAATCAGCGTTACAATCAGGAATACTTGCATCATAAAGAGCAGAGTGGTCGATTGTGCATGTATGGGGTTGGTTTTCGAGCGAGGGCCCTGGTATAATTCATTTTATAGATGGTCGTCTGAATGGTCAAAAATATGTTGAACTTTTGAATGATGTGATGCTTCCATCTGTTAGAGAAAGATTTCATGAGGGTTTTGTGTATCAGCAGGTTGAGCATGACACTATGCGTGTTTTTTTTCTCAAATTTCATTAAAAATGACTAAAGAATTCTATTTTCTAGGATAATTCTCCCGTGCATAAAGCTAGAATCGTGAAAGATTGGATAGCAGAAAATGAACTGGAAGTTCTTCCTTGGCCTTCAAGAAGTCCGGATATTAATCCGATTGAAAACATTTGGGGTTACATTGTTAAAAAAATTTACAGGAATGATTTTCGGCCGCAGAATAAGGATGAACTGATTCAGACAATTCAACATGCATGGGAAACTCTCACTCCGCAATACACACGAACATTGGTAGAATCAAAGAGACGAAGGCTTTCTGATGTGTTAGAAGAGAATGGTGGTTCCATAAAATATTAATTTTTTTCATAAACGTTGTTTTAATTCTAGCATTTAAGAACAATTCAATATGTGAAATAATTGCGCCGCAGCACAATTATTTTCCGACTTATATGTAAATGTTGGCTGCGAGTCGTCAGGATCGCAGGATCGCAACTGTTCTGCTGATGAGGCCCCAATTAGGGCCGAAATAGCTATACAGAATATGCTCGGGGGCTCCATTGCGATCCTGACGCCTCGCAGCCAACATTTACATGTTTGCGTTGACACGTTTTGTCTGCTTCGACTGCCATCTCGTAAGTGTTAGCTTTTGAGGCAGCGGCATTGTTGCTATCTGCTTTCACGACACGAATTATAAGTCGGAAAATAATTGTGCTGCGGCGCAATTATTTCACATGTTTGCATTCACGCGCTAAGCGTGCGTATATTCTGTTGGTCGTCGGGGTTGCAGTGGAGTTCTCGAGCTACTGTTCTGCTGATGAGGCCCCTATTAGGGCCGAAATAGCTATACAGAATATGCTCGGGGGCCCCATTGCGATCCTGACGACTCGCAGCCAACATTTAAACAATTCAATATGCTAAAATTTTGAAAATTCAGCCTACTTTAAAAAGCAACCGTACCAATTATTTATCTCGCAATAGTACGTTCAATATATATTGTTTTTTGCTTAAAGTTCTCAAATTTCACTGCTTTAATAATTACTAACTTTCCGAAAATCAAAACTAAATTTACAGTTTTATATTTGTAACCACAATTATTAGTTTAAACCAATATATAATTTGTGTTTTGTTTGACGCTTCTAAATTTTACAACTTTTCATATAATTTGTATGACGAAATTGACCTATTAACCTTTACGTGTGATAAATTTTATTTGATTTACAACACGTTTAAACCGATATATAATAATTTGTTTTTTTGTTTGACGCTTCTAAATTTTACACAATTTTTGTAACTTCATGTAATTTGCATGACGTTCGAAATTGACCTATTAACCTTTATGTGTGATAAGTTTTATATGACAAGATAAAATACGTACAATTAATACCAATAATTTGTTTTTACTTTTGGCGCTTCTAAATTTTACAATTTTAGGCTACGCTCACACTGATGAAGCCAAACAAAAAGCAGTTTAAAACACGGAAAACAGTTTAAACTGCTTTTTGTTTTGATATTACCAGTGTGTGTGCCTGATCCTATTTAAAGCATTGAAAACAAAATTAGCCAAAAACAATTTTGATCTATTTAAAAATATTAATTTGATCTATTTAAAAATATTAATTTGATCTATTTAAAAATATTAAAAGACAAGTAAACATTCTAATTTGAAAGAGAACAAATGTTTTTTCCTTTTTACTGTTTCACTCGACTCGTATTCGAACAATTTGATAACACCATGCATTTTTACATCTAAAGTCGTACACAGGTTTTGCATTCTTACATCTAAAGTCGTACACAGGTTTCACATTTTTAAACAGTTTCATTATTCGCCACAACTTACCTCTCCCTTTACTATTGCAGGCCAGAGAACGCTCCCCCCAGGCAACGCGTCACATCTTTTTTATTCAGGTCAGCAGACATCGCTTACCTTCAGCCGCTCCAAGGTCAAAGGTCACCAGACGCCGCTTATCAGACTCAAAGGTCACCAGACACCGCTTATCAGACGCTCCAAGGCCAAAGGTCACCAGACACTGCTTATCTTCAGACGCTCCAAGGTCATCTCCGACCACCTACGGCGCGATGACGTCATGCCTGAGTCAATTTTGACGTTTTTTGAGGCCTGTGTTATTTCTTATGGGTTTTTGGCCCCGAACCGGTATAGTTATACTACTGTTGATAATGAAGAGGCTGAGTTGAATACCTTGGCTTATTTCCAGGCCAATTCCAACGCCTCACTTCGAGCTGCCGAAGAAGATCTGGGAATCAGTAGGAATTCAGTACAGAGGATTTTGAAGAAAATATTCCGTTTTTTGGAAATAACTCTAAAACGGTTTGATTTAGGTATAGGAACATGTAATACCACTTTGTGCCAAATTTTATCACCAATTTAATTACGCAACGAAAAATCTGGCATTCCATTTGAAAAAATCGATCTTTTTACATTTTTATCTCTTGATGAAAAATATAAATTTAAGAATTATTCTCAGGCAAAGATGTTTATTTTAAAGAATACCTACGATAAAGGGATCTTCAAACTATAAACTTAATTAGATTTCAATTTTCTATCTCGTTTCAAATAAGAGTTACAGCCCATTTTGAAAACGTCAACCACCTGCCATGATTTCGGAAAATAATTTTTATCTCAAAAACTGTAATAGATAGACATGGTATGGTTTCAATAAAAAAGATTCAAAATTATGATTCCCATCTAAAAGTGCAAAAATAAATAGGGTGTTGCATTTAAAATAACAAAGTAGATGGCGACTTCCGGTATAACCGGAAGTGCTAGACATCTGAAAATATTTTAGCTGAAGAGAACGCAATCACTTGTATCTAATTAAATGTTCAAGTTTCTATTTTGGCCAGAATTCCATAAACTTCTAATGAAATTTCTCGCTGGGACACTCTGTATTTATTAGCTGATATTTTTGAAAATTAGCATTAGAAACCTACGGTCTGGATGCTTGCGGATTTTCTACTGCCCCCGGTTTATCATTTTCAGCAGCTTTAAAAATTACATATATTAAACTTCCTCTTTTACAAGATATCGATATGGTTTTATTTATAGAAAAAGATTTACGAGGTGGTATAACTCAAGTCACTTCCCGTTATGCAAAAACAAATTCTATACACATGGGTCCCTATTTTGATCCAAAAAAAGATATTTGTGAAATTATTTACGTAGTTGCAAACGGGTTGTATTCATATGCCATGACATCAAAATTACCTTGCAATAATTTTAAGTGGGTGAACGAGAAAAAATTAAAACATGTTTTCGAAATGATCACTACTAATAATGATTGTTCCGCATACTATTCCCATGAAACAGGGAAGTCGTGTATCTTAGAAGTCGACTTAGAATATCCCGATTATCTACATGATTCACATATATATTTTCCGTTTTGTACAGAACACAGGTCCGTCACAGGTAAAAACGAAGACAAAAAACTGATGCTGACATTATATAATAAGGAGAAATATGTTCTTCATTTACGTGTTCTACAATAATGTTTGAAACATGGCCTAAAATTAAAAGCAATTCATCGCGCAATAGAATTCGATGAGAGCAATTGGTTAGAAAAATATATTCATTTAAATAGTAGCTTGAGAGCATTGTCTGTAAACGCTAAATATGGTTTTCGGTAAACTGATGGAGTCCGTGCGTAAATATCGGAATATTGTTTTAGCAAATAATTGGAAAACAGCAGAAAAATATATAAGTAAACCAAATTTTAAAGGTGTAACGATTTTTAATAAAAGTTTAATTGCCATTGAGTTAAGTAAGTTAACTGTGAAATTTAATAAACCAATTTATATTGGTATGGCAGTTCTTGATATTTCATGTATAGCTTTCTTTACGAATATATTCGAGAAAATGTCGAACCATTATTTAACGTCACTGTCTGTTATATGGACACTGACAGCTTTATTTTAAAATTTACACCGAAATATCCACAAAGTACACCCAGAATTTACGAAATAATAAAACGGGACGCTAATGAAATTTTCGACACGTCCGGTTTTCCTATAGATAATTCTTTTGGCATACCACGTAAATAAGAAAATTATTGGAAAATTTAAAGATGAACTTTGTGGAGAAATTATTACCGAATTTATTTCTATTAGAGCAAAAGTTTATGCAATTAGGTTAAGAGAAATTGAAAAATTCAAAGGGAGTGGGTCGCTCGGGCATTAAAAAAATTACTTTCGAAAACTATCATGATTGTTTATTTCATAATAAAACGTTAATGTCATCATTTAATAGTATTAGATCTATAAATCATCAATTATTATCCGTTAATATAAACAAAATTGCATTAGACGCACGAGATGATAAAAGGTTCTATGCTTTTGTAAATGACATAGACTCGTTACCTTGGGGTCATTATAAATTAAAATAATTTCTCAATATTTGTTAATATGAAAACTGTATCTGAAATCTTACTGCAAGAAAATTTAAAAAAAATGTGTCAATTATAAAACTATTCTAATAAAAATAAAACGCTTTAATCTATAACGTACATATACCATTTCTCATTATCTCCTCTCACCCTTGAGGCTACAAGATAGCCGCCCCAGTCTTGATGCAGCAACCTACCTCAAAAACTTTGAGTGAAAGCCCCCCCCCCGCGCGCGTACCCTCGGCGAACGCACGACAATTAAGTTCTTTTTTTTATTACCGCTTCTTAACCGATCGCACCCAATTTGCCTGATGGCCGAGGGCGTTAGGTGGACGGCTTTGCAAACAGCGGGCACCGGGTTCGAATCTTCCTTTCATACGCGCAACGGCGAAAAAAATTTTTCATTAAGCACATTTAACCAACCACGTCACGAAACCGACCTCTAACGGACGATTTCAGAACTTCTATTTCGCGTCTCTCCGATTTACAGACCACGTTACGCAACCGACCTCTATCGGACGATTTCAGAACTTCTATATTCGCGTCTCTCCTTGTCTCTTCTGTCTCTCTCTCTTATACACGCTCAGGTATATGACTAAAAAACTCCGATGGAAGTCCGTAAGAATAACATGGGAAAAAAATGGGCGTGGCTGCGTTTCTTACCTACTCAAATTACATGTAAAAAAACATCTAGAAATACACGTATAATTACATGTAAATATACAGGGTGAGTTTTTTTCGATGTTTAGCATTGGGATCTCGGAAACTAGCAGAGCTAGAGAGACGGTTAAATGGGGAAACATTTGTAGTTTTAGGAGCCCAGTTTAATGCAGCTTTTGTTTTTTTCTTAAAGTTCATGGCTGGCTAGATATTTTGAAAAAACTGATTTTTTATAAATTCGTTAAATGCATATAGCTCGGTTATTCTTGATTTTAGAGAAAAGTTGCAAGACAAAAGTTGTACAGAATTATGTTCTTAATTAAACAGTCGAACTAACTTTTCCATATAAGCTCTTATTTTTCAGTTGTGACATAAACATCAGTTTTTTTAAATGGAAACCATAGTAGGCTATGAATGAAAAAGAAAGGCCTTTTTTTACCTTTTCAACGATGTAACATTTGATATGGTTATTTAAAAAAACGACAGAGATACGGCAGTTTTTCTTTTTCAAAATTGTTAATATGGTTGGCCATGGAAACAAAAGTTTATTGACAAATGCAAATTATAAACGATGAGCAAATAAAAATCAGATTAGAGTAGGCGGTGCAAAGAAAATGTATATCTGTGATTAAATAAAAAGTACAGTTATCGTAGTAACAACGAATCACAAGACTCTATTTTGAATTTTAACGTACCCTTAAATTTTAACAGCCTGTTAATAAGTTACAGAATAGCCCCTGATGACGGACGTTCTACTAGAAAAGCAGTAAATTCGATTTTAAAGAGGTGTAATTTATGTATTGCAAATAATGGTGGTCTTTTCGAACATCTTTAGAAATATTTTTAGTTTATTTTTGTTCTCGATAGTTTAGATTTGTTAAAAAGGCTTCGGATTAGCAATATGAAGGTCAAGTCCTACTCTCCGACCCTGGTATACTTGCAGTTGTTCATCCGGTGAATTTTGAAACGTTCTTTTCAGAACCAGAAGAATGATCTTCCAAGGTTTCGCTGCTTCGTGTTTGTAAACTATAAAATAATTTATACGTACGAATTATTGGTTTTGTATTTCAATGTTTCACATAGCTGTTTGAAATTTAACAGTATTTTGAGTTGGTGATGAAAATGAACCCTATCTCAACAAAAAGCGGTCATAAAGTGAGTGTTTACAAAAAAGAGTTGACATTAATTCAATGTTAAAAATTTCGAAAATTGAAGAAAACATGAAATTATAGTGATACTGATGTTTTGAGGTTGAAGGTTCTCCTAGGAGGCTATTGAAATATTGAACCATTGTTGGTATTAGAGTTTTGATTCTGAAACTTATGTAAAAAAGAAATGGCGAACAAAACGTCAAAGTAATATAAGTGAGCAAATAAAAATCAGATTAGAGTGGGCTGTGCAATGTTTGTGATTAACTGAATTAATTAATGTAATACAGTCATGGACTGTCAAATGTATTGATCTTTTATTTAATCACAAGACATACATTTCTTTTGCAGCGCCTACTCTAATCTGATTTTTATTTGCTCACCATTTATAACTTGCACTTGTCAATAAACTTTTGTTTCCATGGCCAACCATATTAACAATTTTGAAAGAGAAAAACTGCCGTATCTCCGTCGTTTTTTTAAATTACCATATCGAATCTTACATCGTTGAAAAGGTAAAAAAGGCGTTTCTTTTTCACTCATGGCCTACTATGGTTTCCATTAAAAAAAACTGATGTTTATGTCATAACTGAAAAATAAGAGCTTATATGGAAAATTTAGTTCGACTGTTTAATTAAGAACATAATTCTGTACAACTTTTGCCTTGCAACTTTTCTCTAAAATCAAGAATAACCGAGCTATATGCATTTAACGAATTTATAAAAAATCAGTTTTTTCAAAATATCTAGCCAGCCATGAACTTTAAGAAAAAAACAAAAGCTGCATTAAACTGGGCTCCTAAAACTACAAATGTTTCCCCATTTAACCGTCTCTCTAGCTCTGCTAGTTTCCGAGATCCCAATGCTAAACATCGAAAAAAACTCACCCTGTATAACCGTGTAAAACTAGCTTTAGAGTTTCGGTCATTTCTTTTTTGATAAGCAGAGCTTCAAATGCGTTCACGTTATGAACTTTATTACTGTAAGGCCCAGTTTCATAATCGAATTTAAAGGAAACTTTAAATTTATAGTCACCTTCAGATGTCAAAACAAATATGAAAACCTATTAGTTTACACATCTAAATGTGATTTAATTTTAAAGTCTCCTTTAAATTCCATTATGAAACTGGGGGTAAAATAATTTTTTTAAGTCTGAGCCACAGTGTTTAGATTTTAATCAGAAATTTCAAAGCTAGGGTAATTTGATCCATTTTTGGCTGTATCCATTTATTGTTAGGATAGCTATCAAGGAAATTTATCCTAACAACAAACAAATGGATGATGTGTGTTTTATATCATGGACAGTAAATAATAATTCAGTGAAATGTCAAAATTTTTATCAAAAGAAACTCATTTTTAATTCAATTAGATGTTTATAACGTGCATTACAATTTAAAGTTTTGCAGAAAGGGGCAAAATAGGGCAAAATTTTTTTTCACCCTCTAATTGTTGAATGTTTAAAGAATTTTTTAGAACAAAAATCGGAACAGCGGCAAACAGCGATAACAGTTAAATCTCTAGTTGAAAATAAATGACCGAGTA
The DNA here is from genome assembly GCA_958336345.1 of Dorcus parallelipipedus. NCBI lineage: Eukaryota > Metazoa > Arthropoda > Insecta > Coleoptera > Lucanidae > Dorcus > Dorcus parallelipipedus. Next base: position 1,673,729 of record OY284482.1, read on the forward strand.
AAATTACCCTATTTTAAGACAGTAATTATTCATTTATAAATAAATAAAATTTATTTTTCCGGGCAGTATCCTTTGCGATTTTTTTATAGGACTTACGCAGTGCCCGCAAAAATAATAATTTTAAATATACATTTTATAACTATTTCCCTACATATATTGATATATGTACATATTTGTTGTTCAGTGACTTTCACTGAAAGCATTTATGAGACGGCGTTATATGAAGCCGTCCCATAGTGCGTCGTTGCAACGGCGCGTAACGATGTTGCATTCTGTTTGACCCTTAAATGAGTTTGAATTGGGATTTCGACCTCCCACCTTGCCGCTCGTACGTTCCCATTAGTTTCTAAATTGAAATATCCGTTTAAACTTACTTTTCGTGATGACGGAAATGACGTTTAAGTGATCTGAGGTAAGATTTGTGGCAAAATGAATGCAGCAAGTATGACTGATTCTCCTCGCACTTCCATCCGTCACCTGTCATAAATTGATTTTTCTGTCGGGACCTGCAGAACTATTCTAAGAAAGGACTTGCAAATGTTCCCTTATCGTTTGACTGCCGTGCATGAATTGCTTCCAGTAGATTTTGAACCAAGGCGAAGATACTGTAATTGGTTTTTAAACAATATTGACAATGACGGATTATTCGACAAAACTTTCTTTTCCGATGAGGCCTGGTTCCATTTAACAGGATACATTAATTCCCAAAATATGAGGATCTGGAATACAGAAAACCCTCATATTTTCATTGAAGCCCTATTCCATCCACAAAAAATTGGTGTTTGGATAGGTTTAAGTCGGAGAAGATTGATAAGTCCAATATTTTTTAATGGCACACAAACAGCACTTAGATATCGGGAAGAGATTTTGCATCCATTTATTAATCAACTGCATGATGACGAGTTGCAATTTGGACCAACAGCATGGGCCGTTGCACCATCCTGCTGGAGATACTTTAAATTTCCTTCAAGAGTTTTTTGGAGATCGGATAATTAGCAGAAATATGGAAAACATATTATGGCCTCCGCGATATTGCGATCGAACTCCCTTGGATTTCTTTGTTTGGCCCTACTTGAAAAAATCCATTTTTAAAACGCCCGTTAATGATTTACAGGAACTTACCAAAAGAATCATCATTCTCCCCACATTTTGCAAAATGTTATTAATGGATGTCGCAGAAGAGTTAGAAAATGCCTCGAAGAAGACGGAGGCCATTTTCAACTTCTGTTGTAAATTCACGTTCAACGTTATTTTCAATGTTTTATTTTGTTTGGTCTCAAATACTTAATAAATCGTAATTATTGGTTATGATTTTCTGTTGACGTTATGTCAAGGTTAAATGTCAATTTGGCGTTTACTGATCAAGGTTGCGTTCATAAAATATACCTTCGAGTGCACCAACGCAGCCCAAGTAAGGAACATGCGAAAAAATGAGAGCAGCACACCAGATGGGAAAACTTTTTGTACACTTGTTAATTGATGTATGACAAATTACGAATTAAATTACTATTAATATAGCAAAATCATAAGTACAAAAACATTTTTTTATAATAATTTTGAATCTTAAAGACTAAAATTACATAACAATATGAATCATATTTGTGCGTTGTCACATTTGGAACTTTCCTCAAACAGTCAGATCAAAATCCAATGATTTTTTTAATTTATTTTCTTGAAATTTGGAATTAAAAGCACGTATTTGGTTTATAAAATGAGACAGATTGATGTGTTACCGTTAAAATTAAATTGATTTGCTTATTAGCTACTTAGATGTAAATTTTTACTGAATATGCGAAATCATTTATCCGAAAACTTGCATTTTAAAACTCATTTCCACATTCATACGTGAAATGACAATTTAGAGCACATGTTTTATAAATTTCTCAACAAAAAGTTGGTTTTATTGCTTTCTTGTATAAATGAAGCGTACCAATTGAAATATGCATTACGTAAGTGTTAGTCAAATATTTTTTTTAGCTATTACAGAAGACCTGAACGAATATATGAATACAAGTGAACAACAAATGAACTGGATCTCTTAAAAAAATCTTGTGTTAAACTTAGATTAAGTGAGGAAAAATTGAAATCACTGCAGAATTACGTAATTAAGTAACATATTTAAATTATTAAAAAAATTTAAATGAATATTCCATATAATACTTAAATGTGATTTAAAGAGTTGTATGCACAGTGCTTGGATGATCATCGAGAATGTTAATGGAATCATTGCTAATGTGCGATTGGCTTACCATAAAAATTAGATTTAATCTGCATAACTGATTTGTTGTTCTATAAATGCAAATTTCAGCCTAAATTACGTGAAAACAGCCAATTAGCAGCTTCGATTAACTACGTAACAGTTTAAGCAGTGTAAACAGTTTAAGTCTGTGATTCCTATTTCACTAAGTCGTTTAAATTTTGAATCTTTGAAAATGCCACGTTTTTCAATTTTGTTAATTTTCTGTTTAACAACTGAAACATATCAATCGGAATATGAATTGCGTAAGTATCGATTGCATTTCCATGTGATTATTGCGAGCGACATATACAAAATTCTGAAAACTAAAAACTTTTTAGCTAAGTTTATAACACCCTGCAAGAACAATACGAGCTTATCTACGTGCGCGAACCGTATCCTAGAAGATCTGCGACCCCACTTAATAAAAGGGATCCCCGAGATTCAAATACCTTCTATTGATCCTTTGCTTCTTGCATCCGTTATTATCGAACAGAGAAATTCGCACATAGCAAATTATTTAGCGAATATGACGAACGTTCGGTGGACCGGACTTAAAGATTTTAAAATTGTAGAATTTTCTCTGAATCTTCAAAGTCTCATCTTCAGATTAAAACTGTTGTTTCCGGTGCTGCTAATGGATACGGAAGCACATTTTCGTGGATCACTTTTAAGTTTTGAAGTAGATGGCTCAGGAGGTACCTTAGTTAATATTAGTAAGTATTTTTAATCGAACCAGTCAAGACCCAGTTGTACAATTCCAGTTTAACTTGAAGCTAAAGCTTAAACCCTTAACTACAATTGTTGAAATAATCGTCGTTAATGGTTTAAGCTTCAGCTTCAATTTAAACTAGCTTTGTATAACTAGACCTAAATCAGCTAGTAAATCAAGATACTGACTTGAGTTGTAGTAGTGGTAGTCGCTGTTCAATATATGTACTAAGAAACAACAACTTTTAATCAATTTATTTTTATCTCATTGAGTTTTTTTGTTATTTCCAGCCAACGTGGCTTTGGATATCATACTGAACGGAGAACTATACAATTACAAGGGAAATGAGTTCATCAATTGGACAACAGAAGACGTAGTCATAACATATGATGATTTTTATTACGTAGATCTGTACGGTTTCTTTGAAGATCCTAGTGTTACTCACCTTTGGAAGCTTGCTTTAAACAGGGGGATTCGCTTAATAAGCCCAACGTTTCGAACTTTATTGAGATCAATTTCAGATTTTGTTCTGCAAGCTACGAATCGTGTTCACAATCTATTTCCAAAGAATGTACTTTATTTTTTTTGAGAGTATATCATTTTCAAATGAGTTTCAGAGCTAGAGATCGTAAAATAAATAAATTCTAAATATTTAATTCGACGTTGTCTGCATAGAGTATGTAATCTATCAAGCTAGATAGTTTGAGGACTTCGCCTGTATCGACGTTATATCTTAAGTTTTGAAAACAGTTGATTGCCGAGGCTCTATATAAGATATTATGAACAATTTTAAAAGTGTGAGGTATCTGCTGGTATTAATTTTCGTGCCTTTTCTGTTACCGAGGCGTTTCACCTGAGACAAGTAGTCTTCGCTGATCAGGACATGTCATTATATCAGTTATGTTTCCTGTACGACCGCTATTTGCCAACACATTGTAGCTTACTGACGCTATTAAGGGCCCGGTAGATAAATGATCAAACAACACGTTACTGTCTGAACTGCACACATTGTTCCTTAATCCTACCCGATTGTCTGCAGAAATCACGCTTCGAAAGGCCTAGAGGAAAGCCTTTTGTTGCTTAGAATGCCCCTATCAAAATTCGGAATGATATCCTCCGTTTGAACTTCATTTTTAACAATACCGTTTGGTGAATTTATCTAGGTCGCCGAATAGCCCAAAACATGAGACGTACGCTAAGCGAGGAGCAATAATGCTGAGCGGAATTGTCGCGGTCGTTCACGAGTGGGGTTGACTGAATGAACACTGCAAGGGGGGTTGTTAAAAGATGACGGCTGAATTACGCAGAGAAGTGAGTGAAATAGAACAATACAGTAATGCGTGGATTAAATTGTCTTGTTGTGCAATATTTTACATTCTTGTAAAATGAGAGGAAACCAGTAACATATTTTCAGTAGGAATTAGGAATTAGGAATTAGGAAATTAGATTGATACCAGTGATCCGATAATATTCTGTTGACAGCTGCATTGTTTTCGAAGTTTGTGATTTACTTCTTGTTAAGAAATGGTTTTTACGATACTTGAAAAACATATTGCTGTGGTTCTGAGCATATACCTTTTTGGAAATAAATGAAATCTCAGAGCTTAGTAATTTTATTGTTAAACAGACTGCAACACTGCACGGGGTTCCTACGCAATGTCGCAATTGAAATGAAAATGGAGATTCTAAAAGCATTTACTGAAATGTTATTGTGCAAATTTACGAGCAACGTGGTGAATGGATACGTAAAAATCAAATATCTAACCCTGTTTCATAATGGAATTTAAGGAAGACTTTAAAATTAAAGTCACATTCAGACGTGTAAACAACTGAGTTTTCATATTTGTTTTGACATTTGAAAGCGATTTTAAATTTAAAGTCTCCTTTAAATTTAATTATGAAACTGGCCCTTAGTAACAAATTTATTAAAACGTAATAATACCAACATTAAACAGCAAACGTCAAAATTAACATCAACATAACCAACAATTATCATCAGATGAAACATGTACATTACGATATGATTTGCAACGGTGAATTGAAATCAGTAGATCTCGACCTCAAATTCATGGTAAACAAAGAGGTAAATAGATTTCAGAGACCGCTAAAGCAAAATGCCTTGATCCGAGTCCCTCAAAAATTCTGAAAATTGCTGAATCAGGTACGTTGTAAAATTGTTGAATTGTAATATGGAAATTTAACTTTGTAATGGCAAAAACGTAATGTAATTATTCCGTTTCGTGAATGCCATGAACAAATTTCGATCGTACCAATTAAGAAAACCGATCTAATTTGAATACGATCAGTTAAATTTATAAGTGTTGTGTTCGTGTTGGATTTAACTTTGTACTGGCAAAAACGTAATGTAATTATTCCGTTTCGTGTTTGCCATGAACAAATTTCGATCGTATCAATTAAGAAAACCGATCTAATTTGAATACGATCAGTTAAATTTATAAGTGTTGTGTTCGTGTTGGCTTTGCAGTGACAAAAAACGTAATGTAATTATTCCGTTTCGCATTTGCCATTAGCAAATTTATTGTTGAACCAATCAGAAAAACCGATTCTATCTGTATTCAACAAAATTACATACAAGTGTGAAATCAAGAACATCAAAAATTAACAACAATTAAAATAATAAAATTTAAACAGTTTACCATTCTTGTAGATGCTAACACCAACACTGCCCAAGGAACACTTAAAATCTAATGAAATTTTCCCCACTTATATAGGGAAACAAACCAACAAAAACTTGCCCCAAAGAAAACCTAACCTTAAAATTCAAAATTAAAATAAAAAATACTACAAAACTAAACTAAAAAACTTGCTTTTAAATAAGCCAAAAGTATATAAATTAATTCATCTTTTTGTAGGCCAACCAATTAACCCGAGACGGAGAGCCTCAACTTTAAGCATCTTCACATTCGTCCCATCAGGAAGGTGCAACAGATATCGGCGCTTGTTCCCGCGGTGATTCTTTAGGAAGTCACGAGGAAGCTTTTTAATGGCTTTCTCAAATTCAGCAGCCTCCATCTGCTGAGGAACAGGCGTTTCAGGATCCGGAGACCCAACTTCCCTGACCGAGACGTTTGTGACTTCAGGAACCGAAATTACAGGCCTTGAAGGTGCAAGTTTGTAATCTGGCATGGCCTCTGTATCGGAGTCATCTCTAAATAGCTCTCGAAACTTGGTTTTCAACCAATTGGTTGTCGTAGGAGAGTCAATATTCAACAGACCGTCTTCGAAGTTAGGTAAACTCTACATTTAACAAAATAGAAATATTAATAAAAGAAAAATCTTAGTGAAAACTTAATTTTCAGAATTCTAGGGGACCCTTTTATACAAATATAATGGAAAAATGGCACCAAAAGCCAAAAGTAATGATTATTTTACAAAATAATACAAATTCAACGTGCGTATCCTTTTTCTTTTATATCCCTTTTATATTTTTTTATCCTAGAAAGGAATAACACAGCAATATGTTAGAATGTTATACACACTGAGCTAGTCCACACACAATACACCAATTTTTGGTGCTCAATGTGGCAGTAAACGAATAAATTTTGAAAACCTGATTGATTCAGACATGAAGGGTAAAGGAAAAATAAGGGAAGAAAGGATAAAAGAAAACAATTTCTAAAGACAACAATACCCTAAAATTATCGACAATACATTGTGCCCAATCTGGGTAATCGAGATCCCCATGGTTAGGCTCTAAAAACGGACACTGTATAGAGTGATCCGGAAAACTAACAATAATTATAATGAATGTTGAAACCGTAATAGAGAAATTTGCAAACCTGTGCTCGGAGTTCCAAGAAAATCTTGGTACGGTAAGTAAGGAATAAGGTGAAAAATTATATCAAGATATTAAAAAAATATACAGCGTGTACCAAAAAGTTTTATACAAATGGAGAAAAAGTTTATCTTACATTTCACAAAAAAACTATTCTTTATAAAAAGCTCTGCATGACTTGTAGATCCATAATCAGGTACAAAATTTTTAAAAAATTGGCTGGAATACAGGGAAAATAAAAAATAATGATTTGGACGGAGAGCAAAATACGTTCAAACTGTAGTGCAGAGCAAAATGTTCAATGAAATTGCTACGCGTCCCAAAAGGGTTCGCGCAACAACCACTTGTGCGCGGGTAATACCCTGAGGGGAATTCGGTCGAGCCGGTCGGACCTACCTGTGTGGCTCCCTTTTGCAAGGATACGCTGTCGTCCCAGATGCTCAGTGGAGACGGTTGTGCAGTGCGAAAATTAAAACGCACAAGTGTCAACCCGCTCAATGGGGGAACGATCCCGATGTTAAAATATATTAGGGCTCCACCTAGCCGTAATGCAGCGTTCCTTAAGGTCATGGACCGACGTTAGGAGAGGGTCCAAAATATCAACACTGGGTAGAGCTCCAACACCGAAGGGCTCGCCAGAAGGGCAAAACAAAACGAGAACAACCCCAAACCCCAACAAGATGAAAGAGAACCCCAGCGAAAGTGTTAACAAGCGGTATATTAAATAATAAAAAAAAAGAAACGAGCGCAAAGATACAGCCAGCGCGCAGAGAACGTTGCGTCAACCGCAAAGCTAACAAGAAATTAAATATCTTTAAAAAAAAGACAAGCCTAAAGGGCGCAATATCTGTACATAGAGAACATTCAAATAAACAAACAAATAAATTATCCGCTCGCGTACGGTCCCATTCGCGACGATCACAATAAATTTTACCCAAACGGATGTATCAATGTTAACAGATCAAAATTTTCGAAACAAAAAAAAAAAGAGTGAATGCTTGTAATACGGTTAAAAGAGGTTACGCCTCTTACAAAATTAAAACTCGGAAAGTACAAAACAGGAAACAAAGATTAATGCATTCGCGAACGATTTAGCCTGTCCGGAAGCTCGGCACACACGCAGTGCGAATCTACAGGTTCGTACGAAGTTATTCGACGACACTGAATCGCAGTCGGTGACAGAACAAAAACCAAAAGGAGGAAAGAAATAATGGTGTTAACAGTACCAATCACTCCTTGTATACATCGGTTCGGTGGTCGACGATTCGGAAGCGGCGTCACCAGGTAGCTGGTCGGGCGTGGTTATCCAATCCCCCGGAGTCGGTCCGAGTCTAGCGGAGGGACACGTGCAAAGAAAAGGGGGGTCAGAGACTACCGGTCAATCAGGGCCCCAGCGGGGTCCGTGTGGCGCTTTATGAAGATGGAAAAATCGGCCACAAACCACTTGCTATACAAGGGAGAAAAGGAAAAAAAAATAATTGCAATAGTAAACGCAAACGCAAATAACCGAAAGGCGAATCCACAAAACAAAAATATAACTACGCTTACCCCGTATAGAATACGAGCCGAGAAATCGCAGAAAAGAAGCTTGTCTTCGGTGTGCCAAAAAAAATTCGGTGTTCACAGCAATTAAATCCGCATAAGCGAAAGGCTTGTAAAACTACAAACGGCCCAACAACCTCCGTGGACGCGATCCTCAAACGAGTCCCCTTGCGCAAACGAAATTAGCAAATCTCCCAAATGGGACGTCCGACGGAGTTGAACACACGAGGCACACGTGAAAAATGAATGCGACCAAAGATGGCTTCCAGCCGCACCCACGGAAAATGTGACGTAGACGAAAGTTCTAGAATTCAGGGACACCAATTCACCACACCATAACAAAGTTCCCTACAAGGTAAATCGACAGAAAATCCTTTCCTAAGCGAGAAAGGGGGAAATGCAACGCGATTAAATTTTAGCGAGGAGACTCCATGCTTCGTGCGGGAAAAGAATACGACATGACATACACGTAAGTCGTTAAATCGACGGTTGGCAACACTGTCTCGCCTTGTGTTGACAAAATCAAATATAAACAAATGTTTGCTGTCAATTACCGGGCCCCAATGTCGTACAGAAATGGGATCGGCGACAGGCGCAATCCGCTCAGAGAAGCATCCAACGTGCATCAGGAGGTAAATCAAGTAGTTGTGCAAAATAACAACACAAGACACGCGCGTAAACGAACGGGGCTCCCAGCGAAATAAGGTACGAAAATTAAAAGGCATCAAAAAAAAAACGTAACAAAATTGTGATAAATAGCAAAAAATTATGCACACTTGTAGATTATTGATATTCCCAGATAAAAATTAAAAAATAAACACTTCAGCAATTGTTAGATAATTTATTTTTAGAAATCATTGATAACCTTCTTTAATTTTTACCTGTAAATATCAATAATCTACAAGTGTGCATAATTTTTTGCTATTTAATCACAATTTCAATGAACATTTTGCTCTCCACTACAGTTTGAACGTATTTTGCTCTCCGTCCAAATCATTATTTTTTATTTTCCCTGTATTCTAGCCAATTTTTTTAAAAATTTTGTACCTGATTATGGATCTACAAGTCATGCAGAGCTTTTTATAAAGAATAGTTTTTTTTGTGAAATGTAAGATAAACTTTTTCTCCATTTGTATAAAACTTTTTGGTACACGCTGTATATTGAAAACCTATTGGTTTTTCAAGGTCGCTGAAATGTGAATATGATGACAGATTACTGCTGGAATTTAAAGCGCGATATGGGCCCTGCTTATATTAAAAATATTTAAAAAAACGGTTGCAGAAAGAAAACGGGTATATAAAAGTTACTCATCAACAAAATAAAGCTAAATTTAAAAACTATGTAATCTGTTAAACAAAGACAGTAAATGCTGAAATCCTTTAAGTATTGCTCACATTAAGTACTTTATAATTTTGTCCTGTGATTTCAAATCCTTACGTAAATTCCTTGATGTATCCTATGAATATGTAAACACATACTCAACAAATTTACACAACATTATCCAAACCTAAGACAAAAACTATAATTTTGCCAGCCTGTGTTATCATTATAAAATATTATCAGTATTAAATTCGAAATTAAATTAGAAAGTTATTTGCGCGCGTTCAACTGAATTATTTCATAAATATTAGCTTCACTAACGTCCTTTGTCCCATTCTTGAAATACTGTTAGCATATTTTATGATGTTGGTGGTGTTTATGTTTATATCGGTGAAATCGAGCATTAATAACATAAATTTCGAATGTCATAAATAACTTATGCAAAATTCGCATTTTATAGTTTCAGTCCCTGTAAACATCTGTGATTAACTGTGTGGAATAACAGTTTGAGTGAAAGATTTTATGCGGGTTTAATAAAAATGTTAGAAATTTCTATTTTATTGCTTATTTGTATAAACGGAGGACACCAGTTGAAGTACGAATTGCGTAAGTGCTAAATCAGTTATTGCAAGACAACTAAACATATTAATTCTCATAATGTTTGAACTTTTAGCTGAATTCGTAAAACCATGCAAGAACAATACGGACTTATCTAAATGTACGGCCCAAACTTTAGAAGATCTGCGGCCTCGCTTAGCAAAAGGAATTTCAGAATTTGACATACCTCCTATAGATCCTTTGCATGTACCATATATTGCAATTGATCAAAGAAATTTGCGCATAGCAAATTTTATTGCGAATGCGACCAATATAAGTTGGACCGGAATAAAAAATTTTGAAATTATAGATACTTTTCTAAATTCTCAGGAACTTATCTTTAGATTGAAACTTGCGTTTCCTGTGTTAATTATGGATGTTGAAGGGTATGTTCGAGGATCGTTATTAGCTTTTGAAGTCGACGGTACCGGAGGAGCTTTAGTTAATTTTAGTAAGTATTACTTTTTCCTAATTATATTGATAGGCTTACCTTCAGAGAATTAGGAAATTAGATTGTTACCAGTGATCCGATAATATTCTGTTGACAGCTGCATTGTTTTTGAAGTTTGTGGTTTACTTCTTGTTAAAAAATGGATTTTACGATTCTTGAAAAACATAATTATGAATGTTATACACACTGAGCTAGTCCACACACAACACACCAATTTTTGCTGCACAATGTGGCAGTAAACGAATAGCTGCAATTTTGAAAACCTGATTGATTCAGACATGAAGGGTAAAGGAAAAATAAGGGAAGAAACGAAAAAAGAAAAACATTTCTAAAGACAACAATTTTTAAAATTATCGACAATACATTGTGCCCAATCTGGGTACGCGACAAACTGAATTTCGCACACTCGTCAAATCAGTAGGTATCAATTTACGATTTTTTTTTAATTTCAGCAAATGTGACTTTGGATATCATCTTGAACGGGGAACTGTACAAATCTAAAGAAAAGGAATTCATCAAATGGGCAACTGAAGATATGGGTATAGCATATGACGATGTTTATTACGTAGACCTGTACGGTTTCTTTGAAGATTCCACTGTTACTCACCTCTGGAAACTTGCTTTGAACAGGGGGGCTCGTTTAATAAGCTCGATATTTCGAACTGTACTTCGATCGATTTCAGATTTTATTCTGCTAGCTATAAATCGTGTTCATAGATTGTTTCCAAAGAATGTGCTTTATTTGTCATGAAATAAAAAGCTCTTAGGTGTTTTATTTTAACATTAACTGAAATAAATCAATGAAATAAATTTGGCAGCGGTTTTTGTCTCTTTTTCATCACCTCTAGTTTTTGAATATACTCGAATACTTTTAAAGAAACCGTGAGCCAAGAGATTTCTTCATTTCGTAATGTACGACATTTTTAAATAGTTTATTTAATATATTCAATTATTGTTAATCACCAAGCCAAAAAGAAGAGCATCCGGAGCCAGATTACGTAATCTGTGGCAAGACCAAGAGAGCAAGTTAATCTTGCACAGTACATAAAAAACGAGAAAGTGAAAGGATTTTTAGGAAAAATAGCAAAAGCAAAATGATCTAGAAAACTAAACAAAATATAATGACCAAGAATGAATTCTAACAAACAGCGAAAAAGCAATTTAATTGATAGATATATAATTAGGATGAGAGTGAACACAATTATAAGGAAAATACTACACAGAGGAAGAAATAAAGAAAGGACGATGGTAGAAAATCTAATAAATAATAAATAAATTCAATATTCGAAGACAAAAGTCTTGAAAACGAAAAAGAAACATAAGAAAACACCGGAATAAAGTGCAGACAGACTTTTATTTTTGTAAAATCTCTTATTTAAATTTGTAACACACTGCAACTCCCAATTATTTTTATTGCTCTTAGAGTAAATGGCAAGAGGTGGCTTCAAAATAACTTATGTTATGTTAGTTGATTTATTAATTTTTTGGTTTTATTTAGTGTGAGAGTAATCAAGTGTCGCTTAGGAAATAACCATCATACTGGAAAAAAAATCTCAAAAGTTAGTTTTTGAAATTTTTCATTCAAACTGGTGCCTAATCTTGTTGAAAATGCCTAATTCAACTATTTTGCTAGTCCTAATAAGCAAAACGTTGGTTTATTAAAATAATGGCGTCAACTGTGGAGTGAGAGTAATCAAGTGTCGCGCACTGTATTTCATGGCGTAGGAATTCAAGGTGCCAGTTGATTTCCGAATAGCCAAATTAAAGGCAATAATGATTAACAATTTGGACTGTGTATGTTAGTAATATTGACTTTTCTAGATTGGCGCATTGAAATTTATGAGCTCTTTGTGGCGTTTTAAAAGCGTATTGTTGTTGTTGTTGTTGTTGTGATATGACAGGTTTCACGTCTTCATCAGTTTTGCTAAGTACATGCAGTTCCCCTGCATTTAGATTTCTATTTTTCTCCTGTAATGTGCTTTCAATATTTTTCAAATGTTTAGTGATGGGATTAAACATGTTTTCTTGGATCAGTTCGCCCTGTTTTAAAAACTTTAATTTATTTTTAATGTTTTTGCGTTTCTGTAAAATTTTCTGTTTCAGAATATTTTCATTCATGTTTATTAGAGAACAATGACAGGTGGTGCGTTAGATGCAATATTTAAAATCTTAATAACAAAGTATATGTTCATCACAGATATATAAACTGATCGAATCCTTTTCTGTATCTTCCATCATCTATGCGATTATCTTTAAAAACAGTTACGAATTCATATGGATCATGATTCCAACAGAAACAACATAAATTTTTAAACTTTTCAAAACTCATATCGGAACCCACGTGGTCATTATAAATGTGTTTTAAATTTAAATTGTCTTGTTTGAAAAGTATAATAAAATTAGCGTTGTCTCTTATTAAATGTTTAGGGATTTTTGCATATGTTTGAGAAAGATAAAAGCAATCGACTTTATTATGTCTACTCATACTGAAATATTCTCGAATTATGTCCTGATTGTTACATGCAACGTCATCAAAAATAAAAATGGAATTTGGTTTCGCTTTACATGGTGGAAGTATATTTTCACCTGCTTTAAATGCAAAGTAACCAATATCTTGAAGTGGATTTAATAACTTTTGTAAATAAATATATTTAGCTTGATGGAGCGATTTTGAATAAACGTAAATATTTTCAAACGTCAAACCATTTTCATGTTCAATGAGATTTATCATCAGGTTCGTTTTCCCGCAATTGGAAGGCCCCACTAGAATACATCTTAACGTGGAAGGAAACAATACACCGTGTTTTTTGAAACTTTCCTCTTCGAAAGTATTATTTTCAATGTTAAATGTAGTTTTTTGTTTAACTAATTTCATATTAGAGATAGACAGACAGATCGAGTATCACATTTAAAATGCTAAGAAATAGTGTGGACACTTGTTTTTATGTTCATTCAAAGATTTATCGTTTAAGAAGTCATATGTCTTATCATTATTATTATTATTATGAAGTGCTACGTAGGAGATGGATTATTAAATAAAACCATCAATCATTTACCTTTTGAATTACATTTACCTACGTATAGATTTTGCGGACCGGGAACTAAACTTAACCAGCGAATATCACGCGGTGATGTAGGGATAAACGGTTTAGACGAAGCCTGCAAAGAACACGATATAGCATATTCAAATGAAAAGGATTTAACGCGTAGACACATGGCAGATAATAAATTGTTTAATAAAGCATTAGGAAGATTCCGATCTAAAGACGCGTCAATTAATGAAAAAATTGCTGCACTGGGAGTTGCAGCAGTCATGAAAACGAAAGAAAAATTAGGTATGGGCCTAAAGCGTGAAACAGTACAGAAAAAGAAAAATGTTAATCAATGTATTAAAAAATTGGAAAAAATTAATATGAATATCGAAGAGTGTATACAAATTTTAAAGCAATCTGAAACAACTTCAAAATCATCAAAATATTAAGGCGAGAGAAAGAAAACTACTCAATTACTAATAAATTTTTAAAACTATACTTTGCTACTTCAGTGTAAAAATAAAGTTTATTGAGTGAAGATGGTTAAATCACAAAGAAAAATTAGAACAAGAAATAAAAATAAAATTCTTCCGCTTTCAAGAGTAATCAAACAAATAAAGGAACGTATACTTCAGGAGAAACCTAATACTTTACATAATGCAGTTCAAATTGCTATAAAATCATCTAAGAATTTTAAAAATAAAATAAAACCACCTAATCGTATAGTAAAAATACCAAAAACAGGAGGCGTTTTACCGCTAATACCAATATTCACAGGACTAAGCGCACTTGGAGCACTTACAGGTGGCACCACCAGTATAGCAAAAGCTGTAAACGAAGCCAAAAGTGCGAAAGAACAATTAAAGGAATCACAACGTCACAACAAAACAATGGAAGCCATTGCAATAGGCAAGGGATTATATTTGAGACCATACAAAACTGGTTTGGGGCTCTTTTTACATCCATATCTAAAAAAAAATAAATTAAAATAAAATGAAAATAATAATAAATTTAGTTCCTCAAGATCGTCCATTGACAAATATTGATTTGAAAAAGTACGCTAAAATTATAAAAATTCAATTCTTCAGAGGTGTTTTTATGAAAGATCAATTGCCTAAAAAAATTAAAAAAAGAGAAATAGGTATAATTAATTTGGACAACGTAGAGGGTTTCGGAACTCACTGGACGGCGTACAAGAAAATTGGATCTGAAGTGATTTATTTCGATAGTTTTGGAAATTTAAAACCACCGCGGGAAATTCTAGCATATTTTAATTCTGAGGAACCCTGTAAAATCTTTTACAATTATGAGAAATATCAAAATTATAATAGTTTTAATTGTGGACAATTATGTTTATACTTTCTTTCAAATTAAATCAATAAATATGATGTAAATAAAAATTTGTTTAACATTTGCTGAATAGCCGGTGACCTTGCACAATGTGTTCCTACACCTTCACATTGTGCGGTAAAGAATCCGTACTCTCAGCACAAATTTATCCTCCAATTATGTTAGACAATGAAAAATCATACGTTTTAGGATTGATAGATTTTTATACTTTTAATTCAATTCCAAATGTTGATCAAACAAATAATAAATTTTACGTCGATAATGAAGTTATTGAAATTCCTCAGGGCAGTTATGAAGTAGAAGATATTGAAAAGTATATTACATCACAGTTGATTGAAATTAATAGAAGGAATAATAATACTAAGAAAACAATAAAATCACTCAGTAATGTTAATTCTATCGGAAACGAAACAGAGAGTGATATAATAATTAAGCTAAATACTAATCACAATACATTGAGATACGAATTGAAAAGCAATAAGGTTATACATTTTGAGAAACCAAATTCTATTGCACCACTTTTAGGATTTACTAGAAAGAGATTAAATGAAAACAGGAAACATATATCAGACTTTCCCATTAATATTTCTAAAGTCAATGCAATTTGCTTTGAATGTAATTTAATTACTAACTGTTATAGTAACAACAATCAAGATCACGTGATGCATATATTCTTTCCTCAAGTTTCTCCAGGTTATCGAATCGTGGAACAGGTCAAGAACGTCATTTATCTACCAATCAACACCAGATACATTGATGAAATCACTATTAAAATATTAGATCAAGAAAAAAATTTAATCAATTTTCAGAACGAAGCCAAAACAGTAAGACTTCATTTAAAAGAGTTAAAGTAAAGGGAAGAAAAAAGAATACCACCCGGTAAAGAACAAAAATGGTTTTTCGATATAACACTTATGTACAATATCAAATAAAGAGAAATGTTCAAAGGAAAAGTCTTAGTCTAAAAAAGAAATTAAAGGAGTTAACACCTGAAAATAAGCAGTTTTTATCATCTTTAGGATTGAAATTAATACAAGAATAAAAAGAAAAATGTCTTTCGGTATACTAAATATTGGTGAAAACGTTTTAATGGATAATTCCATTACAAATTGTGAAATACATAGTCATCCTCCGTATGCAAATACCACTTTAAATAAATCTGATGAAATTCGTTTACCTATTCAAACACAAGACATCTACACTTTACCTGCACAAAGTTATCTGTACATAGAAGGAAAAGTACTTGAAAATAAAGCGAGCAACACATTAAAATTTGTTAACAACGGTGTTGCTTTCCTGTTCGATGAAATCAGGTATGAACTTGGTGGAATGGTTATAGATCGTGCTCGAAATCCAGGAATAATTTCCACTATGAAAGGATACGCATCTTTTACAAATGATGATTGCATACGATATAATAATGCCGGTTGGAATCATCTGGAAAATCCTACTATAATTGACGCAGAAGGCAATTTTAGCGTCTGCATACCGTTAAAAATGTGGCTAGGATTTTGTGAAGACTATAAAAAGATTGTAATAAATATAAGACAAGAATTAGTGCTTATACGAAGTTCATCTGATCTTAATGCAACCATTTCTACGAAAAACGGAGAAAGACCTAAAATCGAACTTTTAAAGATACTGTGGAAAATTCTACATGTTCAAGTAGCTGACGCTGAAAAATTACGACTGCTTAAATACATTGAAAAAGGAAGAGATTTGGAAATTGCATTCAGAAACTGGGAATTACATGAACTTCCTGTCCTGCAGCAAACTATGAGTCACACTTGGAACGTTAAAGCCAGTAGTCAACTAGAAAAACTGCGTTTTGTTATTGTCGGACTTCAAACTAACAGAAAAAATGATATTCTAAAAAATATCAGTCAGTTTGATCATTGTAACATAACAAATATTAAACTGTATTTAAATTCTGAAGTATATCCTTATGATAATTTATATTTAAATTTTGATAAACAGCAAATTGCAATTTTATATGAAATGTATGCTCAATTTCAACAATCGTATTACTATAAATCCTCTGGTAATCCGTGTTTAAGTTTTTCAAAATTTAAAGATTTAGCACCATTAATCGTTATTGATTGTAGCCGACAGAACGAGGCTCTTAAAGCGGGCACTGTGGACATATCACTATAATTTGAAACGAATAAAAATGTTTCCGCAAATACGTGTGCTTATTGTCTTATTTTACACGATAGATTAGTTAAATATAATCCTCTCACAAATGTTGTAAAAATGTTTTAAATAAAGTCAAATAAAACAATAAAAATTGTAATAATTATTTTATTTATTTATTTAATATTCATAATGAAATTTTTGGCTACCAAAAAATTCAGCATCATCGAAGACAGCGATAACTTCAGGTGATGTGGGTTTTGGAGGAAATATCTTCTGATCCAAAATCGTTATTTTTGAATTTACTTTCTTTTTCTTTTCTTCATCCTTTTCTTCCTCATGCCACTTAATTTTCTTTTTTTGCGGTTCATCATCATCATCTTCTAACGCTTTGACATTTTCTTCGGTCCCCAAATTGAATGATTGCTTCTTCTAGGAGAGGTAAATCATCTTCGTTATCCAAATTCAATCGAATAAAATTTACAAAACAAGCACGCCTCCGTCACCAAGAATCTTGATATTCTTTACACCAAACCTAATGAGGAAAAAAAAAACTTAATAAATTGATTAATTAATTAGTTTGAAATTTTACCTGAATAATTGTTTTAATATAACGTAGAGCATTTTCACTGTGAGATTTTCTGGTTCTTTTGTTTCGATGAGTAAAGAGCTGGGGACAGTAGCCATCTTCTTCTTCTTTTTTTATTGAGCGCACACACGTACACGAAAGTTCTTTTAGAATAAACGTTTAATTCTATTTCATCATTGTATACAGGCTGTTACAAATTCGAGGCTCACCATTGGGATCTCGGAAACGGTAAGAGATACGAAGTCGGTTAAATTGGGGCAAAGTTGCGTATTTTAGTGCTGAACAATAATCTGTTTTGAAATATCTTCTACGATTTTTAGTTCCTGAAATATTTCCAAAAAACCGAAAAACGTAATTTTCTTTTTTATTTTTTTCCGAAATTATTATTACAGGGATCACAACAAAATGAATACATCCTACAGGCACTTTCTTGAGCTCTTTACGATGATATCATTAGATTTTACTTACAACGTTTCGTTTCGCTCTGACCATCATCAACTTCATTTTTTCTTATGGCCGCCATATTGGATTTTAATACCATTAAATAGATCTATTTTTTCTGATGTTTCTACATGCATTACACATCTCTATTTAATAGAATGAAGTAGCTATGAATGCAAAAAACTGTTGAAAATAACAGTGCAAAGAAAAATATGGCTTGCTGTGAAGACAAAAAAGAAAATACATTTTGACACATCTTCATACTATCTTGTGTTGTTTACTACTCGATTGTAATTAGTCTTAACTTATCACAATGAATTTTTCCAACGAAGAAAAGCGTGACATGTTAAGAATCTATTATGGTAACAATAGCAATTCAGTAATAGCGAGCGAAATTTATTTCCAACAATACCCAGAAAGACGCCAACCACATAGAACAACGTTTGGTAAATTAGATAAAAACATTGCACTTCATGGATCTTTTCATAAAACTCGAAGGAAGTATGGAGATCGCCTTAATGATGAGGAGAACGAAGAAATATTAGAAGAGGTAATTAATAGTTATTTATAAAATGTATGAAACTAGATATTACAGGAAATAAAGTTAATAATAAAAATATATAATTTAATTACAAATCTAATCTTATCTGTTTCAATTTTCTTTTATAATTTGTTCTTTTAGATTAACAATAACCCATCCAATTCTACCCAGCAAGTTGCGGATACTGTAAATGCTACACATCATGTTAAAGTTTGGAGAGCCTTGAAAAAACACAATTACAAATGCTACAAAGTACACGTATCGCACGTTTTACTTCCTGGGGATACTGAATGACGATTAGAATGGTGTCACTGGCTTAGCAATCACTTCAATAGGGATGAAAATTTTTTAAACAACATTGGTCGGACGAAAGTAAATTTACAAATCATGGTTTATTCAATCGAAATAACGAACACGTCTGGTCGCTTGAAAATCCAAGAATCAACAGGCCAGTTCGAAATCAAGTCAGATTTGGGTTAAATGTTTGGGCAGGAATTTTGGGAGATCAAATTATTGGACCATTTATTTATGAGGAAAATCTAAATTCCGAACGTTATCTAAATTTTCTTAGAACTACATTTGAAGAATATTTGGATGATATTAATTTAAGGAGACTTCCAGAATTATGGTTTCAACATGATGGTGCACCACCGCACAATGCAAGGGCTGTTTGTGATTATTTGAACGAACAATTTCCAAATCAGTGGATTGGGAATAGAGGAGTAGTTCGTTGGCTTGCAAGGTCACCGGACCTCTCTCCACTAGATTTCCTTTTGTGGGGAGTTTTAAAAAATAAAATTTATGCAGAACCAATTAACGACATTGCCGACCTACGAAATAAAATTTTACTTTCTTTTAATTCACTACGAAGAAGAGACGTTCAACGTGCTATCAACAACATTCGACGAAGAATAAATTTATGTATAAAAAAGAACGGAGGATATTTCGAATATCTTCTCTGAACGTTGTTACGTTCTATTTTTGAAACTAATAATTTTATTTCACCCTGTATACCTTTCTCGTTGAATTATTATTTAAAAATTCCTAAACGCAAGCAGTTTCAATTTATCGCAATTTACGGCTTGTTTGTCTTGCCCGGTAACTTTTTGTACCTGGCGATCTTACTCTTCTGGGTCGTTTTTCGCTCCGCGGTGATTGATTTCGGCGTTGGATTCATTACTAATTTTCCGTCTGAAGGTGTGCATGTTTCTTCAGTTTTCCTGCATCTTGTGAAACGATTTCATGATATTTAGTTGAGTTGCGTTTAAGTGGAGGTTTAAGAATCATTTAATCGATCCTTGGTGGGATTAAAGAAGCAGGAATTAATTAACGCACGTTTTTTTGGGATTCAATTAACGTGCGACTCCCTAGGAGGTTTTGGAAGTTTCATCAATATTTCAGACGACGAGGAACCAACAACACCAGGTATAATAATTATCTTGTCCTTTTATTTGATAATTTGTAAATACAAGTATTTGTTTTTTTATTTGGGGTCGTTTTTGTTAGGTTTACTTATAGGAGTGGAATATTTCAGGTTCCTTTTGTTATTTGGTGCTGAAACGCCCTTCTCTTCGGTGGGCATCTTATTATTTTGGAAACTGGGATTTGTCCCTCACCCGATTTTCTTCTCACGAAACTGGCTACTGGTTTCGCCGAGCGCTTATGGCTAAAGCCGGTCACAATTTTGGAAACGCCGCTGTGGTCGACACACGGACGATCGTCCACGTGCTTTTTGGATTAAGATAAGTTCGATTTTCTTTTGTTTACCTTTTTTCTTTGGGTCCTCCATTTTCGGGAGCTAAAAGTAAAATCTTTATTATTAATTTAAAAAAAAAGGAAAAAAAAAAACATAATTACCTTTGTGTAGCTAAGCTCATAATTTATTTATTTCTTATTCACTGAAATATTTTTGATAAAATACTAAGATACTTACCATTTGTTTATGTTGTGAGCCGTGCAGATCTGAACGGTACAGTAATTTCTGTACAATCCGTCAATTACTATAAGTACGCTTGTTTTACGTATTATATTTTGTTGTTTTGTTATGTACCAATTAAATAACATTCAAGTTTATTAAATGAAGCGAATTTCCGAATATTGATGTCTATTTGTTATTCTTTTCCTTTGATCATTAAACAAAAAAAGAAGTCATCAGTTAAAGATTATTTTCTCCAAGGAAGAGCAAAAGACCCCCACTCCCAACCCGCTGAGGTGTCGGAGCAGTGCAATTTTCTTTACCAACTTACGGAAATTGCACTATAATATTTTTTGTAATGCGTGAGTCTTTGTTGCTTGGAATAACCGGTTACAACGTTTTGTTTTGTTTTAAATTATTATTATTCTAATATTTCTTCACTACTCTCATCATTAAGGCAACTTCCATACTTCTTTTGAGTTTTATGAAAAGATCCACAAAGTGCAATGTTTCTATCTAATTTATTAAACAATGTTCTGTGTTTAGCGTTTTTCTGGATATTGTTTGAATTAAATTTGGTTTGATGTTAAGTTATTGTTGTTAACATAATAAATTTTTAAATTTTCGTCTTTCTTGATTTATAACGGTAATTTTTATAACTGAAAATTTTACTAAATTCAGCTTTCGTAATGTACCTACGAAATAAAACTTCGAAGGCATATCAAAGC